>JAHRHZ010000050.1:3017206-3047164 GCA_024137785.1 Ginglymostoma cirratum
TGCTTGTCTCTGTTTGGCCTGTCCTAGGATCTTCATGTTGTCCGAATCGAACTGGTGGTTCTCCTTATCCATGTGAACGGGGACGAGACATGACTCACTCGTCCCCATTCACATGGATAAGGAGAACCACCAGTTCAATTCGGACAACATGAAGATCCTAGGACAGGCCAAACAGAGACAAGCATGGGAATTCCTAGAGGCCTGGTTCTTTACCAAGAAGGTCATCAACAAACGCATAGAATTAGACCCTATATATACACCACTGCGAAGGAAAACCGGAAATGAGATAATCAAATCCAATGGACACCAGAGTTTAAATACCTGGCGGGAAAACACAACAGCACTTCATCGGAGACTGCACTGATGATGTTACCCAGCAGGGTAATGAAACATCTGCAAACTAATGAACCACCTCAGCAAGTGTACCAATCACAGCATATTTAATGGTTGTTTATATTTTTTCATTCATTACTGTATAGGCCCAAAACAAAGCAAAGACAAAACGGGATTGTTGGTACCAAACTACCTAAAAACAACCAAGTACCACATACTGGCAGAAGTGGCAAATATATGCCAGGAATAGTCATGTAGAAAATATCACATTTAAATTAAACATTCATGTTTTTTAGAGTGACTCTGCCTTCCTTTCTTGTTCGCAGAATGTAGATTGAAGCAGTCAATTCCATACCTTTCCTGCCTGTGGAGTTGTTTTATACTATTCTCATCTGGGATTCTGCATCAGATATACAGAAGTTTCAAAGGCAGAGTAAACTGCATCTCCCAAATTATCAGAGCTTTTGTTAAGTCATACGGGGGAGTGCGTGGACAGTTGGAGTTTGTCCTTGGGCACTCTAACACATTCTCCTAACATATCTATTTATATTTATTTAGCAGCTACCAGAGTCATTTTCGGTGCTATGCATATTCCTTATTATATCTGCATCTTGGCATGAATCACTTTGCTAGTCAGCTACAGATCAAAATGTTACCCTGTTGACAGTTTGGAATATTTCCCAGTACCAGGCAATACGTCAAATAACATATAATTATACACCAGCGATTACTTATTGTGAAGATTTAATCGTGAAGAAAGCTTAATGTAATAATGATTGCTGAAAAAGGCACGTATGGTTAAAGCTTTTATCTGCAATCGTAAGGACAATTTGTAAGGAATACCAAGGTAAAGGGAAAATGTATATTGTACAAAAGGAGAATGCTGATTGGTTGGCAAAACCGACTCTGAATTTTAGAACCATTGCCGTAGAGAATGCACCAGTTAATATGACTGACCATTATCAGCCAGGTTTAGTTTAAGTTTTAATATTACTTAACAACTTAGAGTTTTTTTTTATCTTTCTGAAGTTTAATCATATTTATTTGTCTACTTATGGAACTTGTTATCCTTTTAAAAAGTCACCGCAAGTAGTTAATAGAATTTTTAATTGTTTTAACACTTATCATAGGGGGAGGCAATGGCCTAGTGATATTATCACAGGACTGTTAATCCAGAGACCCAAACAACATTCTGGGGACTCAGGTTCAAATCTCGCCGTGGCTGATGAATTTGAAATCAGTAAATATCTGGAATGAAGAATCTATGATGACCATGAATCCATTGTTGATTGTCAGAAAAACCCATCTGGTTCACGAATGTCTTTTAGGGAAGGAAACTGCCATCCTTACCTGATCTGGCCTACATGTGACTCCAGACTCTCAACAATGTGGTTGACTCTTAACGGCCCTCTGGGCAATTAGGGATGGGCAGAAAATGCTGCCTAACCAGCGATGCCCTCATCCTGTGAATGAATATTGAAAAAAAAATTCCATCTCTGTGGAAGCAGATTGAATAGCTTTTGTGTATACAGTGGTGTCCTCTGTATGTGGATCAAATTTTTCTACTGTTCAGACTTATGGATATTTTTATTTTGATTATGATGACCTAAACTGAAGATGATCTGAACCTTTTCATTATAAAGTCCAAAAGGCAATTACTTGAACTGCCTGATCCACTTGCTAACAAAAGATTCCCTGCTGCATGAGATTTGCATAAGAAACTTATAAAGAAACTAATAAGTTCAGCAACAATGGGATAGGTGGTGAGAGTTAGTGTTGGACTGTATGCCATCAGTGTATTTTGAAAGAGGTGGAATTTCAGTATTTATATGTTCGAACATATTTGCTCCGCAGCCTGAGATGATTTAATGGCAAGGATGTTTGGATTTACTTAAACTTTAACTGTAAAAAAAAAAAACTCAAGTATTAATATTTTATAGAAATAACACTGTAATGAAAAGCGTGAAAGAGTGATGTTTCTTATGCTTTGAGCAACTTGGAACCAAGAACATTTATGCACTTATCTCCAGGATTTGCTTATTTTCAATGGTTTAAATATAACTGCTAGACTTTGTCTCCAATAAACAAACTATAATGAAAATAAGCATAAAATAAGTCTCATCTTAACAGCAAAACAACAATATATTTGTTATTATACCACAATACATGAGTAACATAAAACATATAATCACTGGTTTCTTTAATGTTGTCATTACAATCTGTATTTCCATTATACCTCTTTAACATAGTGATATATTACAAACTAGATTCTTTAGTGGACCGGGGGAGGTGATGGCCTAATGGTATTACTGCTGGACTGTTAATCCGGAGACCCAGATAATGTTGTGGGGACCCAGGTTCGAATCCTGCCATGGCAGATGATGGAATTTGAATTCAATAAATATCTGGAATTAAGAATCTAATGATGACTGAATCCATTTGTCGATTGTCAGGAAAAACCCATCTGGTTCACTGATGTCCTTTTATGGAAGGAAACTACCATCCTTACCTGATCTGAGCAACATGTGACTCCAGACCCACAGCAATGTGGCCTCTGGGCAATAAATGCTGGCCTAGTCAGCGACGCCCTCATCCTGTGAATGAAATTTTTAAAAAAAAAAGATAAAGTTTGAAAGTGGGGTTTAGAGGAAGTGGCCAAGACATAGTTGAAGAGAGAGATTATCGGGAGACTTCTGCATATGGCAAGTGATGCAATAGAGTGTCACCACAATTGCCACTAATAATACAGTAGGACAATGGGGCAAGAGAGTATGGAAGATAAGTCACATTATGTGGTAAAGATGGTTGTCCTCATGTGAGATCACTAACATACTGACAATGTATGTATGGATCTAGCAAAAGAGTTACTGCTTTGAAGGAAGTACATGATGGGTCACTCGTTTGATTCCAAAGAGGAGGGTGGTCGAAGAGAATGACCTTGCACCCTTAGGTGTTTAGAGTGATAGTCTTATTGAAATATACAGAGTACTGATGGTCTTGAGAGTTGGATATTGAGAGACTGTTTCCTCTGGCTAGTGGGCCTATTATTAGGGGCACAATCTCAGGATAAGGGATTTAAGACTGAGATGAGGGAGAATTTCTTAATTCAGAACCTTGTGAATCTTTGATATGCTATGCTTCAGAGGGTTATGTTTATTCAAGGTTGAGGAAGGTGTTTATAATCTGTGGAGATTATATGGGTAGATGAAATTGAGGTCTAAGATTAGCTGTGAATGATGGCAAAAGCCTGAGGGGCTGAATGGTCTTTTGCTGATCCTGTTTCCTATATTGTAATATGGTCTTTAGTCATGTACCAGATGTGAAGTTTGAAGATCAGTTTTGAGTGAAATTAGTGTCGAAGATTGCATACCATTGGATTCTACCTGAGCAAATAGTTGGGATTGGTTTGGTTTGAGGACTGAAATGCAAAGCTTCTGCCTTTCTGATAAGGTGGAGAAAGTTCTTGAATATTCTAAGCCTGTGGGAATTCATCTTGAATTGCTTTCTTTCCAGAGTGAAGAAAGCGTTGGATTTGATTGTCACGTGATTATGGTATTGGAAAACAGCATGGAGATCATAAATTTAAATCCCAGTAAAAGTTGTGAAATCGAATTCAATAAATCTGATCCTTCGGATAAAGGGGCAATTGCAGAAATGGTGGCTATGTTGAGGTAGATTGGAAAGGAATGATCGCAGATTGAGCCCGCAGATGTAGACTGTGGAGGAAGTGTAATGGTAGAGGAAGATGCAATTGTTGAACATTATAGAGAAAACAGAGAAGCCAGAGAGTCTGTGGTAACATACTTAAACGTGCGTAGACTATAATTTTTCAGAATTGAGTTAACTGTGATTGCATACTGACGAAAAAGGTGGCTACAGAAGAGGATTGTAATGGTGCATTCAGGAATTTGTTGAGAAAGGGAGGCCAGAGATGGGCTAGTAGTTGAGAGTTCAGAACAGTAGATGGGTCACTGGACACAAAACGTTAACTCTGCTTTCTCTTACAAATGCTGCCAGACTTGCTGAGTTTCTCTAGCAATTACTGTTTTTAATAAACGATATTATTTGAGCCATACAAAAATCAGAATAATACAAATGCAATACACGAAACTACAAATGTTCACACCTTTGAATTGTAGCTTGTTTTATATTAATTAAAACTATTGTCTCCTTAGTTTAAAGGAGGTTAGTAGAGTCTTCACTTGCAGATGTGACTTGTCTGCTCTGTGTTATTAATCATTTATTTATCAATTTGCTAATCTGCACAATTTAAACACTATCCATGTCTCGTTCTTTTCAGTAACTGAAACTGCTGGAAAACTCAAAATCTTGTAAATAAGGAAGACACATATAAGACTCTTAATATTAACTCTGTTTCTCTCTCCACAGGTAATGCCAGACCAGCAGAGTTTCTGAATAACTTTTTTTAAATTTGTGGTTTCCAGCATCCCCACTATATCGCTTTCATTTATTTTACTTATAGCTTTCATTACTCTCCTGTCTTGCCTTACATTGCAACACTTATTAATTCCTTCCTAAACTACTTTATTTAAATTTGCAGTAATGACCTATAGCTGCTTCTCAATTTGGTTTTAAATATGTGCGTGCAAAGGTCATACTTACGTTGGCCTTTTCTTAAGTCTTAATAATGTAAATTTTTCTAATGGAAGAGCATTGAACTGTACTGGGTGGGGGCGGGGAATGTTGTTCAGTACTGTCATAGTGAAATTACTAGATTCTTCTCCTTGTGAGAGTGTGACATGTTGTATTCTTGCAGATGTGGATTTCCAGGCACCATGATGTTGTAATGGGATGACTATTCTGCTGTTACAATGGGATTTCTCCATATGTGAAGTTGGCATAGAAACAGAATGTGGGATAGGTTTGTATTCCAGTAGTAAATATCATATCTGATGTCGTCACAAATGGTATCTATAAATGAGGGGGCAGAGGAAATGACTTGTTTGGAGCAAATGGATCTGTGTGTGTCTGGGAATGGAGCCATGATGACACATTGTTCTGTCCCCACATTTTTAGCTTTAGACTGATGAGAGGGGGGAGAAAAAAAACTGCAAGTGCATTTGGAACAGAAGTGTTTTTTACTCAGTTCCAGTAAATTTTGATCTCAATCATGTGTTTGGTCTCTTCTGATGGTGAATTGCTTTCGGTTGCCCACACAATGAACCCAGGTGCAAAGAGGGAAGCAAAAGACGTTTGACAAAGCTCTCATTTTTAAAGTATAAAATCCATTTATATCATTCAGTTTGTTTTGAAATAGGTTTTGTTTCTTTTTTAAGAGAACATATAGACAGACTATTGTTCTTTATAATTGTGGAATGCGAGCATTGCTGGCTGGCCAGCATTTATTGCCCATTCCTAGTTGCTCTTGAGAAGGTGGTGGTGAGCTGCCTTCCTGAACCGTTAGACTCTCATGCCCTTAGAGAGGGAATTTGACCCAGTGACAGTGAAATAATGGAGATCTATTTCCAAGTCATGTTGGTAAGTGGCTTGGATGAGAACTTTCAAGTGTGATCCCATGTCTCGCCTGCCATTGTCCTTCTAGATGGAAGTGGTCATGGATTTGGAAGGTATTTTAGAAGCTAAATTTGAGGGATCTGGAATTTTAGCGTGCGGAAATGATTATTTTCTATCTTACTGTTGCTCTATTGAAGGTCGGGAGAAGGAAAACTTTGTTTTGAGTATTGTATACTTTTCATCTTTTACAGAGGTAAAGCAAAAAAAGGTGCAGATGAACCATTTGATCCAGCAATGTCAGGCCATTTTCTAAGATCTTTGATTTATTAAAAAAAAATTAATATTGGAAGTATCTTTATTCTTATACATCTTAGTGGGGGAGTCAGGAGTAGATTTCTGGATTGGGAAGTACTTATGTCAGGATTTCCCAAAAGTTATCCCCTGTGAAATTTGTTGCAGCCCCTCAATGAAAACTGGTAGTTGGGTGAGTAATGAGGAGAACTATGACAGCAGATCAAAGGGGAAGAAGAGCCTGTGAGAGAGAATGGAAGGGGGCTTGCATTTCCAAAATTTTGGCTTGCCACCCTACTTGAGGTCCTGATCCCTACTTTGAGAAACCCAAGCTTATACATATTGCTGTCTGGATTCGCTGCAAGGAGGTTTTATTTAGGTTTGTCGTACAGACACGACTTGCATTTTTAAGCCTTTGTGAATGGCCACTACTGTTGATGTCTTATGCCCGTGTTGAACCGATAGTGCTTAAATCTTAACTACAAAATACAGACAGTCAATGATTCTGCCAAGACCGAGTTTCTGCTGGTATACTATATACCGGTATGATACATTTTCCGGTTTGGAGGGCATGCCTTCTTATTTTCATCTCATGTCTGTGTGTATTTTAAATGGGATCAGTTATTATATTTGTCAATGTTTCAATGGTGGTGATTGGAGTAAACAGCTGCATGTCCTCCCCTAACCAATCTTAGCCACAATTCTTCAGAATTAGAAGAAAGAAGTTTCATTTCACTTGTCCTAAATTACTTACAACTAACTATTGCTTGCTTAACAGGCAGAAGCTGCTATTCTGTTCCACCCACTTCATTTAGCTGGTTCATCAGACTAAAAATCTGTAGCATGAAATAATAATTGCGTCCTGTTCCAAAAACCTTTTTGCACTACATACTGCTAAATTTCCAACTTAAAACCAGAAAAAAATAATATTTCTTGATGTTTACAAGCCTCAAATTTCAAACAATCTTGCCATCCAGCATTACATGTGATGACATTTTCCTAGGAAAGAAGTTATTTTTCTTTGCTTCAGCATCTGTTTCTTGGAAACCATAACAGAGCTAATGGATTTTTCCAAATCTTTAAACAAGATTAATTTGAAAGTGAAGGCACAGAGCAGGACATGGATTTAAAGTGTTGAAGCGTTAGTCAGTATTACAAGATTTGCTTTTTATATTTACTTCCCAAAAATTCACGTTAAGTATACTTCTGGTGTGGAAAGGAATTGTGTACCAAATTTGTTCCTAGATTGTACAATCTGCTATTCTAAAGCATATAATATTCAGGCATTTCTAATGCAGAACAGTGTTCCTGCTGTCTGCTACATGACAGCCATTGCTTTCTTCCACTGTTTATCATAGGTCCGATAACCTGCCACCAGAATCCCTTCTCAAATGCTGACCTCCCTTCTGTAATCACCAAAAATGCTGCATCTTTATCTATTTTGACTATTTGTCATAGAAGTTATTTTTCTAGTATGTGCTGTCTATGTGAGTCCTTACTAATGATACAGAGACATACAGGAATTACTTAGAGGTGAGGCCAAGATTGGGTTTGTGAAGTGATGGCATTTGCACAAGTGTATCTTAGTAAGAGTTGACACTTTCAGGGGATTGTGGGTAATTAACTCCCTGTAGTTTTAAATTCTCTCTCTGAATATTTTTGATGCCCCACTTTTCTTTTCTGTAAGGCACTATTCAAAACTAGCTTCTTCAACCAAGCATTTGATCTCCACAATAAATCCTTTGACTTGGCATTTGTTGTTTCCTTAAATCTTTAAGTGTCTTGGAATGGTTTTAATGACCCTGTTAATTTAACTAAAATAGGTAAACAGTGTTCTAATATAATTAAAATTGAAAAATAGATTTGAACATTGTACTTTCAGTTGTAAGAAACCATGCCCCCGTGATCTGGAAGGGTACATGTTGCGTATTTGCTCTGGGTTTGCAGAGTTCATGTCCAGCAATTACCTCAGTTACTGTGAGCTGTGTAGCAGCAATTACAAAGACTTTTACTGTGTCACAAATCTCTGTGTTGAGGAAATGCAAGATTGCAATCGAACAGCTAAAATAATTACAGTTTTTACAACTGAAATAGTACAGTGAAGCATGTGAACCGTATTAGAGGTGAGAAGATCAACTTTTATAGATAGACTGCAGTAAAGTCAATAAAACATAAAACTGGTGATATTTTTCATAACTCTCAAAAGTCATGTGATTTTCTAGTGCCAAAAATGCACTTACTATGTACTTGAAAAATATCCAAATTTAACAGTAAAATTTTCTTTCTGATGCTGGGATTGCCTTTTTCTTTTACATCAAAATTAGTTACTGAAAGCACCACAGAACGTTGCTGCAAAACTTTTGTTCTAGACTGGACGTTGACCCCACTTTGATGTCTAAAACCGAAATGTCCAGAGGATAGTCTCACCCTGTAATCTGTTAAAAGGAGTGTGAGAAGGAGTGTAATCCCTTTTTTTGGCAACTTCTAGTTGTTAAGTAAAATAAACCCCTAATACTCATTTTATAATCAATAAGTAGCAACATATTTATCTAACAGAGAACAACTTAACTAAATTATTAACAAACCAAATAAACCCTTTCTAACTACTAACTATTCCTGAAAAACACAAATTCTACTGTTATGCTATTCCAATAAGTTCAAGTTCCATTTATATAAAACAAAAATAATAAAAAATAGAATTTAGTTTCTTGAAATTACAGCCAGATTACACGTCTTCCGGAATGTTCTTTGCCTTCTCCATTGAATGTTCTGTCAGGAATGCTTTCTCCGTGGAATTCTTCTGTCAGGAATATTAAGTAGTTGTGCCGTAGGTACCTTTGGTTTAGATGGTGCTTTCTGTAAAATTTAGAGAAGATCGTGAGAGCTAGAGATTCTCTCTTGAGAGCTGTTGACTTCTGCAGATGGCAGCTGCTCCTTCTTTTGTACCCTTGATGACATATCAATATTCCTTACAATAGGATTGGTCCTATGTTGTCAAAACCTATCAGATTTAATTCTATTTTCGTTATCTGGGTGCCTGGTTCAAATTAATTGGCTAAATTCAAAACTTATTTTGATAACAAAACTGCTGCTTGGCCTGCTGACTGGACAGCCTTTTGATACAAATGTTTCAATTCAGGTGCACTAGGCAACTGCAAACCCACAAGCTGCTGCCCACAGACAACCTTTTTGAATCTCTAAGCATGGGGCGGCACGGTGGCACAGTGGTTAGCACTGCTGCCTCACAGCACCAGGGACCCGGGTTCGATTCCAGCCTCAGGCGACTGTCTGTGTGGAGTTTGCACATTCTCCCCGTGTCTGTGTGGGTTTCCTCTGGGTGCTCCGGTTTCCTCCCACAGTCCAAAGATGTGCAGGTTAGGTGGATTGGCCATGCTAAATTGCCTGTAGTGTTCAGGGACGTGTAGATTAGGTGGGTTATAGGGGGATGGGCCTGGGTGGGATGCTGTGAGGTTCGGTGTGGACTTGTTGGGCCTGTTTCCACACTGTAGGGATTCTACGATTCTATGAAAAAGCACGTCATCTTTTAAAGGGACCACACACTGCTTTCACTCCCTTGCATTTTACAAATGTCAATATTTTACAGACACAAAATTCTAACATCCTGCCTTCCAATCTACAAATGCCCAACTTTGCCACAACTTCAGGTGCATCTTAATCAGTTAATGAGAAGCAAAAGATTGTGTCTCATGTTTTGCTTACATTTCACAACTTATCCCATCTTAATTAATCTAGATCAAAGCTCCAGCTAGACAAATTGGAGCCTGTCAGTTATTTTTAATGTTGTAGAAAACTTAATAGGATGCATTTCAATTTCACTTTAAAAGCATTTACCTCAATTAGGGGATATATTTTCACTCTTCAGTCAGTTTACAGTCAAAACCATGTTGTCATTCACTCAGACTTAACAATTTTTTTTAAAAAATCCTAAATTGTGGCTCCGGTTGACTTATCGCAAGAGTTTTCCTCCAAATCTCCATGTATAGGGCATTGGGCGTATGATTTCAGAATATGAGATACAATCATATTAATTTCAAGTTCCCCTCCAAGCCTCCTGACCTGGAAATATATCACCATTTCCTCACTGTTGCTGGGTCAGAATCCTGTAATTGCCTCCCTAAGGGCATTGTGGGTCAACCAAAGCAAGTGAACTGTAGTGGTTCAAGAAGTCAGCTTGCCGCCACCTTCTCAAGGGCAACTAGTGACGGACAGCAAATGCTGGCCAGCTAGTGCTACTCAAATCCCACAAATGAATAAAAAATATTGTTGTGCATGTACAGGTCATACAGTCATGCAGAGTTTCTACTGGTAATGTGAGCTGTTTTGCAATAGTCTTGTTTGCAGTGAATAAAAATGTGAATTTGATGAATGGCATTGCAATGAATAATGGCAGAGAAGGTTCAGGGTAAGGTGTTTGTTCATTGAAACGCTGCAAGGCCAAGCAAGTGAAGACTTGCTAACCTTAATGGCAGAGATAATAATAATAATGTCTTTTAGCACAGACCTTGGAACAAAAAAGTCTGTGTTTAAGTCCCACTTGCCCCGGAGGTTTATAATAACATAACTGAGCAGATTGATTAAAATAACTAGTATTGCCTCTCTGCCTCCTCTGCTTCTGTTGGGGAGAAGGAAATAAAGGTAATTTAACAAGAGTTGCCCACAGTGTATCAGCATAGCAGGTCCTTTCCTAGTGCAGTACACAGCAGAAAGATGGTGACAAGTCTCGAATGGATGTCTTTTACAGTTTCATTTGAGAAATTACGAACCAAAGAACATTGATACACTTGGAATTCTTAAAGTTGATTTTGATGCAGTTTCAGTGTTTTGAAAAATGTGCACATTATGTTCAGGTACAGCTCAGTGAATCAATAGGGTGCGTAATTGAAGAAAATTGGCATTGAAAGCATATTTGAGGGCATGGAGAAATTCATCCTTATCACAGAAAGCTATTGTAGTTTCAAATGAAGAATGCACATATGGCTGAAAGCCAATAACTAGGAGAAGTTACATCTAGTGGGGGACTGGAAAAAAACTTCTTATTCTTTCAACGAAGGCGTGTATCGCTTGTAAGGTCACCATTTGTTACCCTTCATTAATTGCCCTTGAACTGAGAGGCTTCTGAGGCCATTTTTGAGGGCAGCTCAGAGTCAACTACCTTTTCTGAGAGTTTGGAGTCACGTATAGACCAGACAACTAAAGATGTTAGATTTTCCTCCCTAAAGGACATTAGATAGTCTCATATATATCAACACAAGGACTAACTTTTAATTCCATATTTATTAATTGAATTCAAATTCCAACAGCTGCCATGCTGGGATTTTGTTCCCAGCACGTTAATAAAACAGAAAATGCTGGAGTAACTCAGCAGGCTGGCAGCATTTGCAGAGAGATTAAGAATTTTAACTCTGTTTCACTCTCAGCAGATGCTGCCAGACATGCTGGTTTTCTTTAGCACTTTGTTTTTATTTCAGATCTCTAGCTTCCACCTTACTTGGACTTTATTTAACCCTAGAGCATTAGCCTGGGTTACTAGTTCAGTGACGTTACACATACACTTGTGTCTCCTCATCTGTCATTTGCTGGAATAAGAAATTCAGACAAAAGGAGAGTATTACAAGTATCCTACAGTTCAAGTTCCTCTACAGTTCAAAGTGGAAGTCAGAAAGAAAGTGGAATTCACGAAGAACCTCCATGTTTTCCAGCACCATGGAATCCACAGAAAAGCAAATTGAGCCAGTGATTTTTGACCAAGATAAATCAATTAATGTCACGGTATCAGCTATGAAGTGGAGTTTGTAGTCAATGTTGAAGTTCCAGGTTGACACAGTCAGATGTTGATTTGGCAGTGTCAAGCTATTGGTAATGGATGCAGATATCCTCAGACAGAAAAAGAAAAAATAAAAGCAAAATCCTGTGGGGGATACTGGAAATCTCAAACATAGAGGCCACTGGAGAACCTCAGCTGGTCTGGCAGCATCTGTGGAGAGAGAAACAGAGTTCATGTTTCAAATCTGGTATGACTCTTCAGAACTGAAAGATGCTGGAATTTTTTTAGACTTGGGACAGAGGCAGAGGAGGAACAGAGAGGGCAGTTAATGTAAAGGTTCAGCATAAAATACAAAAGGGATGTTAACATAGTGAAAGAAAAAAAGCTAAAATGGCTATAAACTAAATACTGTGAAAGAGAGAGAACGAGACCTCTCTACTTAGAGCAAAGTAACCAAGACAGAAACAGGACAAGGCTTTGTCTTCTGTACCCCCACCTCCCCTCCAACCCTTCCCTAATGTAAGAAAAATGGAGAACAGACATAATATGCTTAGTTTCCGAAGTTATGGAATTTACTCTTGAGATCTCAAGACTGTAAAGTACCTAAACAGAAAATGAGATGTTGTTCATCAAGTTTGTGCTTTGTTGGAACTTTGCAGCAAGTTCAGGACAGAAATATTAACTTGCGAGCAAGATGGTCTATTGAAATGGTGAGCAGCCGGCAGGTCAGGGTCATTTCTATGAACAAAGCAAAGTTTTATGAAGTGGTTGCCCAGTCTGCGTTTGGTGGCTGCTCACCAGGCAGCCTCTTTTTAGAGAAAGAAGGCAGAAGCATGTAAGAAGAAAGAGAAGAGGAGTTATTTTAATTACTTCTTTCTGATTTCTTTTTGCTGAACGTATATTATTCTTAAGGAAATCGTGTAGCATGTTCTGGTAATATTAGTCACATAGTTTCATTGTGACTACAGTAAAAAAGAATTTACAACCCAACTTGTTGAATTTCAGGTACTGTTAATATTGGTTTAGTTATATTAAATTCTGGTGAATTATGTACTTGTTTTACAAATGAGAAGAGAATGTCTTGTGTTGTACAGCTGATCTATGTTCAAACTAAATTTTCCTCCTGCTGTTGCTACTAGGAACTCCAAGGTCTGTGTGCAACAGTGACTCCTGGAACCAGGAGTCAATGAGTTTGTATGCTGATCAGTGTGTGTGGACCTCCTTGAGCAGCTGCACAAGCAAGCAGCTTAGAGGGAACATTGCAGCTGACCATCTGCTGCTTTTGCTGTTCTGTGGGGAGGCGTATATAAAGTTAGTTCAATGCAGTCTGCTTACTGTAAGTCCGTCTGCGTCTTTTCTCAGTGCAACACACATCAGCCTTGATTCAGTAAAATGCTGTAATCTTTTGCCCACAATTTGGACAGCTGGTGGACTCTCAGGCAAGCAGCGGGAGGCTGCAGCTGGTAATCTACGAGCACGGTAGAAAGAGCAGGAGTGGACCATATGGCCTGTTCACGATTTAATGTAATAATGTTTGAACATTAGGGTGCTGAACCCTAATTTCCCACTTAATGATCACAACCCATGACTTTGGGAAAGATCAAAGATTTGTCTATCCCAGTCTTAAATTTAGTCAATGATGGAGCATCCCCAACTGCCTGGGTACAGAATTCCAGAGATTCACAGCCCTTCGAGTGAAAGAATTTTTCCTCCAGTTCGGTCTAAATGATCAATCCACTGATCCTGTGCCTGTGTTCTATATTCCCCTGCCATGGGAAGCATTCTTAGTGCCTGCCTTGTCAAGCCTCTTCAGAATCTTGTATAATTCAGTGGCATCATGTCTCATTCACCTGAACTTGCGTGGTATAGACACAGAATCTGGAGATTTAGACCCAGTTTACTCTGCCTGTCATCATCCTTGCTAGTCATTGGGAAGGAAAACCGAAGGCCATGGCTTGGGGGTGGAGCATTGTTGGGGGTAGGGTTTCGAAGCTTGGGGTAGAGTGTGTTGTGGGGCTTGGTTATTTAACTGCAATTGAGGAGACAATGTATAACCATGACATGGAAATACAAAAGGTTCCTTGTATGGGTCAAAGGAACATTCCTGACCTGAGGGAAAAAAATAGAAGTAAATTGAAAACTTCCCTTCAGATTACATATGGATGCAGGATCCTGCTGTTGGCAACTTTTGCCCAATATTGCAGATTGAGTCTTGATGACGTTATTGAATCCTGTTTGTTTCTTTATCTAAGAATCTGGACAATAGGGAGCATGTGATGGATTCGATCCTCCCTGTCCAATTTCACAATGTCGCCAGTTAAAGTCGGAGCCAGTATATGTCACAAGAATAGGAGAACATAGCTACAATACAAGGCTAATTATGTCATGGAGTAGTAAACTGTAGGTTAGTTTGGAAGTTATGTAATTGAACATAGACTTTTTTTAATTTGTGTTTAACAGAAATTTTCCTTTTGACATTTTTCAGACTCTCAGAATTGTTTGATTCAAAGATTATTTTATGAACTGCTTCGTGGACAATAGCTAATTTTTGATGCATACTATTTACAGATCATGGGACATCAGTTGAAAATTCTTAGTTATTTTAATCAACATGTTGAGACATGCGGGTGGGATTTGAACCCAAACCTGCTGGTCCAAAGGTAGGGAATCTACGACTGAGTCACATGATACTAGAAACATTTTCTTCTGGCTTGACTTAATCGGATAACACAATTGTAGTGTCCCACTCTAATTAGATGCAATTTGAAGTTCAAACATTGGAATTCTTGGGATTGCGACTCTATCCTACCAGGTAATTCGATTGTACTATTTCTGTTCGCTGGTTTATAACAATGAATATGGTGTGTTTTGCAGCTCTGATGTGGCTGACTTTATTTAAAAAAAATGCTGCTGCATGTGCAATTGCTAGGTTTTTTCAAGAAAGGTACAAATCTTAACGGTATGTATAAATTGAAAATGTATAACGTGTTGCACTGTTTTTCTTTTATTCAGTGTTTTCACTTCCGCTTCTTGAGTCAGAAAGTTGAGGATTTGGGCAACATTCTAGGGTTTTTGTGTATGGCTGTGTGTGGTTTGATGCTTCAAAATGGTTCCGTGGGAGTGCGGCACTTTGGGGAATGCTATCTTTGAGTGGTAATGCTGAACTGAAGCCCATTTCGCAAAAATCCTGAAGGCACTATTTGAAGATGAGTAGGCTAGTTTCTTTGCTCCTGCTGTTTCTAAAACCCAGATTAAATAGTATTTGTCTTTTTGGTGCTTTGTAATCAAAGTAACCATCTTGTTTTTCTATATAACAGCTCTGTACTTTAAAGCAACAAAATATATAATTATTTTGTGAAATTTATAAAAAGTATGAAACAGTGCTACATAAATCCAGTTTACTCCCTGAGAATGTTTTGTTTGGTTAGTTTGTTAGTATCTGACTGCATATATAAGAATATTAAATTCCAGAATCATTCATTAGTGGCACAAGTTTGTAGGCATTACTTTGAAATAAATGGAACAGAACAATAATATTTCTATTTAACTGATTTCTAACTAGTCAACACAAAGTAAAGCAAAATATTGCAGATACTGAAACAGACAGAATATCAAAGAAGCTCCAGTTTGACAGGATCTGTGCTGAAAAAAAGTCATACCAGACTCAAAACGTTTACTGTTTCTCTCCCACTTAAAGCTTGTCAGCTTCATTTAAGTCAATTTGATCTATGTTTTAATTTAGAATTAGTTATTCTGTACCCTCTTTAGAGCAGGAATTTGGAAGGTATCTGTCGTTGTTGGCCAGATAATTGTACACTATGAAACTTAGAGGCTCCTTATTAAATCCTCAATTCCATTAGGTTCCATGCAATCTGAGTGTCTGATGCTGGTCTGATTTCGGATTTATTCGCTAATGAAACAACGGCATTGACAGAACTCATTCCAAGTCTGATGGTCCGCACGTTAAACAATGTAAAATGGTGTGAAAACAAAAGCCCAGCAGCTAACCTTTTGACATTTTTTTTTAATGATGGTACTGATTTAGGCCCTTCTTCAGACCTGATTTTTACATAGTTCCAGTTTCCTTCTTACTCCCCATACTTTTACGTAATTATCAGGAAACATTTTGAATGCAATAATACATTTTAGTCTCCATTTACTACATTTCACATTGTGAGAAATCTTTGGTGTGAGAAGATTTCTGTACAATAAGTGTATTGATCTTAAGATAATTGGATCTTGTCTTTAGATTACGTAGCTATAAGAACATAAGAAATAGGAGCAAAGGTAGACCATTTGAACCCCCAATCCTGCTCTGGCATTCAGTACAAGCATGGATGATCTTCTGTCTCAAACCCATTTCACTGCCTTAGACTCATTGATATCATTTATATTTGACATCTGAAATGTTTTCATCATTTGCAAACGATTAAAGCTGGACTGCTGGATTTATGTTTCAATATCAAACAGTATTGATAGGTGTAGTTATCTACTGAGGGCTGTGGTGACTTTGGAAAAGCAAGATTTAATTTCTTTCTTAATAGTTCTGTTTGTTAAAATTGCAGAAAAATGGAAAAAGGTTATAACAAAGTGAATCAAAAGTTAGGCTCTCTCTGAGCTTGTTAATGGGATACATCCTTATTCCACTAAAAAGGAAACGAGTTGCAATAAAAGGCTGTATGCAAAGTTTTTGATTGAAATATGTTTGACACTAATTGTTTCTTTGTTTGCTGCCAAGTTTAAACTGCAATGAAAGTGCTCATTCCTTCCTTTTTTCTCAAAGATGATTTGCCCCTTAACAGAACTGTGGTGACCTTTGTCTTAATTTTACTTTTTTAAAATTATTTATGACTCCTGTCATTAATAAAAGCATTGTGGCATGGAGACTTGTAAAAGTTTCACTGTACTTGTCATGTAAACGTACATGTGACAATAAATTTCTATTCTATTCTAAGTTCTAATGCTTCAAAAGTATATGCGTTAATATCTGCATTTCCAATTACCCTGGTTTTCCATGGCATGGTCAGAGTGAGGGCTGGAAATCCGGGGCCCACAATGCAGATGGTGACTGAGTCCCTAACTCTGCACAGTGGGCTTTGCCAAACCAGCCTCTGAGTCCTGATGTACCACCAGTCCCAAACTCTTGGCATGGTGAGGGATGGGTCAACAATGAGAGACTAACATTAAAGCTCAGATTTGTTTTTAGTATATTGTTTTAAAAAAATGTACGAACAGAAAGTCATTAAGTATTAGGATGTACTGATATCTTACCAGTATTTGGCTTTAATTTCTTACCAAGAGTGTCACTACACCGTCTGAATAAGACCATTTTGAGATTGAGTTATCGTTTAGTATATTTTCCTTGGGTGTTGATCAGGCTGGCGTGGTATTTAGTGGCAGGTAGGGTTGGAAACTCCTATTGTTACTAAGGAAAAAAAATCACAACATTGAACACAAAAATTTGAACTAAGTGGATGTTTAGAATCCTCTAATAAATTAGTTATGTGAATGACGACTTCACAGTATTTACATTGGGCTTTGGTTGTGTTTTGAACACGAAAAAATAATAAAATTGATTTTCCTACCATTTGGGAGTATTTTTAGGTTAAAACTGTGAGCAATCAATGTGTACAGCCGGACTGAATTCTCATTTTTATTGTAACAAAACGTAGGCTCAGTGGTTCGCACTGCTGCTTCTCAGCTCCAGGGACCCGGGTGCAATTCCAGCCTTGGGTGGCTGTGTAAACTCCAGACAGATATTCTCCCCGTGTCTGCGTGTGTTTCATCTGGTTTGCTCTCACAGTCCAAAGATGTGCTTGTTAGGTAGATTGACCATGCTAAATTGCCCATCGTGTCCAGGGATGTGTAGGTAAGGTGCATTGCCCATGGGAAATGCACGGTTACAGGGATAGGGTAGGGGGGTGAGTCTGGGTGGGATGCTGTTCGGAGAATTAGTGGATTTGTTGGGCACAATGGACTATTTCCACGCTGTAGGATTCAATTCTGTTCTATTCAGAACGGTAAAGTTGCCATAGGTAGACACATTGGTGGTGGGGATCATTGTGCCTCAGGTGAGAGGAAAAGTTGAGAAAGTGTGTTCTTCAGGGTAACCTCAGTCAATGCAAGAATTGAACCCACGCTGCTGGCATCACTCTGCATCTCAAACCAGTTATCCAGCTAAATATCTAACCACTTGTTTTATTGCAAGATAAGCAAAATAATACTCAGGAAATGGAGGTGGTTTTGTAATTCTTTTGTGTTTTCTTGAGAAAGTTTCACTTTTACAAGGTACCTTAGTGCGTTAGTCAGAATATTTTGATGTCCGATCCTGCTGCTGTTTTGCGTCAAGAATAGTGCCAACAGTCAGCTGCGGTTATTCTATTTGTATTACTGCACCAGCTGTGGAAGGTGAAGTTCCATACAAGGTTGCTTTAATATGTATATGCTGTTAATTGTACTCAGACTACTGATACAGTAAATATTGAGTGCTTTCAAGCTTTCAAAAGGAAGTGAATCATTTTTAACTTTGGGGATTGGTACATAGACATGGGGCCAGATTTCACACTCATCTATGAGCAGATGTGCCAGGTGTTCATTAAATTTGAACTTGGCCAGAGACTTTCTTTGAGGTTTGTACTAAATGTAAATATAATTAGAACAGCATTTTGGTGCAGCACCCTCCACTTAACATCTGGGATCTGTGTGAACAGAACAGGTAGTTCTATCACCTTTCATGGATTATATCAAAGAATCACAGGCAGTCACTCTGAGTCTGAGCCAGTATGTGTCAGTTAGCATGTTTAATTTGATACAAAATAAATTACAACAATGAAGAGTCTTTATAAAGAGATTGAAGAGGCAGACATAAGTAGCAAAGTCAAAATGTAACTTTGCTTTTAGAAATCACCAACAAATTGGAAGCAATAAGCCTCTGTATATCTAAAATTAGTTTTCAGTGTCAGTAAGTGGGACGCATTTCACCATTAAAACATTTTTAGCAGGTTCGACAAGCCCTAACAATTTCAAAATTATTACGAAACATCGATCGGACAGAAATAAACAGTTCATTCAGCAGAATGTGGATATGCTGGACTCCTCCCTTACTTTACCCAACCCCCATCTACAGATACTTCTACATGTAATTATCTAATCTCCACTTAACTTCATCAATATATGTATTTTAACTACTCTTCATAAAAACAAGAATTCTGTTTTTTGTTGCACCTTCTCAGGTCTCTGTGTCCTTTTTTACGATATGGAGATGAATTAGTTCAGGGTGCTCTAAGAGGGGGTCCTATTTGTGTTTTAACACTTGCTATGTTTATGAAATCCTGGTGGTGAGAAATGCTTGTTTCTTTTACTGCTTTAACAACCAATGTTGTGACTTGGTGATTTGTGAGTAGCACCTCCTGATCCTCTGCTCCAGTTTTAAAAAAAACATGCTTTCCTAGGTGGGGTAGCCTCCTTGTTTTTCTTAATGAGATCTGCCATCTATGACTTATCTGAACCAGAGTTCATTTGCTAATTACATCTCCATTCTTCGCATTTATTAATGTCTGCCTATATTTTGTCACACACTCTAATTATTTGCCATAATTTGTTGTTGTCCTCAGATTTTGTGACTTCACTTGTGATTCGTCAGCTCAAATCCTTTCTTTAAATTGAGAACAAAAGTAGTTGCACACCAATCTTTGCAGAAAACCATAGAGTCATAGAGCTGTACAGCATGAAAATAGGCCCTTTAGTACAACTTGTCCATGCTGACCAGACAACTTAACTAGTCCCATTTGTCAGCAATTGGCCCATATCCCTCACAACCCTTCCTATTCATATTCCCATGCGTTTTAAATGTTGTAATTGTACTAGCCTCCATCACTTCCTCTGGCAGCTCATTCCATACTCGCTCCACCCTCTGCGTTTTTAAAAAAAAGTTGCCCGTCGGAACTCTTTCACATCTTTCCCATCTCACCTTAAACCTATGACCTCTAGTTTTGGAGACTAGGGAACTTGAGGAAATTATCTTGGGGACTGTCCATATCACAATACAGGAGGTTTTGGAAGTGTTAGAATGTACGAAGGTTGATAAATCTCCTGGTCCTGACCAGACATTTCCAAGAACCCTGAAAGATGCTAAGAAAGAAATTGCAGGGCCCTGGCTGATTATATTTGCATCATCATTACCCATGAGTGAAGTCCCAGAAGACTGGAGGGTAGCGAATGTTATGTTAATGCCCTTATTCAAGAAGGGCTGCAAAGAGAAACCTGGGAATTATAGACCAGTAAGCTTAACATCTGTGGTAAGTTACTTGAGAAGATTCTGAGGGATAAGATACACGTGCATTTGGAAAGACGGGTTTGATTAGGCATAGTCAGCATGGCTTCGTGTGTGGGAGATAATGCCTCACCGTTTTGTTAGCGTTATTTGATGAAGTGAACAGGAAGGTTGATGAGGGCAGGGTGGTCAGCGTAGTCTATATGGATTTCAGTAAGGATTTTGATAAGGTTCCACATGGTAGGCTGCTCTGGAAGATTAGATCACATGGAATCCGGGGAGAACTGGTATATTGAATACATAATTGACTTTATGGTACGAAGCAGAGAATAATATTGGAAGGATGCTTGTCTGACTGGAGGCCTGTGCCTAGTGGTGTGTCTCAGGGGTTGGTGCTGGGCCCATTGCTGTTTGTTATCTATATCAACGATTTGGATGAGAACGTATGAGAACGTACAAGGCATGATTAGTAAATTTGTGGATGACACTAAAATAGGCGGTACCATGGACAGTGAGGAAGGTTATTAGAAATTGCAGCAGGATCTTGATCAGCTGGGCAAGAGGGCTGAGAAATGGCAAATGGAGTTTAATATAGGTAAGTATGAGGTGTTGCATTTTGGAAAAGCAAATCCAGGTAGGAGTTTCATAGTGAATGGTAATGCCTGAAGGAGTTTAGTGGAAGAGAGGGACGTTGGAGTTCAGGTGCGTGGTTCTCTGAAAGTGAAGTCACAGGTAGACAGGGCAGTGAAGAAGGCTTTTGGCACACTGGCCTTGATCAGTCAAGGTATTGAGTATAGAAGTTGTGAAGTTATGGTGCAGTTGTACACGACATTGGTGAGGCCACACTTGGGGTATTATGTTCGGTTTTGGTCACCTTGCTATAGGAAGGATGTTATTACACTGAAAATAGTACAGAAGAAATTTATAAGGATGTTGCCAGGAGTCTGGGGACTGAGTTTATAGGGAGAGGTTGGTCAAGCCAGGACTTTTTTCTTTAGAGCACAGGAGAGTGAGAGGGTATCTTATAGAAGTATATGTGATCATGAGAGGTATGGATAGGGTGAATGCACTCAGTCTTTTTCCCAGAGTTGGGGAATCGAGGACAAGAAGGCATCAGTTTAAGAAGGGGAAAGAATACATGGGAACCTGAGAAGCAACTTTTTTTATACACGGGCGGTTTGCAAATTGACTGAGCTGCCAGCGGAAGTGGTTGAGGTGGGTACATTAACAACGTTTAAAAAGCATTTGGACAAACACATGGATAGGAAAAATTTAGAAGGATATGGGCCAAGTGCAGGGAAATGGGCTTAGCGTGGATGGACATTATGATTGGAATGGACCAGTTTGGTCGGCACTGACCAATTTGGGCCAAAGGGCCTGTCTCCATGCTGTAGGACTCTATGACACTCTCTGACTCTGAGGACCCTACTGCATTAACTTTATTCACTCTTGCTGTTGCTTTTGCAAAGAAATCAACAAGGTTGATCAAGCATGGAATCCCTGTTCACTGCTGCATATTAAATCCAATGTCTAGATATTTTCTACTCTTGATTTAAGGATTCCATCATCATTCCCATCACTAATGTTGAACTAGTTGATTCTGGTGAGTTTAGTTGGTATATATGATGGTGAGCGAGCGGTATAGAGCAACCACAGGAGCACTGATAGCCTCCTCATTATTTCTACAGCATAATCTGTTCCTTTGGTTTACAGAAAGAAAGTATACTTTTCAGACCAAGCTCTGATAAGGAGCCTCTCTGATCCTGGACTGAACATCTTTTCCTTGCTCCTTTTTTTTTTAATTTGTTCATGGGATGTGAGTGTTGGCATTTATTGCCCACCCCTAATTTCCCAAGGGCATATGACTCCAAACCACAGTAACATGTAGGCCAGTGCAAGTAAAACAGCAGATTACCTTCCACAGACCAGTGAACCAGATGGGTTGTAATGACAATTGAGAATGGCTACCATTAGACTGCCATTTTCCTTCAGGTTTCATTGTCTCCAATGGTGGGAATTGAACCTGTGCCCTCAGAACATTAGTCTAGGGTTGGATTTCTAGTCCAGAACATCTCCCATATATTTGTCTGCATTCTGTTTTGTGTTTTAACATAGTATGAACATATCAATGTAACTCTTAATTGATTTTCTTCTTGTTATTAGGTAAAATGCATGTCTCATTGGCCGAGGCCCTGGAGGTTCGGGGAGGACCACTAGAAGAAGAGGAGATCTGGGCTGTATTAAGTCAGAGTGCAGAATGCCTACACGATCTGTTTCACAAAGGTATGTAACCATTTAATTTTAACATGCTGATTGATGGGAATTATGTAGAACACAGAAGCAAGCCATTTCATCCAAATAGTTCAGGCACCAAAGAGCCTTCCATCTTCATCTAACCTTATTAGCAGAAGCTTCTATTTCTTTCTCCACTCATGTTTACCTGGTGTTTCCTTATTGACTGTATTTATGGGCATCACGTCTGCAGAGCAGGGTATTTCAGTTGTGAGTAGCAGTTCAATTAATGTACAGCTCCCATTAGGTAGCTTGGGAGCATCTCCCACTGTATTTAGCGCAGTGTTGAAAGGGAAAATCTAAATTGACACTTCAACATATCTTTCAGAATCAATGCTGATCAGCGATTTGGTATGCGATGTAGAAGAGAACCGAGTCATTAGTTACACAGTCCTACATGATCACTAGTGACTTTTACAACAAATTAAACATTTCTGTGCTCAACATTTTCTGCACAAATGGTATTAAAGTGAATTAAAATGTTGTAAATCAGCTGGGAGGATGGAGAACATGGATCAGATGAGTTAAAACATCGTGTATCTCCAACTCCTATAAATCAACTACATCTACCTAAGTACATTCTATCACAGTGCAACAGGTTATGGCAACCACTTTTTCTCTGGGAACAGACACACTTTCCTTATGGAGCTCTATACTACTTTCCTTAGTGACTTTCTCCATGTCATAGCGTATTCCACATTCTAACCACTTGCTGATGAAAAAAAAATTTCTGGTGCATTTTGTTGAATTTATTAGAAACAATCTTGGATTTATAGCTCCTAGTTTTAGATTCCCTACAAGTAGGAATACTTTTACAGTTTGTACCCTCTCAAAGCCCCTGTTTCATCTTAAGGATCCCTATCAGGTCAGACATCTGTCTGTCTTTTGTCCAGCCTGATCAGTATTTTCTTAAAAATATTGTTTATTTTGCATCAAAACATATATCAAGAAAAATATTTGGGAAATATTCATGTGAGTTTTCATTGTTTATAGTCCTAGTTCAGTTTCTGATGGATATGTCAAGTGTTAACACACTTTTAAAATTAGATTTGCAGCAGTTGTTGTTATTCTGATTAATTTAATGCTCAGGAATAGTTTTATGCTACAAAACTACTAATTTGTTGTGAAGCTGTATTGATAAAAAGGTCTGAATAATTTGCATTATGAAAAGCTCTTAGGGTAAAGCGAGGAAGAAAGATAACTGCAGTAACAACAAAAAGGTCTTCTGCTCTGGCTGCACTTCAAGCAGTTTTCTAAGTATTATTCAGGCTATTGCTTCTCTTCTGAACCAAGAAAAAAAAACAAAAAATAAACTGTGCTACTTTTATGGTTCTCTTGATTTGTGCAAAACAAAAACCCATGGCTCTAGATCTGTGAAAATGCTTGAAGAGCTGGCAATATGTTAATTCATTGCTGTAAATTCACTTCTGGTAACAGCCAGTGTTTCTCATAATGTGGACTCAAATTTCAGAAGACTTGGCATAAACAAAGCAATCCATGATACAAAGGTTTATGGAGAACACTATAGTATGTTTCACTTTGAATGGTAGCCAGTCAGTTAATTTTCTTGGATTGAATGGAGCTGAATCATCTCTTTCTAAAATTCAAATTTGTTTCTTCTTCAGAGAAAGTAGTCCCATGCATTTTGAAGTTCTGGTTTATAGTTCACTCATTTTTCTTTTAGCGGAATTTCACATTGAGGGTTTGCACTGCAGGATAGTCCTGAAATTCTGGATCCTTACGTAATTTAAGGCAAACCAGTCTTGCCTTAGTTTTTTAGTTCAGTTTCATTCATTAATTGGTGGTCCCTCGCAGTTGAGGGACTCTCAGGGTGATTCCATAGGTGGCTGTACAGACTGATGTTGCTTCCACAGGCTTTGCCGCACCTGGGGCAGAAGGTAGTCGCAGACAGGGTTGGGTGGGATGTTGTTGTGACAGTTCTGAGGAAGAGTCACCAGACCCGAAACATTAACTCTGTTTTTTCCTTCACCGATGCTGCCAGGCCTACTGGGCTTTTCCAGCAACTTTGTTTTTGTTTGGAATATTGTGTTCAATTCTGGTCTTCCTGCTAAAGAAAAGATGTTGTTTAACTTGAGGTGGTTCAGAAAAGATTTACAAGGAGGTTACCAGATCTGGAGGAATTGGGCTATAGGGAGAAGCTGAATAGGTTGGGGCTTTTTTTCCCTGAAATGTTGAAGGCTGAGGGATAACCTCGTGGAGGTTTATAAAATCGTGACGGGCATGGATTGGGTGAGTAGCCAGGTTTAAGGTGAGAGGGGAAAGATTTAAAAGGAACCTGAGGGGCAATTTTTACACATAGAGGGTGGTGTGCGTATGGAACGAGCTGCCAGAGGAAGTCGTACAATTACAACATTTAAAATGCATTTGGATGGGTACATGAATAGGAAGGGTTTAGAAGGTCATAAGCCAAATGATGGCAAATGGGGCGATCAGTTTAGGATATCTGGTTGACATGGACAAGTCACGGTCAAGGAAAATAGAGATGGGCAATGAATGCTGCCCGAACCAGTGACGCCCATTGTCTGTGAATGAATAACAACAAAGAGAATACTCTCCACGCAATGCGACATAGGCAGGGAATTCTAATTCACCGTGTGGCTCTTAGGTGGGTGAGATTTAAATGTGCCTGCTTCTAGTTTTAATGGTGTTGGGTCAGAATTCTAGATGACTGAATCCAACATCCTACTACCAACACCCCACATGATATCAATGGTCTTTGATCGCACAATACCCTCTTCTCTCTGCCCCTCCCCCAGAAGCAATATCTGTGATCTCTCCAAGTGCATGCGCTGCTGTGCCACCTACACAGTGACTAACTGGAATAAATTAAGGGATACTAGAAAATTATCTTTGTTTTTTTCAGGGAGAAAGTTGGAGGGAGATGATGAAAAACCTGGCTGAGAGAATGGCTGTTGCAAGGGGATCTTGAGGGGAAGAGTACTATTGATATGCATTATGGATAATACTCAATGTAGTTCCAATGCATTCCAGAAAGGCATGGGATGGTTGGTAATCTTGCACCAATCTATCCTACCTTGACAGCCAAATTGACCCCAAGTTATGATAAGGGCCAGTGTGACACAGATAGAAAAAATTCTCTGAGAGGAAGCAAATGAAAAATCCTTGCTTAAGATAAATAGCTGCATGTTTATTATGGCTTGGAGCATGGAGGAGTTACCAAACTCTGAACTGTTGGACGCAATCCTGTTTAAAGTTAATTAAAATGGACTGGTAACCTCAAAGAAGAAAGATAAGATACCTAAGAATGTTGAAAACAATATGATTGAAAATGTGGTAGTCTGTAATCTTGGAGATAGTAAGAACTGCTCATGCTGGAGTCAGCGATAACACAGTGTGGAGCTGGAGGCATGGAGCAGGAAAGCTGACGTTTCGGGTCGGGACCCTTCTGAAGCAGGGTTGCGACCTGAAACGTCAGCTTTCCTGCTCCTCTGATGCTGCCTGGCCTGCTGTGCTCCTCCACCTCCGCACCTTGTTATCTCTTCCATCCATGGACTGTATTTTCACGGCTCGCTGCTGTGGAAAGGCAGCCAGCATTATCAAAGACCCGTTGCACCCTGGCAATGACCTCCTACAACCTCTTCCGTCAGGCAGAAGATACAGAAGCCTGAACACACACGCCAGCAGGTTCAGGAACAGCTTCTTTACAGCCATTATCAGACAGTTGAATGGACTCTGGCCTCAAATAATGTAACCTGCAATGTAATCCGTATGCCTCTAAGTCTCTAAGGTTTTGGATTAGATCTGTAGCTCGGGTTATGGGTGTTGAGGTTGGTTGGCTCGCCGAGCTGGTTTGTTGTTTTGCAGAAGTTTCGTTACCGTGCTTGGTAACATCCTCAGTGCAGCCTCCGATGAAGTGTTGGTGTGTTTTCCCGCCTGGTTTTTAAACTCTGGGGTCCATTGAGATGGATTGCCTCACTTCCGGTTTTCCTTCGTAGTGGAGTGTATATGGGGTCAAGTTCAATGTGTTTATTAATAGCATGCTTCGTGGAGTGCCAGGCTTCCAGGAATTCTCATGCCTGTCTCTGCTTAGCCTGTCCCAGGATCTTGGTGTTCTCCCAGTCGAAGTGGTGGTTCTCCTTGTCCATGTAGATTGAGATGAGTGAGTATCGGTCGTGTCTTTTTGTAGCCAGTTGGTGTTCTTATACTCTTGTTGTTAGTTTCCTTCCTGTTTGTCCTATGTAGTGTTTCTCGCAGTCTCTGCAGGGGATTTTGTAGATGACATTGGTCCTGTCCATGATGGGGAGTCTGTCTTTAGTTCGGGTGAGCAGTTGTCGTAGGGTTGATGTGGGCTTGTGTGTCACTCTGATGCCCAGCGGTCGTAGGAGTCTTATGGTGAGTTTCAAAGTGTTCCTGATGTAGGGTAGTGTCGGGGCGTGTAGAATCTGTCTGATGCTGTTCGTGTAGGCATTTTCTGACCCAGTTCTTTGTATATCCATTATCCTTGAACACTTGGAAGAGGTATTCCTCCTCCTCTTGGCGTAGTTCCGTGTTGCTGCAGTGTGTTGTTGCCCTTTTAAATAGTGTTTGCACACAGCTTCGTTGTGTGTGCTGGGATGGTTACTGTTGAAGTTCAGTACCTGGTCTGAGTGTGTGGCTTTTCGGTGTACTTTCGTTTGCAGTTCCCCATTTGTCTTGCGCTCTACCATGACGTCCAGGAATGGGAGCTGTTTGTTCTTCTCCTCCTCTCTGGTGAATTTTATTCCGGTGAGGGTGTTGTTTATAAGTTTGTGTGTCTCTTCTAATTTGGTCCGTTTAATGATGACAAAGGTGTCATCAACATAGCATATTAGGTTGGATCACAGAGCTAGGGACCCGGGTTCGATTTCCCCCCTCGGGCAACTGGCTGTGTGGAGTTTGCACATTTCTCCCTGTATCTGTGTGGGTTTCCTCCCACAGTCCAAAGATGTGCAAGTTAGGTGGATTGGCCAAGCTAATTGCCCATAGTGTCCAGGGATGTGCAGGTTAGGTGGGTTAGTGATGGGACCCTTCCTCAGACCCGAAATGTTAACTCTGATTTTTCCTTTACAGATGCTGCCAGACCTGCTGTGCTTTTCCAGCATCTTTGCTTTTGTTACTAGGTTTAATGTTGTTAATTTTAGTGCCTAGATCCATCTAGTTTTATATAGTTCTTTTAGAGTTTGTAGAAGTTTGATATAACTGCTAATATAACCAAGTGACTTGCTAGGCCATTTTAGAGGGAATTTAAGAGTCAACCATATTGCTTTGGGACTGGAGTTACATGTCAGCCAGACTCGGCAGATTTCCTTCCCATAAGGGGTTTAACTGAGTTTTTTATGATGATTATGTGGTCTCCATTATGCGTGGGATTCAGACCCAAGTTTACAAAAATATTAATCAGTGGTTCTGGATTACTTGTACAGAGTAATACAATCCCACCACTGTCTTCTTTCCCTGGTAGCTCAGTCTTCCCAAAATCTAGTTGGAGGAAGTTTCTGATCATTAACTTCTGGGTTTTAGGTGAGCACCCTGAAAATTTAAAAGTGGTGAAGGTGTCAAGAGATCATGATGAGGTTACACTGTGTGGTTAGTGTACATGTTGAAACTGACCATTTGATTTTGGACAACAAGGAGGCACAGTACTTAGATGAAAACGTGGGGGATCGTGGGCTTCAGGTAGCAGACAAGAGTATGGAATCTTGCATGATTCCGGAGTTAATAGTGCAGGAGCATGGAGAAGCCATTGCAGGTGACTCTTCAGCTGTGAGTGAATAGTAAGAATGGAACCAGCACTGGACAATGTGGAGAGACATTGAGATATTAAACATTGCAGACAGGAAGAGAAGGAAAAAAGGGAATATCTTAACTTTGTCACAGTCATGTAGGATTTGTGATTTTAAAAATTTGTTCAAGGGTTATGGGCCCACCTGGCTAGGCTAGCTTTTATTACTCAACCCTAATTATCCTGGAGAAGGTAGTGGTGCACTGTCTTCTTGAACCACTTCAGTCTTTCGAGTGTAGAAACACTCTCAATGTTGTTAAGAAGGGAGTTCCAGAAATTTGACCTGTTGACATTGAAGGAACAGTGATATAGTTCCAAGTCAGGGTGGTTTATGGCTTCGAAATAATCAGTTTGGTGACATCTGTTGAGAGCCTTTTGAGAGATGTGGCAGGGGTGGAATCAGGGGTTCAGACATTCAGTTCTGGGAAAGAGGGGCATGAATTTAAAAGGTGACAACATGTATGGAGAGGAAGAAGTGGTTGGAGATGATGTTTTAGTTTGCAAGTACTGGAGGATTGATTCTTGAGGAGAGAGGTGACGAAATAGATTTAAGGTAAGAGGCAGGAGGTTTAGAGGGGATGGGGGGGGTAAGAAAAAAGTCATCCAGTTAGTGTTGGGAATCTCGAATGCACTGCTGAAAGGATGGAAGAGGCAGACACCCTCACAATAACTGGTACATGAATAGGAAAGGTTTAGAGAGATATGGGCCAAATTCAGACAAATGGGGGGGCATATCAGAGACAAAAGGTACTGCAGATGCTGGAGAATCCGAGATAACAAGGCGTGGGGCTGGATGAGCACAGCAGGCCAAGCAGCATCATAGGAGCAGGAAAACTTGACGTTTCAGGCCGAGACCCTTCTTCAGAAATGGGGGAGGGGAAGAGGGTTCTGAAATAAATAGGGAGAGAGGGGGAGGCAGATAGAGGAGAGGACAGGTGGAGAGGAGGCAGACAAGTCGAAGAGGCGGGGATGGAGCCAGTAAAGGTGAGTGTAGGTGGGGGGGTAGGGAGGAGATAGGTCAGTCCAGGGAAGACGGACAGTTCAAGGGGGCGGGATGATGTTAGTAGATGGGGGTGGGGCTTGAGGTGGGAGGAGGGGATAGGTGAGAGGAAGAACAGGTTAGGGAGGTGGAGATGAGCTGGGCTGGTTTTGGGATGCGGTTGGGGGAGGGGAGATTTTGAAGCTTGTGAAATCCACATTGATACCATTGGGCTGCAGGGTTCCCAGGCTGAATATGATTTGCTGTTCCTGCAGCCTTCGGGTGGCATCACTGTGGCGTCGCAGGAGTCCCAGGATGGACATGTCGTCTGAGGAATGGGAGGGGGAGTTGAAATGGTTCGCGACTGGGAGGTGCAGTTGTTTGTTGCGAACTGAGCGCAGGTGTTCTGCAAAGCGGTCCCCAAGCCTCCGCTTGGTTTCCCCGATGTAGAGGAAGCCACAATGGGTACAGCGGATGCAGTATACCACATTGGCAGATGTGCAGGTGAACATCTGCCTGATGTGGAAAGTCTTCTTGGGGCCTGGGATTGGGGTGAGGGAGGAGGTGTGGGGGCAGGTGTAGCACTTCCTGCGGTTGCAGGGAAAGGTGCCGGGTGTGGTGGGGCTGGAGGGGAATGTGGAGCGGACAAGGGAGTCGCAGAGGGAGTGGTCCCTCCGGAAGGCAGACAAGGGTGGGGAGGGAAAAATGTCTTTGGTGGTGGGGTCGGATTGCAGATGGCGGAAGTGTCG
>JAHRHZ010000050.1:3047564-3058281 GCA_024137785.1 Ginglymostoma cirratum
GACCTGTCCGTCCTCCCTGGACTGACCTATCTCCTCCCTACCCCCCCACCTACACTCACCTTTACTGGCTCCATCCCCGCCTCTTTGACTTGTCTGCCTCCTCTCCACCTATCCTCTCCTCTATCCATCCTCTATCTGCCTCCCCCTCTCTCCCTATTTATTTCAGAACCCTCTTCCCCTCCCCCATTTCGGATGAAGGGTCTCGGCCCGAAACGTCAAGTTTTCCTGCTCCTATGATGCTGCTTGGCCTGCTGTGCTCATCCAGCCCCACGCCTTGTCATTTCAGACAAATGGGGCTAGTTTTGTTTGGGAAACTTGGTCGATGTTGATGAGTTAGACTCAAGGCTCTGTTTCCATGCTGCCTGACTCTTATATTTAAGTATTTGGAAGTAGTCTTGCAATGCCAAAACATAAAAGACTATGGGCCAAATGCTGGAAAATGAGATTAGAATAGTGAACTGCTTGTATTTGACTGGTGCAGACTTGATGAGCCAAAAGGCCTTTTCCTTTGCGTAGGCCTCTATGATGCAGTGACATATTTGGATTACAATATCAGTTATTGCAGGAAGTATGAGTATCAATGTTTATGGAAAGATTGTTGAGAGAGCTGAAGTTGAGTCACATGGCAGGATAGACCTCCTCCTGTGGTCTTCGCACACATCCCAAAGTCAGGTCCTAAACCTGGACATGATGCACCATATTCCAATAATACTTATCAGGTTATTTGAGAATATTTTCTCTTGCTTGATCTTCAAAGTAGAGTTTCTGTTCCTGGTAAGTTTATAAACCAACAAAACTTTCCAATTTGGTATTATAAAACACAGAGAACTGCAGATGCCTGAGATCGGAAACAAAAACAGAATTTGCTGGGAAAATGTAGCAGGTCTGGCAGTATCTGAGGGAAGAAAGCGGAGTTAACATTTCAAGTCTGGTGACTCTTCATCAGAACTCATTCCTACTTGGTACTCGGCAATTATCGAATGTTTCGAGTGCAGCCAGTGCAAGGGAAGAAATAGCTGGGTTGTGGCCTTGAGAGATTTCTATTTGAAACCCAAATCTTGGCTCCAATCATAGCAAACCAACCACTTTTTACAGCAGCCTTTCTAATGGAATCTTAGGGCAGTCAGCCAAAAAAGTATTCATTCATTCTCTAAAGTATGTTTGAGACCAGAGATGATGGGTCTGTGCATATTACATTACATCAAATTGCCTGCTGCTTTGCACAGTATCAAAACTGTTCCATACCTGTGCATACGCATGGGGTGATCATGTTTAATTGAATAATTTGACATGAAGATATCTAGTGGAGCTCTTGTAACTGGTTCATTGATTTAAGCTTTTTTAACCACTAAATAAAATGTTCAGGTTTTTAATTGCTGACTCCCAACCCATGTCAGCAAAAATTTGCATTAAAATCCTTAGTAAAGATTGGAAAAGCAAGCTGTGTTTGTATTGTGTTGATATGGCATGACCTACTATAGGGCCAGTATCAGTAACTAAACCTGAGCAGTTTGTGTGATTGTTTTGAGCATGTCAGGACTTGATTCGTCTATTATCATCTCAGAATTTACTCAGCAGTTTAGCAAGTAGATATCCAGGATTAACTTCATTGTAGAAATATGTTGGAGATGCAAAAGGTTTTTGTGCATTTAGTTTGACAGCCCCCTACACTGTTGTTCAAGTGTCATGCTGTCTACTTCTGATAGACTGGAATGGACAGTCTACATCATTTATCTTTGCTGCTGTTGTATCAATGCTGCTTTGTGATACTCTGGCAAGTCATATCCTCCTGAAGGGTGGGGTTAGTTTTTCACTCATGGAGCACCAAGCCCATTACTTTGATTTTTCCAGTGTCCTAGTAATAAACTGACAAAACCAGTTCATCATGGACTGGCAAATTCAAATGGCAATTCAGACTGGGGCTGAAAGCCTTAATGCATTTAAGTTTGTTCTTTCCTTCCCAAAGTCCTAACCCTTGCTGTTCCTTACTGCAAATTGACTCCTTCAGAAAGGTTTTAACTTAAAAGTATCCTTGCTATTTAGTAGTCTGTATTTTGCAGGTTACGTCATACTTGCAGATATACGGATTAAAGAACTTGTGGAGCTCTGCAGTTCAGCATGCTTCATAGGACAGCAAATTAGCAGTTTCATGTTTTACTTCCATTGGACAGCTTTGGGAAGGAGAGTAGGGGGGTGCTTCTTTGGGGCATTTCTTTGAGGAAATAATGCATAGTCAGTTCTCCTGCATTTGCTTTTAGCTACTGAGAAAACAATAGAAGTAGGAATCCACCATACAGCCCCGTAAACCTGGTTGCCATTTAAAACAAATCGTAGCTGATCTTCACCTCAACTCCATGTTCCTGCTCATTCACCACATTCCTGAGAGACTACATATCTACTTATTTCGCTGTTGAATATATTTAATGTTGCATTGGGTTTGTGAATTTCAAAGATTCACAACCCTCTGTGTGAAGAAATTTCTCCCCATCTCAATTCTGAATAATTGACCACTAATCCTGAGACTGTGCCCCCATGTTCCCTGAGTCCCCAATTGGAGAAACAATCTCTTGATGTCTATCATAACAAGCCCCTTCAGAATCTTCCATGTTTCAACTGTCTAAGTATGGACCCAGTTCACTACAACTCTAATTACAGGCTGACCCCATGATATGAAGAACCAGTCTAGTGAATTTTCTTTTCAATGCAAATATTTCCTTTCCTAAATATGGAAGTCAAAACACACGTACTCCAGCTGCAGCCTCATGCAGTCCTTATAAAACTGCAGCAATATCGTCATCTTCCTTTATTTTAATTGCCTTACAATAAAAGTCAATATACCATTTAACTGGCTAGTGTGTGGATCAGATTAATGATCTGTATCTTGGCCCATTACATTCTATCATTCCTGACTACTATTGTTGCGTGTGCCTTAGCCAAAGGTCTTGGAGCAGTTCTCTTCCAAGAACAGCAGATCAGACGTATAAGATGAATATATTATGAATCCTGAGCATTACCTGAAATGAAAAATCAACACACAGTTATCAGAAAGGACATTCTCTTTGTCACATGTGCTGTAGAGATTTTGAGATTGCGTACAGGATTTTATGGTGACCAAACATAGTCTACTTATCTCTTTGTGTGGATAAAGAAATGTTGGCAAGAATGGCTCCACTGATATAACAGTTTTGTCTTTGTCTTATGAAGTTTGCACAACCAACCATGTAACTGCAAGGGAAATTACAGAGATCAGCAGATGCTCTCTCAGATTGGTTGTTCAAAACCTTTATACAAGCAGATGAAAAATTCTGCCAGTGAACTTGATTCAAATATTCAAGAAACAAGAATGTTGTGGCCAATGACACAAACAAAGCTTAATGTCATCAGAGAGGAACCAAGATTCCCAAATGTCTCGCCATTGATTGATATTATAAAGAATTCTTGCCAGTATGAACACCTATTGGCTTAATTATGAAAATTTATTTTGCGCACAAACTATTGTTCTACGATATTGTAGATGGCCTACTGGTTTTTGATGACAGACTCACTATCCCTCCTTCATCAAGAACCAGTGTCCTTGACAACATACATCGAGGACACCTGAGCATCACCAAATGTAGAAATAGTGCTTGGGTTTCGGTGTAATGGCCAGGAATCACGTAGGTAGGGTAGAAGACCTTAGGTCTAACTGTTAAGCAAGTGTCATGTAGTCATGATTGAAGGGAACCAGTATTTCTTATTATCTTTCCTGCCAGACTATAGGAACGTAAAGGGGCTGACCTGTTTGTGTTTGAAGTATACAAGTTCTTACCTAATGGTGTCATAGAGTCCCTGCAGTGTGGAAACAGCCCATTCGGCCCAACAAGTCCACACCACACCTCCAAAGAGCATCCCAACCAGACCCATTTCCCTATCCCTGCATTATGCACATCTGACCCCCCCTAGCCTAAACAGCCCTGGACACTATGGCCAATCCACCTACCCTGCAGATGTTTGGACTGTGGGAGGAAACCGGAGATCCCGAGGAAACTCACATAGACACGGGGAGAATGTGCAAACTCAACAATGGCAGTTGCCTGAGGCTGGAATTGAACCCAGGTGCCTGGCACTGTGAGGCAGCAGTGCTAACCACTGAGCCACTTTGCCGCCCGTTTGGATTATTTCTCCCGGGTGATCGTCTGAGTTTATATTCCACAACCATGGACACTGTCGTCAAATCCTGCATGAAATATTTGCTGCTTATGATTCAAAGTTATGCCCTCATGAGCCTGAACAGTAACCAACTCTGAAGTACTCTGTAACTGTACTAGATTTAGTGCATCATGACAGACTGATGATATGTGCATATTCAATTTTTTCAGGAGTGATGTTGTCTTTCATGCTGTAAATTTTAGATATATTTATGCCCACTCTGCATCCATAAATAAATTTGAAGGAATAGCTTGCCTGAGAAGAACAATGTTACCATGTAATTTTGAAACTTGAAAGTATCATTTTGTTCAATTTTTAAAATATTTTTGGAGGCTTTCAGGAAGAAAGTTAAACTGCCTTCTGTAATGATAACATTAATGTTCTGATACCTTACTGTAATGACTTGTCTGTTAAAATGTTGCAGGTTTAACCTGTAACTTGGACTCAATGTTTTTGTTTTTGTACATGCTGCTTAATGCATGGGGAATCATTTTAATATTTCAACTTTGTGTCCAAATAGTTTGAAGCTTAAATGTCCAGGATGAAGTAGCAGTGGTTTGTGACTGTAAAAAGTCTTTAATTAGGTTCTTTTAAATACAGTATCTCAATCCTGATCAATGATTTTAATATTCATTACAGTGTCAAACAAGTGATTAAATGTAATCATAAGGGTGTGTGGCGGCTGCCACTTAAAGGCCTGCAACATGTCAGCAGTTAAAGGAAGAGTAAATGATGAAGAATGCAGTCTGAGTTAAAATCAAATCTTTTCGTAACTTAAGTTGACAATGAAAAGTCTTATATGGTCATGTAGTTATGATATACTTTGAAGATAAAATATTGTTTTTAGAGAAGTCTATGTGAACTATCAACTCAAACTAGTAACTGACAGTTCACAGAATATCTGATAATATGTCCTGCTCGCATGCCCACTTGTTTTTCCTCAGCATCTTGCAATGCTCCAGCAAATCACAGCGAAAGCTGGAAGAGCAACGGTGCATAATAAAAACCAAAAGAACTGCAGATGCTGTAAATCTGGAACAAAAACCAAGTTGCTGGAAAAGCTCAGCAGGTCTGGCAGCAGCTGTGAAGGAAAAAATCAGAGTTAGCGTTTCAACCCAGTTCTGAGGAAGGGTCACCGGACCTGAAATGTTAACTCTGTTTTTCCTTCTTCACAGATGCTGCCAGACCTGCTGAGCTTTTTGAGCAACATCGCATCTTCAGGCTAGACAGTTTACATCCTTCTGGGCTCAATATTGAGTTCAACACCTTCAGATTGTGAACCAGTTCCTTCCTTTTTTAGTTCTGCTTGTTACATTCTCTGTCACCATGCCCTGTCTCCCCTGCTCGTCCCTCCTGTTGTCCCGTCTGGGAGTTAGACATGCCATTGTCACATTCCAATCACTTAATCTGAATTATCAACATCCTTTCTCCCCAAGGACTCCAACCCACCCATACACCCCCAACACCCTCAATGAACTCTCACTATTGCATAAATGCTGCCCCCTCCACACTTCTCCTCAGCTCTGATGAAGAGTCACCTAGACGCGAAACAATAACTTGCTGCCTCTCCATGGAAACTGCCTGACCTGCTGTGATCTCCAGCATTTTTGTTTTCTGTAGAGATGACCTTTATTAATGGTCTAAAATACAACAGCAAGTTTATTCACTCATGATTTGTTTCCATCAGGAATGGATGGGAGTGAGTTTTATTTCTCTCAGAGCATCTTGGTGCATATTAAATTGTTGGAGGGCAGTGGTCAGAGAAGCCTGTTATGTTCACTTGAGCATGCGGTTTCTTTCTCATCCTGCGAATAAATAAATAAAAGAATGTCACTGGTCAGGTCAGCATTTATTGCCTATCCCAGAGGGCAGTTGTGAGTCAACCACATTGCTGCAGGCTGGGAGTCACATATAGGCTAGACCATGTAAGAATGGCACCTTCCATTCCTAAAGGACATTAGTGAACCAGATGGGTTTTGCCAACAGTTGGCAACAGTTTCATGGTCATCATTAGACTCTACATTCCGAAATTTTATTGAATTTAATTTGACCCATCTGTCATGGTGGAATTTGAACCGGGTCCCCAGAACATTACCTGGTCTCTGGATTAACAGTCCAACGATAATAGGTCAATGCCTTTCCTAAATTGTTGTACAAACTACACTTGTTGATTCCTTAGTTATGATTTTTTCTTTGGATACTACTTTTCTTTTTGCTGGATGATTGTTTCTTACCTGGGCAGGATAACATAATAGCTGAATGTTCTGTTCATAAAAATAATATCACTTTTAGAAGTACTGCGCTCATGGTTAAGTTGAGAACATGCTTTGTCAAGAGGCAACTCACAGAATAGCTGACAAGCTGGCCACAAAGCGGAAAATCAAAAGTAGGGGCTATAGATAATTAAGCAGATTGGGAAATGATGGCATACAACAATCAGTGCAGTGACAAATGTTCTTTGTGATTTATACCAATAGTTAGTACGCAGGAGTCAGGAGTGCTGTTTCGAAATTTTGCGTGAGAAATGTTTCTCCTCCATCACATTTGGGTGCAGCATTCAGTTAATGAGTTTGTATAACAGAATGACCTACCATGTTCATTTGCCTTGAGGTTTTGTGGTGAGATAGTTTTCCCCATTTTCATGTGGGTGGAGATTTAATTACATCGTGTTAGTTCACTTTCCACCGTATAGCAAAGTATCACGGCAATGCTGTCAATGGGATAGTTTATAATGCCACAATAGGTTTTTGTCATTTTGATGCCAAATTGTATTTTCAATGCAATCTTGTAGACAGATACCCTGTATTGCAGAGTTTGATTCGTAGCTAAATAAAGCAACATTAAAAATTGCAGCCCATAATTTGAAAATTGAGTAGTAAATTGTTCACAAAGAGAGAATTGGAAGTTTCCTTTTAAAAATGAACAGTTGGAGAAGTGTGGTAATGCTCAAAGTACTCCTTTTAACAAGTATCAGTTATCTTGCCTTTTCCTCAAACCCAGAATATACAATTTTTAGATGTGGAAAGCACTGTTGCACATTAGAAGGGCAGGATGTGGGTGCATGGAAGGGCAGGGTTGCTTGAGGTAAGATAGGTCACATGTCTGTGTGATTAATTTGTGGTCATTTTCTCTTTTCTATAGCTGACCCTATTGCTCTAGGTTTCATCATCAGTCCCTGGTCCCTGTTGCTGTTACCTTCTGGCGATATTTCTTACACTGATGAGAATGTTTCTGATCAGGACCTGCGTGCATTTACTGCCCCTGAAGTTTTGCAGAGTCGGCCTTTGTCCTCTCTTTCCGATGTTGAAAAGGTATGGAACTAACTAGTCAGTTGTGTGGGAAACTATATCTGTTTAAATTCATTGTGTGCATGATCAAAATACTGTGCAAGTGTTATACTTAAGTTTTGTATGTATCTGATTTAATACTGAAGCTTTCTACCACTGATCCATGTAAAAAACCAACCTAATTGCTCCACAGATGGAATTTTGATGCATACTAAGGCAAGCTATTATAGTTAGTGGAAAAGTTGGAATTTTTGAAATGCGTATCTGTGATCTAGTTGCAAACTGAAATTGAATTGCTGCATGATATTTGTTTTCCTTTGAAGAATTAATTGTGTTTAACTTTGTGATCCTGGTGGAGGGAGGTTTTCCCTACCAAAAGTGTGTTTAGGAAATAATTGATATTCTCCTATTTAAAATTGGCAGTTAGTGTAATGGGAAGGACGTTGCTAAATGGAGAGGCACTTCTAAACTTAGCTCCAAGCATAGCTAACATGGTCAACATTGACAACTTAATTCACCCTGCTATCCCACCCACTACAATCAGAATTCCATCCCTGCCACAAGATTGAAAAAGGCTGTTAGAAAAATCACAAATTACATCTTGTGTTACAGTGACTAAGGTGACTTTCCCTCCTCATCTTTTTTTCATCAAGCCATCTGCAGCTTTTGACACTGTTAACTACGCAGCCCTGCTTCCGAACCTCTACACAATTGTCCAAGCTAAATGGGACTTCTCTCCTGAGATTCCATTCTTATCCACCTAATGATAGCCACTGTATCACTTGAAATGACTTCTCTTTTTGTTCCCATGCCTTAATCTCTAGCATTCTCCAAGGATCTGTCCTTGGCCCCTTTGTATTGCTAACTACATGCTTTCTCTTGGTCGTCCAAAGGCACAGTTTGTACAAGTGGGTTAAGACACTCCCCTCTACCTTACTACAACTGCTTTCAACTCGTTCACTGCTCCCAAATATGTCAAACTGCTTATAAAGCATTCAATAGCAAGCAGGAATTAATTCCAGTTAAATATTGGAAAGACTGAACCTAATGGTTTCAAGGTTGGAGGGTTTGAGCTATAGGGAGAGGCTGAATAGGCTGGGGCTATTTTCCAGGGAGCGTTGGAGGCTGAGGGGTGACCTTTATAGAGGTTTATAAAATCATGAGGGGCTTGGATAGGATGAATAGGTAGGGTCTTTTTTTCCCAGGGTAAGGGAGTCCAAAACTAGAGGCATAGATCTGAAGTGAGAGGGGAAAGTTATAAAAGGGACCTGAGGGGCAACTTTTTCACAGAGAGGGTGGTACGTATATAGAACGAGCTGGCAGAAGAAGTGATGGAGGTGGGTGCAATTACAACATTTTAAAATGCGTCTGGATGGATATATGAATAGGAAGGATTTAGAGGGATATGGGCCAAATGCTGGCAAATGGGACTAGATTTATACAGGATATCTGGTCGGCATGGAAGAGTTGGAATGAAGGGTCTGTGAACAGACAGGCTGTATAACTCTATAACTCTGTTCCCTAGGTTCCAAATTCATTCCTCTGCCTCTGTCTGGCAACAATCTGCAGCTAAAGCCTGTCTGTTCACAGCTCGGACATCAGATCTGATCATACGATTAGCTTCTGACCTCATAATTGTGCCAGTACAAAGACAACTTAGTTTTGTCTCCACAGTATCACATGACTTTGCCCCTGCATCAGTCCTCTGTTGCTTTATGCTTCCCAATGATTAAAAAGCACTCCTGATTGGTCTCTTACATTCTACCCTGTATGGACTTGAAGTCATCGAAAAACTCAGCTGCTGGTGTCTAAACTCACAGCAAGCTCTGTTCTCCCATCAGCCGTGTGCTCGTTGATTTATACCTATTTCTCTAATCAGCATGTTCAGACATGTTATTGTATACCTTTGCAGCAGATGGGACTTGAACCCAGGCCTTCCAGTCTAGGGGTAGGGACACTGCCACTGGAGGACCCTCCTCATTGACTAGCATTGAGAACAAAAACAAAGTTGCTGGAAAAGCTCACCAGGTCTTTCAGCATCTGTGAAGGCAAAAACAGAGTTAACGTTTCGGGTTCGGTGACCCTTCCTCAGAACTTATTTGTATTGAGTCCTGGTCAAACAATGTCTGGTTCAGCTAATCACTGGATAAGATTGTTTCTCAATGGGAAACATGGTTTCAACGGTAAAATTAGCTGATGTGCAGTCTTGACAAAAATGCAGATTTTTGTTGAAGTAACTATGGTAAGGCTTTTGTAGCACGGTTCACGTTTTAATGATCAACAGAAGTTGGAAGTAATTACTGGACAATAATTTAAAAATAATGCTGTACGGGATAGTTAAGCGGAGTACATAGTTGATTGATGTATATAGGTAGTGAAAATATGCATTATTGCTATCATCAAGTTGATAATGAAACTATTTAGGGCAATAAGCCCATCATGGGATTATTTCTTCTCTCTTTCTTTCTCCTTTATCATTATTTCTTATACATTTTTTTTTGTCAGTGAGTGCACTGCGGTGTTTTTGCTCTCTAATTGAGGAGCTCGAAGGCCAGTTGTGAAGTCTGTATTGCTGCCTCGATGATAATTGGCTAATTCCTCATTGTGGGTGAAACTTGATATTCCCCTTGTTTACAGAACTTAGCTACTCAACCAGATGACATGCTGTGCCACCAGTGAAGTGAAGCATTGTTTTGGTTATTTTCTTGGGTGCCTATTGTTTAACAATGAGTAAATAGGTCTTCAGTGTTTCCAAAATTTGACTTGCTTCTTCACTGCTTCAAATAATTTACTTTTATCGAGTCTTAATCTACAACTCCTATCTGGAGGAGAATGTTGAACTTTAAAGTAACAATTTAATTAATTCTTGGTCAGTAACTAGGTCAGATCATAGAATCCCTACGGTATAGAAGCGGGCCATTTGGCCCATGGAGTCCATATCAACCTTCCTAGCAGCATCCCACCCAGACTGACCCCACAATCCTATCCCTGTAACACTGCATTTCCCATGGCCATTCCACCTAATCTGCACATCTTTGACCTGTGGGAGGAAACTGGAGCACCTGGTGGAAACCCACGCAGACATGGGGAGAATGTACAAACTCCACACAGACTGTCATCTGAATAAAAACCGAACAAACTGCAGATGCTGTAAATCAGAAACAAAAACAGAAATTGCTGGAAAAGCTCAGCAGGCTGGCAGCATCTGTGGAGAGAAATCAGAGTTAATGTTTCAGGTCAAG
>JAHRHZ010000050.1:3058681-3069635 GCA_024137785.1 Ginglymostoma cirratum
CTGTCACAAAAACAGAAATTGCTGGAAAAACAGAAATTGCTGGAAAAACAGTTCAAGAAGGGTCACTTGACCTGAAACATTAACTCTTGAAACTCTTGAACTCTTAAGCTCAGCCAGCTGAGCTTTTCCAGCAATTTCTGTTTTTCCAGCAATTTCTGTTTTTGTGACAGTCATCTAAGGCTGCAGTCAAACCTGGGCCAAGGCAATAGTGCTAACCACTGAGCCGCCCAGATTCTTAAGTCTGATTCTTAAGTCAGACCTAATCTGCACATCTTTGACCTGTGGGAGGAAACTGGAGCACCTGGTGGAAACCCACGCAGACATGGGGAGAATGTACAAACTCCACACAGACTGTCATCTGAATAAAAACCGAACAAACTGCAGATGCTGTAAATCAGAAACAAAAACAGAAATTGCTGGAAAAGCTCAGCAGGCTGGCAGCATCTGTGGAGAGAAATCAGAGTTAATGTTTCAGGTCAAGTGACCCTTCTTGAACTGCTTTTCCAGCAATTTCTGTTTTTGTTTCTGATTTACAGCATCTGCAGTTTGTTCGGTTTTTATTCAGATGACAGTCTGTGTGGAGTTTGTACATTCTCCCCATGTCTGCGTGGGTTTCCACCAGGTGCTCCAGTTTCCTCCCACAGGTCAAAGATGTGCAGATTAGGTCTGACTTAAGAATCAGACTTAAGAATCTGGGCGGCTCAGTGGTTAGCACTATTGCCTTGGCCCAGGTTTGACTGCAGCCTTAGATGACTGTCACAAAAACAGAAATTGCTGGAAAAACAGAAATTGCTGGAAAAGCTCAGCTGGCTGAGCTTAAGAGTTCAAGAGTTTCAAGAGTTAATGTTTCAGGTCAAGTGACCCTTCTTGAACTGTTTTTCCAGCAATTTCTGTTTTTCCAGCAATTTCTGTTTTTGTGACAGTCATCTAAGGCTGCAGTCAAACCTGGGCCAAGGCAATAGTGCTAACCACTGAGCCACTGTGCTGCCCAGATTCTTAAGTCTGACAAATAGTAACATGAAACTATAGTATAGGAAGTCCTGAAGATTAACAAGATACAGTCCCTTATGGTCGAAGGTGCTTAGAGTGTTGAATTTAAATTATCGTGAAATGGAATATTTCATGAGCTAGTCGCACTTGGTGAGGAATGAAATGCTGTCCCTAGCCGCCTTGATGGCCTGTAAATCTCATTGTTGAAGATTTATAGAAATACTAGTTTCTTAACTTTCCTCATCTGCCACCCTTATAGTCTCTGCAAGTTGGAATCTGTTATCCGTAAGTTGGGTAGTTACGTGGCAGCAACTCTTAACCAATATTAACTCCACTCATGTTACCCAATCCCTTGTATTTTGGAGCCTTTCGGAGAGGGAGAGATAAATACGAGTGGCAACAGCAACGTGTTGCATTTCTAAAGTATCTTTCAAATTATAAAAACATTGCACAATTTAGTACAGAAGCAGATGAATGAATGAACACTAAATCATTTAGGAGATAAAGACAAGGACAGTTTTGAGAAGATTTTTAAAACTTGAGAGGAAGGAGAAGGCACTTGGGAAAGCAATTCCCAAAACAACTGACAATACTCTTGATGAGTGAAAGGAGGGACATTGCACCTGAAGCACAGAATCTAAGAACTAAAACAGAGGAACAGCAGGGCAAAGCATGAGTGAGCTTACTTCCCAATAGGCTCAGTAAGATTCAACCCAGATCCATGAAATGGAAAAATACTGCCCTGTTCCACTGTTCTATCCAGTTACCATAATGAACTGAATGTGTGTGATTCTACGCAGGAAAGTTGATCGATTATCTTGCTGTTATGTGGATCATTACTATGTTTTAGGATGCAGCAGGTGATAGGCAAGGAAATTACTTGTGATGTCATGATGTTTCTCCATAGACTGCTACTGAGGTTGCCTCATTTTTTATAATATATGGTCTTCCTGTTAACAACAGAGCTTAATTTAACTGGCAAACACCTATTTTAATTTTGTCTCCTGGCATGGTCTGTAAAGTTAACTGTATGTCACAGGTATCTGATTTTCAATTTACTCCAGTAAAACAACAAGGTGCATTTTTGTCAAGTTGTTTCAATTTGCACTAATGTAAAATGAATCACTAGGCAACGGTTAATATGAACCTCTTCCAGGTAATACGCAATAAATATCTTTGTCTAGAGCTGCTTCCCATTTATCGTATTATCGTTGTTGAAGGTTGAAAGTTGGATTAAATTGACTTAATGCTCCAAAAAATTTGAACTGTAAAGATTTGTTACATGAGCTTTTTTAAAAATGTGTTTGGAAAGTAAGGTTCTTCTTATTTACGGTCGGTGTAATTAGTAAATGAAATTAATGAAAATGAAGACATATGGGAGCTGTGTATTCTAACAGTTTAAAATTTACATTGATATTAAAATGTAACATTGACAGCTGTGCAATAATTCTAATTGTTTTGTAAACTTTACTGAATCATAACTTTTGATTTTCCAGATGCATGTGTATTCTCTTGGTATGACTTTGTATTGGGGAGCTGATTATAAAATACCTCTGAACCAGGTGAGTCTAAGTGAATTGATGCTACCTTATTGTAGGGAAATGACTCAAACACAATTGTGATATAAAAGTTTGCAGTTCAGGGGAAACCAGAATCACCCTACTTTGCCTAGTTTCTGCATTTGTGTGATATCTTTCTTTTTATACTGACCCCAAAAATTTCTTTGTAGCTATTTTGATCAAGAAAGAGGTGGAGGTCAGCTTTATTTGAGTTTTGTAGGTTTTGCGTGTATGTTTACTTCATAACTGTAGTTGGGAAATGTGTGCACAAGTTTATCATTGAGGTCTTGTCTAGCTGACCTGTGCAACTTGTCTATATGCCGAGCCAGCCTACAGCTTCTCTTGGTAGGATTTGCCCTGGCTAATATTGTTTCTGAAGTTCAAACCTGGAGCTATTTCTTTAAGACTAAAACAAAGTAGCAAATTTTATTTTGCATTACTTTTCTAGAATTTCTCGTACACTTGATGTGAAATTTTTTTTTGTTGTAGTCCAAAGATACAATTATTTTCACAAGATATGTGGATTGATTTTGTTAGAAATAGTGAAGAAGTTCTATTCTGGGTCTTTGTGCAATTGTGTTCTTGAAAAGAATACAAAAAACCTCTGTGTCTGCATCAGTGAGTTGTAATTACAGTTGAGGGATTTCATTTGGTAAACAAGATTTTGGAAAATCTGAGCTAATGAAATGAATGTCTGCCAAGAAATTAGCACTTTAGTGAAAGCTTATTAACTTTGATTTGTTGGGTCCTTGCTAAATACCTTCAAATGCATCTCACCGCACCATAGTTTTGTGTGTGTTTACAGAATATTTATTATTCCATATTAACATTGATGAGTTGTGTAAGCCTATACTCATGTTTCCGTACATAACACATTTCTGTATTCCAAAGTGAGTTGGCAGGATGTTGGGGATAACTGTGATTTTCAAAAGTGCAAGGTACCCAATAGATGAGAAAAAAATGTGAAAATTCACAGTTGACAGTTTAAGCTTGAGAGGATCTACGGAAAGACAAACAAACATAAAAGGGATCCTTGAAGGAGTGGAATCAACAAATGAGTCATCCCAGCCAATTAAATAAAGAACAAGTCACTGTGGAGTAGAATTGAAGACCAACACAGCTGAATGGATTGTGGTCATGAAAAGGAGATGTGTCTGGTGGAAACTCAACGCAAATGGGAATATTGGATGGATTAAGGGTGAAATAAGTGGAAAAATATAAGGAAGCTTGTTTCTAACGGATTGTACCAGTAAAGAAATGGGAAGGCGATGGCCTAGTGGTATTATTACTGGACTGTTAATCCAGAGACCCAGATAATGTTCTAGGGACCTGGGTTTGAATCCGCCATGGTAGATGGTGGAATTTGAATTCAGTATCTGGAATTGAGAGGCTAATGATGACCATGAATCCACTGTCGAATGTTGGAGGAAAAACCTGTCTGGTTCGCTGGAAGGAAACGGTCATCCTTACCTGGTCTGGCCTACATGTGACTCCAGATCCACAGCAATGTGGTTGACTCTTAATTGCCCTCTGGGCAATTAGGGATGGGCAGTTAATGCTGCCTGGCCAGCAACACACTCATCCCGTGAATGAATAAGAAAAAAAAGACGCTAATAATGTTGCATAAAAGCATGACCAAATAGCCAAATTCTGGAAGAAAAGGCAAAACCAGAGAAGGTGGATAGGACAAAGGCAGAGACTGAAGGACAACGGGACGTTTTAGATCTTGGCAACTTTTTACTCAGGAATTTGAAGACCCGATTAGTTAATGGGAAGTTGTTGAAAACTATTTTATGGCACACAGGTGAAAGATTTGGAAGGAGATATCAAAGGATCCAGTCAGAGAGGAAATAAGTAACATAGCTGTTGTAAATATCTCATGTGCAAGGACTGCCTTTCAAAGATGAAAAGCACAAAATTGTGATTTCTGAGTGTTGGATAAAAGACAACATTGCCAAGAAGATTGAGGACGTAACAAAGTGATTGGTGGTCTGGTGGGAATGCAATGATGTCGTTCAGACAAAGCAGAAACTGTTTAGGAAGAACTGTAGAAGTGAACATCAACAATTAGCTGTAATAGATGGACAGGTAAAGAAACATATACAGGAGAAAATAAATCCATGGTGATACTGAGCATGCAGTAGATAGTCGTTAGCGAGGTGATGACATGATGCAGTCGAGTCAGATACTAGGCAAAACAGTTATATTTATATAGCACATTTAAGATAGAAAACTTATCAGTGTGTCTTGGGAGATAGAGACTGCATTGTGGAGAGTTGAAAAAGAATTAGACAGGGTTGGAAACCAGGAGGAGAGATTATCAGAAGTGCCTGAAATTTAGTTGGAAAGATAAGCCATGAGGAGGTTTTGACTTGAATTTTTTGACTTGAGGTGAAACGTTCAGAGATAAACTGGTTTAGTGAGAGTTTCAGAGAGTATGGTAGAGATGTCAGAAGGTTCATCGTAATGGGACAAAATAATTGGCCAAAACTAGGGCTAAAAGGCTAACCTAAAGTGAAATGCTTATACATGAACACTCTAGTCATTAGAAATACAGTACTGGAAAGAGGCTGCTGTGGCAATAAGAAATCAGAAATCGTAATGATGACAGATAATAGTAAGGGATATAGCATGCAAGACATTATGATTAAGAAATAAATACACAAAGCAAATTTATGTAGCTCCGTACACCAGCTCCAATTGGGAGATCACAGAATCACAGAATTATGATGTTGCAGAATCGGTTCAGTCACCAGTTCTGTTATGTAGTGCTGATTTCCTGCCTTTTCCCCATATCCCTGGACACCACTTCTATCCAAATAACCATTTAATGATGACTTCACCAAATTTCCAGGCTGTGCATTTCATTTCCTAATTTGCTGTATGAAAATGTTTTTCTCACAATACCTTTGTTTCATTTGCACATCACTTTGAATCTGTATCCTCTCACTCTTGTTTCTTTTACAAGTGGAAACAGCTTCACCCTATCTACTCTGTCCAGCCCAGCCATGATCTTGAAAACCTTAGTCAGGTCTTTTTATTCACGTAAGAGATTATTAAAATCAATCTGAGAGACATGCAAAGTTACGAAATGAACTATTCTGATTAGATATTTTAATGTGAAACAGATAAATCTAATACCTGCTACAAACCACCAAATCAGAAAAGTACAGCCATGTGCTCCATGATGGGATAAGAATACTTTTAAATATGAAATTACAATGTGTTTTCCATCACCACACAGTTTGGATGCTCAAATGGTTCAAAGCCCAAGTTGATCAATGTACTAGTGCTTGGCTGTTTCATGATTTAGTTTGTTAAGGATTCCGTCGGTCAAAATGATTAAAAGGTATTAGTAACTTCATACATTTTGTTTGAGCAGAGTAATTTCTGATCAGACTGGTGGCTGGGCACTTAAGGAGATGACAAATGGAATAAAATGTCTATCGTTTAGAGTATAAGACAAGTACCTACTTGGAAGTTTGAACAATTACTGAACAGCATGGCACACAATAGATGAAAGAAAAATTGGAAGCAAAAATAACAATGATGACAACTTGCTTTTAGCGTCACACAAAAAAATTCCAAGAAACTCAAAGAACAAAGACCCAAGAAAATTACAGCACAGAAACAGGCCCTTTGGCCCTCAAAGCCTGCACTGACATGCTGCCCGTCACAGCTAAAACCCGCTACTGTACAGGGGCCCGTATCTCTCTATTCCCATCCTGTTCATGTATTTGTCAAGCCGCCCTTTAAAAGTCACTATCATACCCACTTCCACTACCTCGCCGACAGCAAGTTCTAGTCACCCACCACCCTCTGTGTAAAAACTTGCCTCGTTCATCATCTTTAAACCTTGCCCTTCACACCTTGAACCTATGCCCCCTAGTAACTGACTCTTCATCAAGTGTGCTGACAATGGATGTTGATCCAGCAAGGGAGTGAATAAGACCATGAAAGCACCTTCAGGACTCCATATATTGATCAGATTTTTAAAGTTGATGAAATGGGTACAAGGCTGATTTCAAAAAGTAGGACCAAGGCTACTGTAAAACAATTGTAGGTTAAATACTGGGGTAATAAACACCAGGCTGGAGCGTTTGTGAAACAGTATAGAGATAGTACACCTGCACTCTGCTCTGTGGTGAAGCCATGGCTGGGTGGGCTGATTCATAGGTAAAGACCATCATTTTGGATTGAGTACATTGACAGGGATGCTAGGCAAGTGGAAATGAATGTGTGATAGTGTTTTGAACAAGTTGGACTTTCTGGCCATTGGTTGATGAAACACTAACAAGGAGATACTTAGCATTGTTGAATCTGAATGTCTCTGCAAGAGTTTAGGAGTGACTGAGTTAGGAGTATATGGATTGTGCTACTGAGTTAGAAATAAATAGAACTAGTAATGAATAAGGTGTAGTTCAAAGATTAGTGGTGGGATGAACGGAGAGTCGGGTTGAAAGTAGCTTAATGCAGTTTGAGGGAATGCATCTTAAGAAAGGCAATAGCCTAGTGATATTGTTGCCAATAATCTAGAGACCCAGGTAATGTTCTGGGGACCTGGGTTCGAATTTCACCACACCAAATAGTAGAATTTGAATTACTGAAAAGTCTAAAGATGACTTTGAAACCACTTGCCTACCCTTCTTGTCAATTGTTGTGGGGAGGGGGAGGGGATAGGAAAACATTTGGTTCATTCAATTCAGGAAGGAAACAGCCATCTTTACCTTACCTAAAGCGATGTTGGTGACTCTTTAACTGTCCTCTGAAGCAACCTAGCAAGCCGTTTAGTTATATTACATGCACGAAAACACAAAATGAATTAAACTAGACAGACCACTTGGCATAGACTAAGGCACTGAAAGCAACACCGTAAAGCTCATCCTTTTGTTAATCCTGCAAAGTCGTCCTCACAAACATTTGGGTGCCAGTGCCAAAATTGGGAGAGCTGTCTCACGGACTGTAAGTATGACTATGTCCCAGACACCACCATCACCATCACCATCCCTGGAGAGACCCAGCAGAGCTAGTGGCACAGTGTTATGCAGTCAGGAGAGAGCTACCCTCGTAGTTCCCAACATGAACTTTGGTGTCACGACAAGCATGGGCAAGGGAACTTCCTGCAAATTACTACAGAAACAAACCTCCTTCATCACCCTTCAGCTCCCATTTGCAAGCCAATTTTGGATCCAGTTTGTCAACGTGATTTGGATTCCATGGGCTCTTACCTTTTGGACCAGCGTTCCACATGTGACCTTGTCAAAGGCCTTAAGTCCATTAAACCACGTCAACTTTACTACCCTCATCAATACATTTAGTCACCATTTCAGAAAATTCAAATTCATAAGGCAGGATCTCCCTCCAACAAATCCATGCTGACTATGAAGTATTAAATATATCTGCCAGGGCGCTAGCAGTCTCTTCCCTTGCTTCCCATAGCAGCCTGGCATATATCTCATTAGATCCAAGGAGTTATGCATTGCATCCCTGATAAAACAGCAAATATTTCTTCCTTGTTAATCTGAACATGTTCTGGAACCTCACCATCCCAAATGAAATCTTCAGCTATGATGTCTTTCCACTTTGTGAATACAGATGAGAAATATTCATCCTCCCCTACAACTTCAGGCTCCATGCACAGATTGCCCTTTTGGTCTTTAATAGGTCCTACACTTTCCCTGGTAATCCTCTTGTTTTTAACGTACTTCTAAAATGCCTTGGGGTTTTCCTTAATCGTATCTGTCAAAGATATTCCATGGCCCCTCTTTGCTCTCCTAATTTCTTTTTCAAGTACCCTCCTATACTCTGCATCCACCTGTCCTGTTTTTAATGCTTTGTTCTTGACATATGCTTCCATTTTTTTTAATCAAGCTTTCAATGTTCTTTGACATCCAGGGTTCCCTGGACTTTCAGCCCTTACCCTCCTCTGTTAGAGGTACATGTTGGCCTTGAGTTCTCACTATACCACTTTTAAAAGACTCCCTTTTCTCCAAATAGAGAGTTAGCTGCATGTAGCTGCTCCCAGTCTATGTTTGCCCTAAATTGGCCGCCTCCCAATTTAGATACTTAAGTTCTGCACTATCCTTATCCCTTCCCATAATGACGTTGAAACACAGTTACGGTCACTGTCCCCAGAATGTTTATACACCGACACTTCAACCACTTGGCCAGCTTCCTTCCCTAGGATAGTTTAGCGCTGCCCCATCTCTAGTAGGACCGTCTCCGTACTGGCACAAAAAGCTCTCGTGGATGCACTTTTAAAAATTCCAAACTGTCTAATCCTTTCACACTAAGGTGATCCCAGTTATTGTAAGCAAAGTTGAAATCCCCTACTACTATAACCCTATTCCTTTGACCCCCCCCTCTTGATAACTTACATATCTGCTCCTCTATCTCCCTCTGACTAATGAGAACCCTGTTGTATAATCCCAGCCAAGTGACCGCCTGTCTTTTAGTTCTAAGCTGTACCCATGTGGCCTCATTTGAAGAGCCTTCCAGGACATTCTCTTCCATTACTGCAGTAACGGTCTCCTTTATTAATAGTACATTTACCCCACCCCATTGCACTTCTATACCCTGGAATGTGGAGCTGCCAGTCCTGTCCGTCCTTCAGACATGTCTCAGTGATTGTAATAATGGCATATTCCCACGTGCAGATCAACACTGTAAGTTCATCCGCCTTACCACGGAGGCTTCTTGCCTTAATATAGATACAATCTAGCTTTCCGGTCCTCCTATGTGCCATATCGTGCCCATGTCTTCCCTGTCTGCAGGACTGCCCCAGTGTTCCTTCAGTATCTGATTGGATCTTACCCCCAACGTTGCTTCTACTCTGTGCTCATTCCTCTGCCATTTTAAGTTAAAATCTCCCCAAGCAAGGAAACCTCCCAGTAAGGATATTGGACCTATTCCGTTTCTGGTATAACCCGTTCAGTTTGTACAGATCCCATCTACCCCAAAAACTGTCCCAATGATCCAAAAATCTAAAGCCCCCCCCATCCTACACAACCCATTTAGCCATGTATCCATCTGACTTATCTTCCTATTCCTATACTCAATCATGTGTGGCATTGGAACTACAGGTGATTCTTCTTTAACACGATAGTTGTGTTCTTGTGTGACCTTGGGCTACAGAATATTGCTGTAGAAAATCACTGTACCTATACAGCAGAAAGATTGCGTGATCCAAGCAGCATCCACTATTCATCAATCGGATTACAGCCAAGTCACAGCCAACTACCTTAAACTGGAGGTTACAACCTTAGTAACCTTCCTCTTTAATCTACTACTTAACTATCTAAATTCCTGTTGCAGAAACTCTTTTTTTTTTTTTTACCCACGTCATTGGTACTGACACGTATCATGACTGCTGGATGTTCATTGTTCTTCTTCAGAATGGTTTGCATTTCCTGAGACAATCTGGGGAATCAATGAAAGGGCAAAGCAAACTTGACCTCCTCTTCATTGAAGTAACTCCACAAAGGCCGGTGTCCCATCACCATGTGCCTAGTACTTGACACTGATACAGCTAGCTCGGAGCCAGCTTCTAGAGTGAACGGAACCCTGACACTCCTGTGTATATCCGTTAGTCAGGACACCCTGATTGGGGCTGTTAATTTGGTCCAATCAGGGAACTCGTTCTGTGATGTGTACCTAGCTGACCTTGTTTCAATCAGTACATTCACTAATCTACCTGCCGCAGATGCATCTGTCCATGATAGTATCAGCAAACATGACCACCTCATAGTCCTTGTAGAGACAAAGTTCCACTTTCACAGTAAGAATACTCTCCATCGTGTTGAGTGGCACCATCGCCATGCTAAATTGGATAGACTTCAAACTGATTGCTAGCAAGTTTGGTAACCCCCGTGCCTCACGGTTGCCCAACAGCAGCCAGATTTTACTCTTACACAATCTCCAACCTCATGCCCTGGAATATTCCCCACTCTATCATTACCAGCGAGTCATGGGATCAGCCCTAGTTGAATGAAGAGTGCAGGATGGCATGTCAGGAACGGCATACCTAAAAATGAAGTGTGAACCTCATGAAGCTACAAAACAGTACTAGTTCCTGCATGCCAAACAGCATAAATAGATAGAGCTAAACACTTTCACAACCAATGGATAACATTTGCTGCCCATTGCTGATTGCCATTGAGCAGTTGAGAGGGCCATCTGCCACTTAATGATTTTCTGTACTGTTTGAGGACAACTAAATGTAAACCAAATTTGTGTTAGCCTGGAGTTGCACCTAGGCCAGATAAGGACACTAGTGAATCTGTGACAACTTGTGATAACTTTATCAGAGATAATAGGTACTGCAGATGCTGGAGAATCCGAGATAACAAGGTGTGGAGCTGGATGAACGCAGCAGGCCAAGCAGCATCAGAGGAGCAGGAAAGCCA
>JAHRHZ010000050.1:3070035-3103757 GCA_024137785.1 Ginglymostoma cirratum
TGGCTTTCCTGCTCCTCTGATGCTGCTTGGCCTGCTGCGTTCATCCAGCTCCACACCTTGTTATCTGTGATAACTTTATGATTGTTATTAATGAGACTGCTATTCTATTTCAAATTTATTAATTAACAGAGCTTAAATTCCGACAAATGTAGTGGTGGGATTTAATCAGATGTCTCTGGAGCATTACCAAATTACTAGTCAGAATGCTGGATTACTGGTCCACTAACATTACTGCCATGCTAATAGGGATGAGAGAAATTCAGGTGTGAAAGTAAGCAATGAGGTGGATGCAAAGAGGCTACAGTGGGAAATGGACAGGTTGGGTGGTCGCAGGGAGAATAATAGGAGAGATAGAATGCAGTGTGTGATGTTATGTTTAGGAGGAGAAATTCTTAAAAAAATGATATTTTAAATTGGGAATCGTTTGCATTCATGTTTTCCTGTATGTACATCACTGAAAGTTAACATGCAGAGATACAGCAAGCAACTGCGAAGACAAATACAGCATACTTTTTATTAACTGGCAGCTTTAAGACCCGAGTGTGCCAGTTGATCAAATGCTCTGGATATTCAAGAGGTCCACATAATCAATGTGAAAGCACAAAAAGTAGTAGAAACGTAATGCAGGGGATATACACATCACTATTTGCAGCATAAATCACTTAAATAGTACTGCAACTTCTGCTTAAATAAAACTTCGCAGCAGAGAACCTTCTCACTTGCACCTTTAACTGATTTCTTGGAGATTGCGATTAATACAGTAGACTTCTGACATTTCATTGTAATTTTTGCCAGTTTGAGAGTGCCCGTCGTTAAGGTGCTGGTTAAAACAAAAGTTTGCTGTACTTTTTTGGCTTTTGTTGCAAAGTGATTGGTGTAAAAGAGTAAGAAGTCTTGCAACAATTATACAGAGCATAAATGAGACTACACTTGGAGCAATGTGCACAGTTTTGGCCAACTTGCCAAAAGAAAGAACATAAAAACCGAAAGATCTGCGGCTGCTGTAAATCAGGAACAAAAACAAAGTTGCTGGAAAGCTGTTCTGAGGAAGGGTCACCGGACCCGAAACGTTAACTCTGTTTTTTCCTTCACAGATGTTGCCAGACCTGCTGAGCTTTTCCAGCAACTTTGCAAGTACAGTGCAAGTATTGTTCATTTTCAAAGCTCTGAATTGATGTTTTAGCCAGTAAATAAAGAAACAGAATTATACAAAACAAGCCATCTAGATTATTACAATTTCGATCGACATGCAGAAAATTGAAACAATATAACTTAGTGACCCTAATTTAATACATTGTTTGTCATTAGTTCACATGTTCAACAGTGTAGATTAAAAAGGATTGAGCAATTTCGTTTATTCTGGGTTTTACTGGAGAAGACAAATCCTCTTTGTTGAATTTTCTAAGGTTGTGTTACAGATGTGAGGAAAATGCCACACAGCAGGATAGATGAATGTCATTGATCTGCTCTTGGACCAGAAACTAGTAACTTGGGATATACAATCACAACACTTGAAAATGAAGAACCACAGCAACTGTATACATTGGCCCCTGGGAAATCTATTGCTACATTAATTTGTGGACGTTCAGTGCTACAAGGAGTACACAGATTATTGATTTCTATAGCTGCCTTGCACACTTAGTGTCACTGGAGTGGAAAACCATCAAACACTAATGCTTGTATATCTTCTGTGATTATTATTATAAAAATGAATAGTTCTGAAGGAATTAATGTTCATGATACATTGCGCTCTATTCATTCTGTTTATGTCACCCAGGGTGGAGATACAATTTGGACACTAGTTCTCAAAAAGTGCAGGTGTATCCTGTACAGCTCTCAAAGCACCTAGTAATTATGCCTGACCCGTACTGTAGCAGTGCTTATTGCTGTCATGCAATACTATTGCATAAAATGAATTGTATAATGTAATCATTATTCTGTATTTCTGGGATTGCTGTTTTGAAACAAGTCATTTTCAAGCTAAGGGACCATTTAAGGTGCTAAAAAAAGCTAATTACAACAATATTAGGCAGGAACTGAAGAATGTAGATTGGAGGCAGATGTTTGAGGGCAAATCAACATATGGTATGTAGGTGGCTTTCAAGTGTAAGTTGCTGGGAACTCGGGACCGGCACGTTCCTGTAAGGATGAAGGATAAGTATGACAAGTTCAGGGAACCGTGGATTACAAGAGATATTGTGAGCCTAACCAAAAAGAAAAAGGAGGCATTTATCAAGGCTAGGAGGCTGGGAACACACAAAGCATGGGTGGAATACAAGGAAAGTCAAAAGAAACTTAAGCAAGGCGGCAGGAGGGCTAAAAAAGGTCATGAAAAGTCATTGGCCAACAGAATTAAGGAAAATCCCAAGGCTTTTTATACATATATAAAGAGCTAGAGGGTTGGCCCACTGAAGGACAGGGAATGAATGTATGTGTGGAGCCAGAGGAAATAGGCGAGGTATTAAATTAACACTTTGAGTCAGTATTCACCATAGAGGAGGAGTCTGGGGAAGGGTGTGTAGATAGTTTGGGTTATGTTGAGATCAAAAGGGAGGAGATATTGGTGGTCTTGAAAAAAACATGAAAGTAGTCAAGTCCCCAGGGATTGATGGGATATACCCTAGAATACTGAGAGAGGCAAGGGAGGAAATTGTTGGGGCCTTTAGGGAAATCTTTGCATCTTCACTGGCTACAGGGGAAGTCACAGAGGATTGGAGAATAGCCAGTGTTGTTCCTTTGTTTAAGAAGGGTGGCAAGGATAATCCAGCTAATTACAGGCCGGTGAGCCTTACGTCAGTGGTAGGGAAATTATTGGATAGGATTCTTCAAGAACAGGATTTACTCCTACTTGGAAATCAGCCTGCATATTAGCAAGAGGCAACATGTTTTGTGAAGGGGAGGTGTATCCTCTACTACAAATTATTAGACAAACCCAAGATGAACAAGGGAGATTGGTGGCAGCAAGCAACCTCAAAGAATGCTTCATATGCACCACATAGTAGCAGAACTGAAAGGTACCACAAGGGGCCAGCAGTGACAGTCAGGGTAACATCATAGTTATCTGAGTGTTGTTCATGTTGATGGATTGTATAATGCAATCATTATTCTGTACTTCTGGGATTGCTGTTTTGAAACAAGCTATTTTCAAGCTAAGGGACTGATCATTTAAGACTCAGATGTAGAGAAATATCTTCTGTCAAAAAATTGAGAATCTTTGGAATCCTCCACATCAGAGAGTTGTGCACGCTCCATTGTTGACTATGACTGAGACTGGGATAGACATGGTTATGGTCTTGCAGTGAATCAATGAATGTGGGGAGCCGGTAGGAAAGTTGAGTTGAAGCCACAGATCAGTCATAATCCTATTGAATGGTGAGCAGGCTCAGAATAAAGTGCCTCTGCTCCTATCTCTTCTGCTTTCCCAGCTACGGTCTCCCACTGGTTCATTGCATTTCCACCAGTTGTCCAAGTTGTTGGGCAGCATGCAGCATTTTGTTGGTTGATTCTGCAGTGTCCAATTCCATATCTCCACCCATAGCCTGGGTGTCATTTTTAACAATAATCACATTTTAAGATACACAAATGTCAGTGACTAAGCAAGGCTGTTGCATTATGTACTGCAAAGAAAACTCATCATATGATTCACCGCAAGGACCCATTATTGTCGTACAGCTGCAGCAATGGCACCTACCCAGCAATAAAGAAATTAGTCCAGGTATGTCCTGTATACAAAATCGGGACAAATTGATCAGAGTGGCAGGCAGCGACTAGTGGGCTACTACAGGGTTCAGTACTGGGACCCCAGCTGTTTACAACGTACATTAACAAGTTGGACAAAGGAATTGAATGCCGTATCTCCAAATTTGCAGATGAGACTAAACTGGGTGGCAGTGTGTGCTGTGAGGAGGATGTTAAGAGGCTGGCTGAATGGGCAAATACTTGGCAAATGCAACATAATGTGGATAAATGTGAGGTTATCCACTTTGGTTACCAAAACAGGAAAGCAGGTTATTATCTGAATTGTGGCAGTTTAGGAAAAGGTGAGGTGCAGTGAGACCTGGGTGTCATGATGGAACAAGTTGCTGAAGGTTGGTATGTAGGTGCAGCAGGTAGTGAGGAAAGCTGATGGCATGCTGGCCTTCATTAGCAAGATCATTTGGGTATAGGAGTAGGAATGCCTTGCTGCAGTTATACAGGGCCTTAGTGAGACCACACCTTGATTATTGTATGCAGTTTTGGTCTCCTAGTCTGAGGAAGGATGCTCTTGCTATTGAGGGAGTCCAGCAAAGATTCACCAGACTGATTTCCGGGATGGCAGGATTGACATATGAGGAAAGACCGGATTGACTGGGCTTGTATTTGCTGGAATTTAGAAGAATGAGCAGGGAGATCTCATAGAAACATGTAAAACCCTGATGGGATTAGACAGGCTAGATGCAGGAAGAATGTTCCTGATGTTGGGGAAGTCTAGAACTAGGGGTCACAGCCTAAGAATAAGGGGTAAGTGATTCAGAACTGAGATGAGGAAGAATTTCTTCACTGAGAGTTGTGAACCTGTGGAGTTCCTCACTACAGATTGCTGTTGAGGCCAATTTGTTATATTCAAATGGAGCTGAACATGGCCCATGCGGCTGAAGGGATGTTGGGGTATGGAGAGAAAGTGGGAGTGGGGCATTGAATTTGCATGATAAGCCATGGTCCTCGTGAACGGTGGTGCAGGCACTCCTGAATCTATTTTCTTTGTTTCTATGTTTCTAGCAGTTAATTGCCACCTTAACAGTCTAGGCTTGATTATCAGCAAAGAGATAGAATGGGTCATAGACAATGCTATCAGTAGCACTGTAAAGGAAAAACCGGCTCACTGACACTCATTTTGGACTTCTTTGGAGTCATACAGCTCCAGCCCGCATTACACCATAGGTCAAAACATGGACAAAAGAGCTGAATTCCAGAGGTGAAGCAAGGGTGACTCCCCTTGAACCCAGGTAACATCAAAAGCGTGAACAAAACTGGAGTCAGTGAAAAAAGAAGAGAAAATGTTCTGCTGGTTGGAGTCATACCTGGCAGAAAGGAAGATTGTTGTGGATGTTGGTGGTCAATATCTTGACCAATGGACATCACTGCAGGACTTCTGCAAGGTAGTGTCCTATGTCCACTCATCTTGAGCTACTTAACCAGTGACCTGCCCTACATATTTTAAGGTCAAAAATGGGACGTTTGCTAATGATTCAACATTCAGCACCATTTCTATTTTCTCAGACACTGAAATAGTTTGTCCTTTTGCAGCAAGACCTCTACAACTTACTGGCTCAAACTATGTGGCAAATAATGAGTGCCAACCAATGACCAACTCCAACAGTACCTAATGTAACCATTGCCATTACTGAACTCCCACAGTCAGTATCCTGCAGATTAACGTTGACAAAAAGCTGAACGGGGCCAGTCAATTAAGTACTGTAAGCACAAGAGCAAGTCAGCGCCTAGGAATTCTGTGGTAGTCCACTGGACTTTGTGTCTCTGTACCACCTACAAGGCACAAATCGGGAGTGTGATGGAATGATCCTCACTTGCCTGCAGGTATGCAACTCCAACATCATTCACATTCACGACAAAGTAGCCTGCTTAATTGACATCCTTTCCACCACATCTACAGCCATTCACTCCTTCACCACTGGCACATGGTGACAGCACTGTACACCATTTTGCAAGATACACTGCAGTAACTCACCAAGATTCCTGCAACTGGACTTTCCAAACCTGTGACCTCTCTTACCTTGAAGAACAAGGGAGCAGACGCATAGGAACGCCACCACCAAATTCCCCTCCAAGTCCCACACCATTCTGACTTGCAAATGCATAATACTGCTCCTTTACTAGGTCAAAAATCCTGAGTCTCCCTTTCTCATAGCACTGTGTCCCTACACCCTAAGAACTGCAGCGGTTCAAAAAGACATCTCAGCACCAAGTTCTCCAGGGCAAGTAGGGATAGGCAAGAAATGCTGACCTACCTAGCAAAGCCTATATCTTATGAATAAATAAGAAATATCTTTATTTACATCTGTCTAACAGAATCTAAGAGGGTAGTAGAGAGGTAGCTATACAATATATCACAATAGCTCTCTAATGAAAGCAAAACTACTTCTATTTTATGTAATTAGGCAGAATTAAAATGACCAAGACATTATCAACAGTATTTGAAATTTAGGAAGTTAGGTTAGAAATTTGCTACTGTAGTTGGAATTAAGATATAAATGATTAGTATTACTAAGGTAAGTTTCACGTTAAAAATCTTTTTTTTTCATTAAAAGCAGAAAGTATTTTACAAAATATCATTTGACAATAAGTAAATTTTTTTTCAACATCCCTTTAATCATCCTATGTGACTTGCTTTTCTTTCTGTCTGGGATATCTTCAGCCACTTCTGACTGTGTCAACCCTGACCTTTGATCGCAAACTCCACTTAATCATTATGACTATGACATTGATTTTAACTAAAGACCCCTTTTCACTTTGCTAGTGAATCCTATGCTGTCAGCAAATTTCAGTTTTGTTTGTGACTCTCACTTTTTTTCTGACTTCCATTTATTTCTGTAACTTTCAATTTGGACTTAAAGGAATCTGGGTGAAAGAAAGGGTATTTTGCTCTCTCCTTTTTTGTCTGTTTTTTTTCTTTAAAGCAAGTGATCCACTTGACATTGACAGAGTCTGTCTCCAATTTTCACTAGATAAGTTGAGTGTACCTAATTTTTATATAACAATTCCAATCATGTACTTCTCATCACTTATGGTACTTTTCCCCAGGAATACATGACACATATGATCAATCACATTGAATGGCAGAATAGGCTCAACTATTCACCTGCCCATTTCTTTTGTGTTAATTTGATATGTGATGGTGTAACTGGATAATTATTTTCACAGTTTAACCAATTATCCTGCCAGTACTGTACCATCATAACCTATAAGGTGGTGACATGCTACAGTTCACTCAGTCTATGCATTTTGTAGATTTTTTAAAATTATTCATCCACGGATGAGGGCATCTCTGGCTATGCCAGCATTTATTGCCCAACCTTAATTGTTCAGAGGGCAGTTAAGAGTCAACCACATTGACGCCAGACCAGGTAACAATGGCAGATTTCCTTCCCTAAAAAGCATTAGTGAACCATATGGGTTTTTTCCTGATAATTGATAATGGATTCGTTGTCATCATTTAAGCTATTAATTCCAGATTTTTGAAGAATTCAAATTCCACCGCTGTGGCAGGATTTGGACCCAAGTCTCCTGCGTTTCTGGATTAACAGTCCAGTGATAATACCACTAGGCCATTGTCTGCCCATGTTTTGGAGATATAGTGATAGAGCCACCAGTTTTCTGTAGGAATCTCTCCCATTCATTCCACCTGCATGCAGTATTTGCACGTTGATGCTGAACCTCTTTGGCTGCATTATGAATGCAACTTCTTTGGTTATCAAGTCCTGGGATGGTACTTAAACCCAGAGTAACTGGGTTTTAGATAGGAAAGCTACACACTGCCGCACAAGGTGCGGGTGATAATCTATAGAATGGATTGTAAGGTAGTATCTAGTTTGAAGTTAAGTGACTGAAGGAGTAATCAGTCTGAAGGAGTTTAACTATTACAGTTGAAAATCAAATCTAACCTTTCAGCATTGCTTACTGATGTTCACTATCATTGTCAAGAGTTTTTAAACTATTCCATCATCTGTGTGGATTAAAATAAAAACCTGTCCTTAATTTTACTCCTCAAAATTAATATTGCTGCAGTACAACGTATGCACTGGGGTTCTCACTGCCTTGTTATTACCTTGAAGTTTTGACATCAAAAGAGATTTGCCATTAACAGCTGTTAGCTGTTAACTATAAACAGATGATTTTGGAAACTGAACAGCTGGAAAGTGTTGTAAAATGAATTGAAGTTTGCTCCACTTGAACATGAGCTGGTGTGGTTCTGCAGATATTTTTACGCAACACAAACAGTAAACTGTTGGACATAAATTATTTTAATGTATGTAACATTTTTAGTAAAAATGTTTCATCTGTGAACTTTACAGTCATTTCTAGCAATATAACGTGCCCAAGTTTGAATTAGTACAGTACATAAAAAAGTACATAAGAATGTAATTTATTTGTAACGTTTCTATGATACTTCTCTTGCATAGATCATGAGGCATTTTGAAGCATTTTCAGCTTTTTAAAGTAACTCTATTGTAGCTTCCTTGCCAAGCTCTCTTCACTGCCCTGTTCTGCAGCTTTTTAAGGAGATCTTGTTCAGCTGAGATCAGCAATTGCAGTAGCAATGTCGAAAATTCTACAAAGGAACCCTTCAGGATAAAGGTGTTGGTTGATTTTATGTTTAGGCTGGAAAAATTCAATACTAGTCACGTGCACAGCAGCACCTATACGAGGGCTTCCCAAAGGGGTGTCACTTTGAGCTGATGTTTGGTGCCAGGAGCTCCAAGGCAGCAGTGGCGGCTGTGGAGCTCTCACTGAGCAGAACAGTCACATTAAGTGAATCAAATTGGCTGAACGCTGACATCTGAGATGCTGGGGATCTCTGTAGGAGTACAAAACTTGAACAAGACACTCGTTTGACCTCAGCTGCTGTATTATGTAGATGCCACAATATAGGAAGGATGTGAATGCATTGGAAAGTGCTGAAGTGGTTACAGGGATGAGAAACTTCAGTTATGATGGTAGATTGATGATGCCAAGACCGTTCTCCTTGACAAGAAGGCAGCTAAGATCTGGTAGAGGTTTTCAAAATCATGAACAGACTTAATGCAGTCGATAGGGGGGAGCTATTCCCACTCGTAAAAGAATCAAGAACAAAGAGGCATTGATTTAATGTGATCTGCAAAAGATGCAAGGCTGAAGTGAGGAAAATCTTTTTTTATTCAGTGAATAGTTAGGGCATGGAATGCGCCGTCTAGTAATATGATAGAGGCAGATTCAATCGAGGCATTCAAGAGGGCAATGGATGATTATTTAGATAAAAAATAATGTGCAAGGGCATCGGGTAAAAAGCAGGAACGGGGTAATGATGCTGATTTGTAAAGCAGGTTCAGGTATGATGGGTTGAATGGCTGCTTTCTGAACCATAAGACTTTAAGAGATTCGACAGTTCTGAGGAAGCTGAGATGGATCATTCAATTGGCGCTTCTTGAAAGTGCAACAAAAAAAATGTTTCCCATTATTTTTAATACTGAATATGAGAAAGATGTATATAGAGTTTACTCCTTACATCAATGGATAGATTTGTGAAATAGTGTGTACCAGACATAGCAAAGAATGAGATGGGAGTGGCAAAAATTCATTAGAAGTTCTCTGGGCTGTTAATCTGAAGCATCAAAAATTGGACTTTTGTGCTCCACACTTGTGAGTAAAAGTTCTGTGCTGCACAGTTCTGGAATGCAAAACCAAGGGTTGCAAACAATTGTATAATAATTCTGCACAGAGATTTTAATCAATTAGGCAGTAATCAGAGCCCTTTCGCTGAGATGTTGCACCAGTAATTTGATAATTAGTGAATAGTTTGTGCATAAAATAAATCAACTTTACTCCAAAAAGAAGAGAATTGTGAGCCAAGCTATTTTTGTTGCTGTGGGGCTAAAGATTAGCTCATTGAAGGCAGTGCAAAATCAGTACAATTTTATTTTCGTCAGGCCATTGTTTTCAAATAGTCCATGAGCCAGTTGTATTTCAGTAATATAGTGGAAGGAGCAGCAGTTGTTTCTCTAGTGATTACAGGGATTGGGTTAGCACATTTTGTTTCTCTGAGAGTGCACAGTATTGTCATGCAATCCTGTTGAACAAGAGGTAGCCCAGGCGAGAAACTGAAAATAGGGCCTACTCCCTGAAAGTAGCCATGCAAGTAGATAGGGTAAGGTGGCGGCAGGGTAAATTGCTCCATTCGGAGTTCTACTCTGCTCGCCAGGTCTCTTTCTCTCTCTTTCTTTTTGTCCTTCCTTTTATTTTCTCCCTTCTTCTCTCTCCCTCAGTAGTAATTCTACATCCCCCTTCCCCTTTTAACTACCCCTTTTAAAGAGTCAGGAAGGAGCTGGGACTCTCAAGTTATCATTTTTTTCTTATCTCGTTCTAAGTTAATGTGAATGGCGCCATGCATGGATGGTGAAGGTGCACACTTTTCACTGTATTTTTACATTGAATACTCGTGACAATAAATGATTCAACAAATGATTCAACAACATGGCATGCTTGTGTTTATTGTTTGGGGAATTGAGTACAAGCATCAGGATGTCATGTGGCAGCTTTAAAAGACTTTGGCTAGACCCCATTTAGAGTATCGCATTCAGTTCTGGTTGCCACATTATAGGAAGGATGTGCAGGCTTTGGAGAGGATCAGAAGAGGTTTACCAGGAAACTGCCTGGATTAGAGGATATGAGTTATGAGGATAGGCTAGAAAAAACTTGGGTTGTTTTCTCTTGAGCGGTGCAGGCTGAGGAGAGACATGATAGAAGTCAATAAAATTATGAGATGCATAGATTGGGAAAAAGGGTTGATGGCCAAATCTTCTTTTGCCCCAGAGTTGAAATGTCTGATACTAGGGGGCAGGCATTAAGGTGAGGGGGGAAAGCTCAAAGGAGACGTGAGGGGAATTTTTTTTTTAACACAGAGTGGTAGGAGTCTGGAACGCACTGCCAGGGAGTGGTGGTGGAGGCAGATACAATAGGGGCATTTAAGGGACTTTTAGGTAAGCACATGAATAGGCAAGGAATGGAGGGATATGGACCATTGGCATGCAGTGGGGATTAGTTTCATTTGGCATCATGTTCGTCACAACATTGTGGGCTGAAGGGTCCATTCCTGTGCTGTACAGTTCTGTGTTCTATGTTCTATGACATCCAGCTTCACTAGGGAATTCTAGTTTATCCATTTCTTATTTTCCATCCAGCCACATTTTTCTTCTTTGCTTTAAACAGTAATACTGAAGATTTCTGGTGGTTTTCTTTTGAAACAGAAACAGTTGGTGTGATCTACCAGAGGATATCTTAAAATGTAAGATGTTTGAAATAAAAACAGGTCTGAAAAATCCTGGTCTTGCAGTATCTTTGGGAGAGAGAAGCAGTTAAGCATCTTAAACCAGTATGATTATTCCTTGGAGATGAAGAGCGAAAGAAATGTAATGGGGTTTTAGGCTGTTGGAAAAGGGAGGTGGATTGTATCAAACCAAATCCTGATCTGCTCACAGATCCATCCTGATATCAACTGAGCCTGAAGAAATTTCAACACAGCTCCAGTTCAGGATTTTATTTCAAATATCATTAATTTCCAGTTTCTTGACCCTAACTGCAATTTTATCTTCAGCATGGGGATCCAATCTCTCCACACTTCCATCCCCCGCCAGAATAGTCTGACAGCTCTCTGCTTCTTATTTGAATGGATGTCCAAACAGTTGAATGCTTCTTGTTTGAATGGATGTCTCCTCCACCTCATTGAAATTGACCATAAGACCATAAGACATAGGAGAAGAAATTAGGAGAAGAAAAAAGAAATTAGGCCATTCGGCCCATTGAATGGCGGAGCAGACTCAATCATGGCTGATGAGTTCCTCAACCCCATTCTCCTGCTTTCTCCCCGTAACCCTTGATCCCCTTGACAATCAAGAACCTATCTATCTTAGTCTTAAATGTACTCAATGACCTGGCCTCCGCAGCCTTCTGTGGTAGTGAATTCCATAGATTTACCACTCTCTGGCTGAAGAACCTTCTCCTTATCTCCATTCTAAAAGGTCTTCCCTTTACTGTAAGGCTGTGCCTTTTGGTCCTAGACTCTCCTAGCAATGGAAGCATCTTCCCAACATCTGCTTTGTCCAGTCCATTCAGTATGTTGAAAGTTTCAATCCGATCCCCCCTCATTCCTTCTAAACTCCAATGAGTATAATCCCAGAGTCCTCAAACATTCCTCATATGTTAAGCTTTTCATTCCTGGTACCATTCTTGTGAACCTCCTCTGAACCTGCTCTAGAGCCAGTACATCCATCCTGAGATATGGGGCCCAAAACTGCACGCAATACTCCAAATGTGGCCTGACTAGAGCCTTAGAAAGCCTCAGAAGTACATCCCTGCTTTTATATTCAAGTCCTCTCAAAATAAATGCCAACATTGCATTTGCCTTCCTGACTACTGACTCAACCTGTGCATTTACCTTGAGAGAATCCTAGGCTAGAACTGCCAAGTCTCTTTGCACTTCAGACTTCTGAATTTTCTCCCCGTTTAGAAAATAGTCCATGCTTTTATTCTTTTGCCCAAAGTGCATGACCTCACACTTTCCCACGTTGTACTCCATCTGCCACTACTTTGCTCACTCTCCTAACCTGTCCAAATCCTTCCGCAGCCTCGCCACCTCCTTGATACTACCTGTCCCTCCATCTATCTTTGTATTGTCTGCAAACATAGCCAGATGCCCACAGTTCCTTCATCTAGATCATTAATGTATAAAGTGAAAAGTTGTGGTCCCAACACTGACCCTTGTGGAACACCACTTGTCACCGGTTGCCATCCTGAGAAAGACCCCTTTATCCCTACTCTCTGCTTTCTGCCAGACTGCTAATCTTATACCTATGCTAGCACCTTGCCTCTAACACCATGGGCCCTTATCTTACTCTGCAGCATCCTGTGCGGCACCTTGTCAAAGGCCTTCTTGAAGTCCAGTAACATCCATTGGCTCTCCTCGGTCTACCCTGCTCGTTACTTCCTCAAAGAATTCTAGCAGATTTGTCAGGCATGACCTCCCCTTGATGAAACCATGCTGACTTTGCCCTATTTTACCATATACTTCCAAATATTCAGAAACCTCATCCTTTACAATGGACTCAAATCTTACCCGTAGCCGAGGTTAGGCTAATCGGCCTGTAATTTTCCATCTTTTGCCTTGCTCCCTTTTTAAACAGGGGTGTCACGTTAGTGATTCTTCAGTCCTCTGGGACCCTCCCTGACTCAAGCGGTTCTTGAAAGATCACCAGTAACGCTTCCACTATCCCGTCAGCTGTCTCCTTTAGAACTCTGGGATGTAGTCCATTTGGTCCACGTGATTTATCTACTTTCAGGCCAATCAGTTTTACTAGCATCTTCCCCTTGGTGATGGCCACCATACTCAGCTCTGCCCCCGACTTTCTTGAATTTTTGGGAGATTACTCGTGTCTTCCACTGTGAAGACTGACGCAAAGTAATTATTCAGTTCCTCAGCCATTTCCTTGTTCCCCACTACCATCTCTCCACCGTCATTTTCCAGTGGTCCAATGTCTACTTTTGCCTCTCTTTTGCCCTTTATATACCTAAAGAAACTCTTTCAGTCTTCACTTATATTTCTGGCTAGCTTACCCTCATATTTAATCTTCTCCCTCCTTATTTCTTTTTTTTGTTGCCCTCTGTTGGTCTTTGTAAGCTTCCCAGTCCTCTGGTTTCCCACTGCCCTTCACCTCATTATTTGCTTTCTCTTTTACTTTTATGCTATCCCTGACTTGCCTGGTCAGCCTAGGTTGCCTCATCCTCCCTGTACCATGTTTCTTTCTCCTAGGGATGAATTTTTGTTGTGTCTCCTTAATTACTCCCAGAAACTCCTGCCATTGCTGTTCCACTGTCTTTTCTGCTAGCCTCCTCTTCCAGTCAATTCTGCCCAGTTCCTCCCTCATACCTCTGTAGTCGCCTTTATTCAGCTGTAATACCATTACCTCTGATTCTATCTTCTCCATCTCAAATTGCAGAGTAAATTCTATCATCTTCTGATCACTGCCTCCTAAGGGTTCCTTTGCCTTAAGCTCCCTTAGCAAGTCTGCCTCATTGCACAACACAAAGTCCAGTATTGCCAAGGGAAATTGCCGGTTCCCTTGTGGGCTCCACCACGAACTCCTCCAAAAAGCCATCTCGTAGACGTTCCACAAATTCCTTTTCTTGCGATCCACTACCAACGTGATTTTCCCAGTCCACCTGCATATTGGAATCCCCCATGATCACTGTGACTTTGCCTTTCTTACACACCTTTTCTATCTCCTGGTGTATCTTGCACCCCAGCTCTTGACTACTGTTTGGAGGCCTGTACACAACCCCAACTATGTTTTTTTTGACCTTTTGCGGTTCATCAATTCTACCCACACAGATTCTACACCATCTGACCTTACTTTGTTTCTTCCTATTGATTTAATTTCATTTCTCACTAATAAGGCAACCCCACCCCCTCGGCCCACCTGCCTATCTTTTCAATAGGATGTATATCCTGGGACATTTAGTTCCCAATCCTGATCCCCTTACAGCCACGTCTCTGTGATGCCTACCATGTGATTCCTGCCTATTGCGATCTGTGCCACAAGCTCATTTATCTTATTGCTTATACTGCGTGCATTCAGATATAACACCTTCAGTTCTGTATTAACCCTTCCTCTTCTCATTTTCATTTGTTTTTCCAGTGTTTGATTGCTAGTCTTCTCCAAACAATCTGTCCTGTTTGTGTCTGTGCTAGAGACTTTAATAACCTCTTCTGAATTTTCCTTCCCTGCCATTTCTTTCATATTTATCCACTTCGTTGAATCCATCACTACAGATGTTAACCTGGTGCTTTGTTTCCCACCGGGGCGAGTTTCACCGTTCCCTTCCCCACCTACTTTCTAGTTTGAAGTCCTGTTGACCAGCCTATTTACCCGTTTCGCTCGAACATTAGTCCCAGCTAGATTCAGGTGGAGACCATCCCAGCGGTACAGATCCCTCCTGTTCCAATACTGATGCCAGTGCCCCATGAAAAGGAACGCCTCTTTCCCACACCACTCTTTTAGCCATGTGTCTATTTCCCTTATTCTTCTGTCCCTCTGCCAATTAGCATGTGGCTTGGGCAATAATCCGGAGATTATAACCCTTGAGGACCAGTTCTTTAATTTGGTTCTCAGCTCCTGATAATCTCTGAACAGGTCCTGTTTTCTAGTCTTGCCTATGTTGTTTGTTCCGGCGTGGATCACAACAACTGGATCCTCCCCCTCCCGCTCCAATATCCTTTAAAGCTGGTCAGAGATATCCCTTACCCTGGCACCGGGCAGGCAACACACCATGCGGGACTCTCTATCCCCCTAATTATAGAACCCCCTACAACTACCACCTGTCTTTTTGCTCCCTGCTCTTGAATGGTCTCCTGTACCATGGTGCACTGGTCAGTTGGCTCATCCTCCCTGCAGCCCTTTTCCTCATCCACACAGGGAGTAATTACCTTGTACCTGTTGGACAAGATCAAGAGCTGAGGGTCCTCTGTTCCTGGCTGCAGGATCCCTCTACCTGCCTCGCTTACAGTCACACCCTGCTGTCCCTGGCCACTGACCAAATTTGAAGTACTTAATCTACCAGGTGTGACTGCCTCCTGAAACAAAGTGTGCAGGTACTTTTCCCCTTCCCGGATATGCCACAGCGTTTGAAGCTCCGATTCCAGCTCATCAACTCTGAGCCGAAGTTTCTCGAGCAACCAACGCTTCCTGCAGATGTGGTCACTGCAGTTCGCAATGGAATGAGCCAGCTCCCACATCATACAGCTACAGCACGTCACCTGTCCAGCCATTTCTACTTAGTTAATTACTTTAACTCATTATAATAAATTATATAAATTAATAATCAAATTTGTTGATATTTTCCTTCCTCCAACAACTTCCCTCTACTCTAGTTTGCCAAAAGAATTTTAAAAAAAACCTTACCTTACCTTACCTTACCGACCCTCTGCACAGTTTTTTTTTGGTTAGAGGAGGAGGATGGGTGGGAGACACTGCACGTGTAGTGTTTTGGGTTTAGACAATGGCCGAATATAATAATTCACTTCCTGGCCCGCACACTCTCTACTCCTGCCGCTCGAATCAAGTAGGCCGCAGACTCATGAGCAACATTTTATAAGCAAAAGCTTACCCCCCTGGCTTGGGCTGTCAGCACTTCTACCGCTCGAATCATTTCCTCCAAATAAAAGGTGTTGGTATCTGCAAGGTCCTTAGTTATGCCTGTGGTTTTGTGGTATATGTTAAATATTCAATGTAGCAATCCTATTCCATGTCTCTTCCCTCAACTCTACTTTTGGTAAATCAGTGACTTGTATCATTATAATCACCTGGAACTGGATAAAGATAATATATTCTGCTCCCAATTTCCATGCTCTGCCATTTGCCTTCCTTGACTTCTCAGTCTGCTTTTCTGAGGATAGGCTGTGTACTGATATTTCTTATAAGTCCGGTGACTGTCACAGCTACCTCATCTACACTTCTTCATATCCTGTTTCCTGCAAGGACTGCATTTCATTCTCCTGGTTTCTTTGTCTCCCCCACATCTGTTCCAACGATGCTACTTCCCATGATTGCTGTTCTGACCTGAATTCCTTTTTGCTTAACTGAGGATTCTCCTCATTGTGGTTGACAGAGTCTTCAGTTGTATCTGACCCATTTTCCTCCTCCTAAGTAATGTGACAGGATTACCTTTGTTCTCACTTGCCACCTCCTAGTCTCTGCACCCTCTGCCATTTACAACAACACTGGGATAATGCTGCAGCCAAACATACCCTCCCATCCCCTCCTCTGCAGCAAACCAAAAGGACAGTTCATTTCATGGCACCTAGTCCACCTCTCAATCATCCGCGTCACCCTGTTGCCTTTCTGTTACGTCCATCCATGCATTCTGAAAGGGAGAGAATGGAACACGTGTTTCATTTTAGCATCTTACTGAAGAAACAGGATGATCCATTGAATATGGAGATTGGTGGAGTGGGGGGGGTGGAAGATAAGGTTCTGGGATGGAGAGAAAATAAGAGAATTTGTGCAAGAAATGAGATTGGTGTAGTTGAGGGCCAAGTCAACAATTGTGAAATGGAATTCTTGTTTGAAGAAAAAGCAAAACCTGTCAGAACATTTGTGTGTGGAAGGTGGTATCGTGAGAGCGATACAGACACAGAGAAATCAGGGATATGCAGTGAGGCCTTGCAGTGACCTGACAGGGTGGAAGTGTAATTGAGGTACTTTTGCGAGCCAGAGGACAGGTAGTTGAATTTTGCTTCCTAATCCACGTCTTCATTTTTTGATAGTGGTCAGTCTAGAAATAACTTGTAGCTTACAATGAATTCTTAAAACAATTAATCATAAATCAACTTTTGATTTGCTCGCTTGTATACTATTATCTCTGCTTTCTTGTTTTTTTTCTTCGTGAGCCATCATTTTGTTTTTGCTCCTTTCAGGAGAAAAGCCTTTGCCTTCTCTAATAACAAGGAGTTAATGTTTAGTACTTATTGTACATTTTTGCCTACTCTTAAATTCAGTAAGTCGCCTTCTGTAGATAGTGGAGCTTTTCTATCTTGTGATAGACTTTTCATTCCTTGCTTCAGTACATCTGTATAGTCTACTATTGGAAACGGCCCTGGCTTCACTACTGGAAATTTTGGATAGCTCATTCCATTTTTTTCAATATCTTGGATATTTTGGCAGTCAACTAACATTATTGAAATTTCTTCTGAACTTATTTTGATCAGAAGTGAGTTGTGCACTATTTGAAAATGTGATATGTTCTTATAATGTAACTACAGCAATTTATCTTCTTTGCTTCTTAGCCAATCAAACTTGGGGATCACCTGAATAGCATATTGCTGAATATGTGTGAAGATCTGATGTACACACGAGTGACAATAAGGACTATCCTAGATGCTTGCAGTGCTCATATTCGGAACAGTAACTGTGCACCAGCTTTCTCCTACATTAAACAGCTGGTAAAACTTGTCTTGGGTAGTCTAACAACTGTAAGTACTAGGCTGTGGATTGCAAATATTTTGTGTATGTATTGTAATTATGTGGTCATTGGGATTTTAAGAATGGCAAAAATATGTTCCTGGAAATCCTAGTTCTACACCCTTGTAAATTCATGAAACAAGGTGAGAGATTGAAAAAGGCACAACCAAGGCACAAATGTTTGATGAAGAAATGAATAGATATATTTCTCAGTGAAATGTATCAGTAACTGCTTGCATGTTGGGCTATAACATTTGCTAACTTCTTTTCTTGAGGCAGCAGTGATTTCCCTTTAAGATTGATTATCGGTTTAATAATGGGAGGCGTGTGTGTTCTCTATATGTGTTATTAGACTGAATTTTTAACTAACGTTTCGAATAACACCTGGTATTTCCCCTTTTGTAGCTGAATCAGCTATCCTTAAATACAGTCAGCAAGCCAGATCGTAACCAAGAAATTCGTGATCGACTGAGAGGCAAGAGCCTTCCAATAGGTGAGGTAACAAAAGCATTTAATAATAAAGCTAAATATGAACATGCTGGCTTAATGAGTGAACTAACTGTTTAGAATCTCCTTGGAGTAAAAGTAGGCCATTCAGCTTCTTGAGCTTACTCCACCATTCAATAAAATCATGCCTGTTTTGATTACAACCATAATCCCACATACTGACCTAACCTTGATAATATTTTACCCCCCTGCTTAAAAAGAATCCATGTACATTTACCTTAAAAGTAGTAAAGTGGCTTGTTTCGCCACCTTTTCAGAATGTTAAGACACGAAGACAGACAGCCAAGTCAAATGAGCCCCCCTCTCCCTGAATCCACAACATAGTCAAATTAAAACATTCACTGCCCCTCAAAATTGACCCAATGGATCCTACCAGGCTTTTGTGAATAACCAATACCAGACCCAAGATTTATAGCTTAAACTAAAACAAATGAACAATTTGTCATTAATAGGAAGGGTCACTAGACCCGAAACGTTAACTCTGTTTTCTCCTTCACAGATAATGCCAGACCTGCTGAGCTTTTCCAGCAACTTTTTTTTTGTTGTTGTCATTAATACCGTAGGTTTAACTGAACAAAGTTACACAACAAGTTCATTTAATTAATGTCCATGATTTGAACCCAATCTCCTTTGATTCTAGCCCTTACTGAAACAAAGACATACAGACAATCCTGAGGTAGCAAGAACTGCTAATGCTGGAGTCAGAGATAACAGTGTGGAGCTGGAGAAACACAGTAGGCCAGGCAGCATCAGAGGAGCAGGAAAGTTGAGTTTTGGGTTGGCACCCTTCTTCAGAAATGGGGAGGGAGAAGGAAGCTCAGAAATAAATAGAGAGAGGGGAGGGATGGGGCTAGGGAAGGTAGGTGGGATGGTGATAGGTGAGTGCAGGTAGGCAGTGGGTGGGGATTGGTCAGTGAGGTGGGGTGGCAGATAGGTGGGAGAGAAGATGGACAGGTTGTGTCAGGTTAAGGAGGTGGGGATGAGAGGGAAGGTTAGTCACGGGATGAGGCCGGGGATGGGGAGATTTTGAAACTGGTAAAGTCCACATTTAGGCCATCAGGCTTTAGGTTTCCAAGGTAGAATATAAGGTGGTGCTCCTCCAGTTTGCGGGTGGCCTTGTTGTATCACTGGAGGAGACAATCCTGTATGTGTTTTGAATTCCACATTCCCATCTACCACCAATAGCCTTGATTCACTTAACATGAATCTACCCACCTCTTCTTAAAAATAGTCAATGACTTGATCAATGTAGGAAGGCGGGCACATTTCCAGTGCCTGGGACCTGCATGTGTGCAAGAGGTGTCTACAGCTGCTGCAGCTGCAGCTCCTGGAAGTCTGAGTCTTGGAGTTGGAGTGGCATCTGGGGAAATTGCGGAATATTTGCGAGGCGGAGACTATCGTGCATTGCAGGTATAGAGAGGTGGTCACAGCAGACTCAGAATCCACAAGCAGAAAGGGGATGGGTGACCACCAGGCAGAGCAGGAGAGCTAAGCAGGCAGTGCAGGAATTTCCTGTGGTTAATCCCCTGCAAAGCAGGTACACGCTTTTGGATACGATTGAGGGGAATGGCCTCTCGGGGATAACAGCAGCAGCTAAATTCATGGCACCATGGTTGGCTCTGCTGCCGAGGGAGGGAGAAATAGGCATGGAAATTCTATAGTAAGGGGAATAGATAGGCATTTCTGTGGCCACAGGATGGTGTGTAGCCTCTCTGGTGCTAGGGTCTCGGAGTGGTTGCAGGACATTCTGGAGGGGGAGGGCGAACAGCCAGTGTTTGTGGTACGTGTTGGTGCTAATGACATAGGGTAATAAAAGGGGTGACGTCCTAAAAGCAGAATACAGAGAGCTAGGAAGTAAGTTGAAATGTCGGACCTCAAAGGTAGTTATCTCAGGATTACTACCAGTGCCACAAGCTAGGCAGAGTAGAAATAACAGGATATATAGGATGAATACGTGACTGAAAAATTGGTGTGAGGAAGAGGGTTTCAGATTCATGGGGCATTGGGACTCGTTCTGGGAGAGGTGGGAGCCTGTACAAATCGGACGGGGGGGGGTGGGGTTAGTAGAAGGGGGGATGGTATTTGGTAGTGTGGTTGGGGAGAGTTTAAACAAGTGTAGCAGAAGGATGAGTACTAGAGGAGTAGGACAGTAGATGCAGAAATTGAGAGAGGGCTAGAAACCAAGGCAAACATGACAAATAACAAGAACCGTCAGGGAAATGCTGCTTGAAAAAAAAAGGGGAGGTAGTTTGAAGTGCATATGTTTCAATGTGAGAAGCATAATAGGCAGGTAGATGAAATTAGAGCTTTGGATATTGAGGAAGATTGTCAGACGGTACAGCAGGATATTGATCACTTGGAGGCATGGGCAGAAAAATGGCAGATTGGAGTTCAGTCGGGACAAATGTGAGGTGATGCATTTTGGGAGGTCAAGTGCGGGTGGAAATTATACAGTGAATGGCAGAACCCTTGAGAGTATTGATATGCAGAGGGATCTGGACGTGCAGGTCCACAGATCTCTGAAAGTAGCGGCGCAGGTAGATAAAAGGTAGAAGAGGCCTATGGCATACTTGCCTTCACTGGAAGGTGCATTGAGTATAAGGATAGCAAAGTCATGCTGCAGCTTTATAGAACTTTAGTTAGGCCACACTTGGAATATTGTGTACAGTTCTGGTCACCACACAACTAGAAGGATGTGGATGGTTTGGAGGGGGTACAGAAAAGGTTTACCAGGATGTTGTCTAGTATTGGGGATTTAACTATGAAGAAGTGTTGGATAGACTGGGTTTGTTTTCACTGGAATGTAGGTGGTTGAGGCGCAACCTCAAAGAAGTTTATAAGATTGTGAATGGCATGGATAGAATGGAAAGTATGAGGCTTTTTAGGGTGGAGGGGTCAATTAATAGGGTACACAGGTTCAGGTGCATAGTGGTGGTGGTGTGTGAGGGCGGCGCGAAGTTTAAAGGAGTTGTGTAAGGCTCACACAGAAGGGTGGTGAGTGCCCGGAACGCACAGCCAGAGGAGGTGGTGGAAGCAAACACAATAGCAGCATTCAAGACGCACTTGGACAAATGTGCGAACAAGAAGGGAAAAGAGGGATACGGATCTTGTAAGTGAAGACAGTATTCGTATGGAAGGGCAAAATGTATCAGCATAGGGTTAGAGGGCTGAAGGGCCTGTTCCTGTGCTGTGTTGTTCTTTGTTTGTGTCTCAGAAGGTGGAGAACAGCTAGTTCTAAAGTTGTACAACCCTCAGAGAAAATAATTCTTCTCCCTTTCTTTTGAAAGGGCAACCCAAATTTAAAACAGTGCTCTCAATTTCTGGACTGACCCTGGAAAACAAACATCCTTTCCACATCCATCTTGTCAAGACTGTTTAAGATCTCTCATATTTCCAACAAGCCACCCCTCAGTCATTTAAACTCCAGCACAAACAAGACCAGCCTGTCCAACCTATCCTCATTAGACAACCCACTTATTCCAGGTATCATTATAGTAAACCTCCTCTGAACTGCCTCCAATGTGTTTAGATCCTTCTTAAATAAGAGGACCATAAGTCATACAGTATTTGAGATAGTGTCATTGATTCCCTGTATGACTGCAGCATAGCATCCTACCTTTTATATGTTCAGTTCCTCTCGAGACAGCATCCCATCAGCCAACTTGATTACATGCTGTACTTGTACACTAATTTTTTATGACTCATGTGCTCTAACTCATAAATTCCTCTGCACCTCAGAATTTTGCAGTTGTTCACCATTTAGACAATACAGTGCTATTTTTGTTCCTCCTGCCAAAGTGAATAACATATTTTCCCATGTTATATTCCATCTGCCACATATTTTTGTCCACTCAATTGAGCCATAGCTGTCTATGATTTCCTTGTGTCACTTGCCCAACATATTTCTCTCTCTATCTTGGTGACACCTGCGAATCTAGCAACTCTGCCATTGTTCCCCTCAACATAAGTCATTGATGTAAATTGTAAAAGTTGACAACCCAACAGACCCCTGTGGGACTTCACTTGTCACATTCTGCCTATAGGACAAGACAATTTATACATATTTTCTGTTATCTGCCAATAAACCAGCTGATCTGCTATCAATACTAAAATATTAGCCCCTGTACCATGAGTTTTTATTTTGTGCAATAACCCTTGATGTGGCACCTTACCAAATATCTTCTGGAAATCCACGTATCGTACACCTTTAAGCTCATCTGTGTCCATGGCGCAGAACTCTTTGAAAGAGATCCAGTAAATTGGTTAAACTTAATTTCTCCTTGATTAAACAATAATTCCTGGTTCTAGTTTTTGGCAGAAGAGAAAAGATTCTCTTTACATCTGTCCTGTTTAATAAAATGGGCCACCCACGGTCTTTTTTTAAATCTTTCTGTTGAATATTGTTGATTTGAAATAAAAGGTCCGTATTTATTTTTAACAGAATGTGTAATTGTGAATTCACATGTGTAATGGTCTTACATCAGCAAGTGATGTAATCCCACTTGGTGAAGCATTGTCTCAATTTCTCAAGAAATCTGCTTTCATTATTAGTAATTCAAATTAAAATGAAACTAACTTACAAAGTTCTGCATTGGAAGTAAAGGTAGAAAATGTGAAAAAACTAGAATGTCCTAACATTTGATAAAACATTTCTTTCCATTTACAGTATATTTAATTCCATTCACAAGTGAAATTTACTGCAAACTGTATTGTTGCTTGACATTTTCTCATTCAATGATATCACATTAAGAAGAAAAACAGGAAGTGATTCACAAATCTGAGCATTAGGCAATAGTGTTAAGTATTATCTGTTAAAAGAATGAGTAAACTCACACAGATAATGCATTAACAAAAAATGCAAGAACAAAATAGTAGAAATGATAGAAATTGGAAATAAAATAATAAATGCTAGAATGACTGCAGCTTTTATGGTACAAAAGCCAAATGCAGTGGTAATGAGTAACAAAACAAAAGATATGTTAGGGTGAGATGTGAATGGTAGAATGGCACCCATTTGAATGCAAAGTGAAGGGAAATGTAACAATAATATGAATCAGTTCAAAACAAAAGTTAATAATGAAACAAAGATAAAAGGTACTGCAGATGCTGGAGAATCCGAGATAACAAGCATGGGGCTGGATGAACACAGCAGGTCAAGCAGCATCATAGGAGCAGGAAAACTTGACGTTTTGGGCCTAAACCCTTCATCAGAAATGGGGGAGGGGAAGAGGGTTCTGAAATAAATAGGGAGAGAGGGGGAGGCAGATAGAGGATGGATAGAGGAGAGGATAGGTGGAGAGGAGGCAGACAAGTCGAAGAGGCGGGGATGGAGCCAGTAAAGGTGAGTGTAGGTAGGGGGGTAGGGAGGAGACAGGTCTGTCCAGGGAGGACGGACAGGTCAAGGGGGCGGGATGATGTTAGTAGATAGGAGATGAGGGTGGGGCTTGAGGTGAGAGGAAAAACAGGTTAGGGAGGTGGAGATGAGCTGGGCTGGTTTTGGGATGCGGTTGGGGGAGGGGAGATTTTGAAGCTTGTGAAATCCACATTGAGGCCATTGGGCTGCAGGGTTCCCAGGCTGAATATGATTTGCTGTTCCTGCAGCCTTCGGGTGACATCACTGTGGCATTGCAGGAGGCCAAGGATGGACATGTCATCTGAGGAATGGGAGGGGGAGTTGAAATGGTTCGCGACTGGGAGGTGCAGTTGTTTGTTGTGAACTGAGCGCAGGTGTTCTGCAAAGCGGTCCCCAAGCCTCCGCTTGGTTTCCCCGATGTAGAGGAAGCCACAACGGGTACAGCGGATGCAGTATACCACATTGGCAGATGTGCAGGTGAACCTCCGCCTGATGTGGAAAGTCTTCTTGGGGCCTGGGATTGGGGTGAGGGAGGAGGTGTGGGGGCAGGTGTAGCACTTCCTGCAGTTACAAGGAAAAGTGCCGGGTGTGATGGGGCTGGAGGGGAGTGTGGAGCGGACAAGGGAGTCGCGGAGGGAGTGGTCCCTCCGGAAGGCAGATAAGGGTGGGGAGGGAAAAATGTCTTTGGTGGTGGGGTCGGATTGCAGATGGCGGAAGTGTCGGAGGATGATGCGTTGGATCCGGAGGTTGGTGGGGTGGTATGTGAGGACGAGGGGGATTCTTTTTTAGTTATTGTTGCAGGGACGGGGCGTGAGGGATGTGTTCCGGGAAATGCGGGAGACACGGTCGAGGGCGTTCTCGACCACTGTGGGGGGGAGGTTGCGGTCCTTGAAGAATGAGGACATCTGAGATGTGCGGGATTGGAATGTCTCATCCTGGGAGCAGATGCGGCGGAGGCGAAGGAATTGGGAATAGGGGATGGCATTTTTGCAGGAGGGTGGGTGGGAGGAGGTGTATTCCAGGTAGCTGTGGGAGTCAGTGGGCTTGAAATGGACATCTGTCTCTAGGTGGTTGCCCGAGATGGAGACAGAGAGGTCCAGGAAGGAGAGAGAAGTGTTGGAGATGGTCCAGGTGAACTGCAGGTTGGGGTGGAAGGTGTTGGTGAATTGGATGAACTGTTCGAGCTCCTCGTGGGAGCACGAGGCAGCGCCGATGCAGTTATCAATGTAACGGAGGAAGAGGTGGGGTTTAGGGCCAGTGTAGGTACGGAAGAGGGATTGTTCCACATAACCTACAAAGAGGCAGGCATAGCTTGGGCCCATGCGGGTACCGATGGCCACCCCCTTTGTCTGTAAGGAGTGGGAGGAATTGAAAGAAAAGTTGTTGAGGGTGAGGACGAGTTCGGCTAGGCGGATGAAGGTGTTGGTGGAGGGGGATTGGTCCGTTCTGCGGGACAGGAAGAAGCGGAGGGCCTTTAGGCCATCAGCATGGGGAATACAGGTGTATAGGGACTGGACGTCCATAGTAAAAATGAGGTGTTGGGGACCTGGGAATTGGAAGTTCTGGAGGAGGTGGAGGGCATGGGTGGTGTCACGGACGTAGGTAGGGAGTTCCTGGACCAAGGGGGTGAAAATGGAGTCTCGGTAGGTGGAGATGAGTTCGGTGGGGCAGGAGCAGGCGGAGACAATGGGTCGACCAGGACATTCAGGTTTGTGGATTTTGGGGAGGAGATAGAAGCGGGCGGTGCGGGGTTGGGGAACGATGAGGTTGGAGGCGGTGGGTGGGAGGTCACCTGAGGTGCTGAGGTTGTGGATGGTTTGGGAGATGATGGTTTGGTGCTCGGGGATAGGGTCATGATCCAGGGGGCGGTAGGAGGAGGTGTCAGAGAGTTGGCACCTGGCCTCAGCAACGTAGAGGTCAGTGCGCCATACTACGACTGCCCCTCCCTTGTCCGCGGGTTTTCTGGTGAGGTTGGGATTGGAGCGGAGGGAGTGGAGGGCTGCACGTTCTGCGGGGGAGAGGTTGGAGTGTTTGAGAGGGGTATGTCAGAGATAAAAGGTACTGCAGATGCTGGAGAATCCGAGATAACAATCCTGCAGATGCTGAAACAAGGTTGGAGTGGAGATGATGATCTAATCTGTTGAACTCTATGTTGAGTTCAAAAGTCAAAAGATGAGATGCTGTTCCTCAAGCTTGTATTGAACTTTTTGTTGATCCATTAAAACTTAGTCTTAGTCTTGACCTTCAGCTGTCAGGTGGAGAACTGAAATAACCTGAAGATTGAGAGTCTGCTTTTGGTCTCCTCATTGTAGAAGAAGACCAAATGCTCAACACCAAATACAGTTTACTCCGTTAAAAAAAGTACAATTGAATTGCTGGCTTAAAAAAAGGGAGTGAATTGGTCCTCTCTAATAAGTACATAAGACACAAACAAGGCAAGGTCGTAGGGGGTTCAGTTTGTAGAAAATGTAAGAAAATGGTAAACTGATATAATACAGTCAGTTTCTGAAGTTACGGAATTCAATGTTGAGACCTCAAAGCTGTAAAGTGCCTGAGCAGAAAATGAAGTGTTGCTCCTTGAGCTTGTGTTGTGTTCCACTAGGTCAAGGACAGAAATGTTAGCGTGAGATGCAAGTCCATTGGAATGGCAAGCAGCTTCGAGGTCAAGTTCATTCCTATGAACAGACTGGAGCTGTTACAAAAGTAATTGTGAGGGAGCGGTCTGCATAGTGCTAAAACAAGGACAATTCCACATAGTATCAGCCACCAAAAAGCAGGCATAGCTGGGAGGAAGAAGCCTTGGAGGGGGTCTAGAGAAGGTTTACAAGACTGGGAATGAAGGACTTAAGAGTAGTTGAGGACTTTGTGTCTATACTCAATGGAGGTGAGGAGGATGAGGATGGCTAAGTCATTGAGTGTCTTTAATACAGAGATAGATAGGTTCTTGATTAGTAAGGGGATCAAGGGTTACGGGGAGAATGCAGGACAATGGGATTGAGAAACATTTCAGCCATGATCAAACGGTGGAGCAGTCCTGATGGGCCAAATGGCTAATTCTGTTCCTATAACTTCTGGTGTTATGGATCCATGTGTGTACCAAAGCAACACCTTTATATTTGCAGGGAGCAAATGGATTTGAATGAATGTTGTTCAGTGTTAGAATAAGTTTAATCAATTGTAGGAGGGTGGTGGTGGATGGGAACTGAACAGTTCTTACTTGAAGAAAGAAATATAACTCTCAGACAATTTTGATGGAGGTGTAGACAGCCTGATGTCTATACTGATTAGGAGATCGGTTAGAGTTAGGAAACTAGAAACTGTTGACATTAAGTGTGGTGTTGGAAGAATCATGGATATAGAGAGGAGGAAACAGGACTGGAGAACAAAACAGAAGTCAAGATGGAAAGAATTCAGTTCAGGGGCCATGAAAAAGCTGCAACAAGGGCACAAACACATGAGAGGGCACATGAACACAACCTTTGGCGCTGAACAATGCCTAGTCCACCTCAGATTTCCCTCTGAGGGGAAGGTATCTCAAAAATTTGAACAGGCAAAGCTAGCTGTCTCACTCTGCTACTTTGCACTAAACACACAAGTGTCTTTCTCCACTGACAGGCTGTTGCTGTCGAACCAAAAAGATATTTTGCCTGTTACACGAATGAGTAATGCGATATGAGTTTGGATTTCGGTATGATATTAGACCCCTAGCCCTGATGGACCATATCAAACAAGATCTGTTAACCATTTGCAGCACACAGCATACTGATCTTGTGCAGCCTGTCTGTGCTTGCAACCCTCAAAGCACCATGTCCAATAATATGTGATTTTGCCATTGGATGACATTTATTAAATAATCTAGACTTTGCTAAGATTAAACTGGAAATAAATGTAAGTTTGCCAGTCAAGGTCACTGAGAAATGTATTTGAAAATGCCAGCAGCTAGATATTAATACACAGGACCCTGTTTTATGCCAGGCAAAAAAAAAATTATACATGACTTGTATCTTTTTCATTGGGAAAGGGTCAGGGAGACTGCCAATATTTGCTGCATTTCCATAACAGCACCTTGAATTAGAGATTACCTGGCTGGTCTGAGAATTAAGATTGACAATGACCTAGTTCTGCCGTAACCCCGTGCCAGTAGTAGTCCAAACTAATAAGCACCTTTATCTTGTGCTGTATAAATTGATGTTCCTTTTGCAAGTCTGATTTCTTGCATCCTAGGTTGGATGTGTGCAAGACATATATTTGTCTTTAGCGTTTATAACCTGTCTTCAAAAACGAATATGAACTTAGATGTACAGTACGGAAGCCTGTAAGGTGTATAATGTACTACTTTTTGTTTTCAAGTCTAACAGGAGACATTGGCATAGTGGTAATGCCACTGGACTAGTACTCCAGAGGCCAAGGTTAGTGCTCTGAGTCATGTGTTGGTGAATGTGAATTCTGAATTAAAAGCGAGTCTCAGTAGTGCAGTCCATTAACAATCCTTGCTTGTTGTAAAAATCCATCAAAATTCATATTGCCATCCTTACGCAGTTCAACCTACATGTGATTCCAGAGCCATAATGATGTAGTTTACTCTTGACTCGCAATACCGCTCAATTCAAAGGTAATATGTGATGGACAACAAATGCTGGCCTTGCCAGCAACACCTAACACCCATCCCTTTTGTGCAACAATTTACTTAATATAATTCCTCATCATTATAGAACCCCACAGTGTGGAAACAGGCCATTCAGCCCATACCGACCCTCCAAAGAACATCCCATCCCCATAAACTGCATTTCCCATGGTTAATGCACCTAACCTACACATTCCTGAACACTATGGATAATTCAGCATGGCCAATCCACCTAACTTGCACATCTTTGGACTGTGGAAGAAGCTGGAGCACCTGGCAGAAATGCATGCAGACACGAGGAGAACGTGCAAACTCTACACAGACAGTTGACTAAGGCCAGAATTGAACCTGGGTCCCTGGCGCTCTAAGGCAGCAGTGCTAACCACTGAGCCATCGTGCTGCCCTAAATCACCGTATAGTTAAAGTGTCATCAGACAAGATTTTAACTGGTCAAATAGAGTTGTTTGTAAAACATTATGAATGATCTTTGGAAATGCTGCTCTTCATTGTATGGGATTTTGACTTCTTTATTTCTCTGTTATCTGTCATTGGATTTATATACTGTATCTGCATGATAATCAATTATATCATTGTTATTGTGATATCAATATCTTGGTGATTAGGTCATCCTAAAAACACATTTTTAAATAAACACAGCTGTGGAAAATGTTATACTGTAGAGGAACATTTCTGAAGACAGGCAAAACGAAAGCCTAGGTCAATGCAGGATAGAACTTTTTACCAAAACGGAGAGTGAGGTAGTTGATTTGGAGACTAGGGTGCTGAATCTTTATAAAGGAAACTATGAAGGTATGACGTGTGAGTTGCCCTTGATAGACTGGGGAAAGTTACATAAAGGGATGACAGTGGATATGCAATGACAAACATTCAAGGAATGCATGAGGGAATTGCAACAACTGTTTATTACTGTCCAGCACAAAACCAAATGGGTAAGAGGGCCAATCCGTAGCTTACAAAGGAAATTAGAGATGGTATCCGATCCAAGGAATAAGCATACAGATTGGCCAAGAAAAATAATTCTGAGGATTGGGAGCAGTTTAGAATTCAGGAAAGAAGGGCCAAGGGATTGATTAAGAAGGGGAAAATAGACTACGAAAGTAAGCTTGCAGGGAACAAAGACTGACACTAAGAGTTTCTATAGGTACAGGAAGAGAAGGAGATTGATGAAGACAAATGTAGGTCCCCTACAGACAGAATGGGGGAATGTGTAATAGGGGACAAAGAAATGGCTGAACAATTGAATACATACTTTGGTTCTGTCTTCACAAACGAGTTCACAAATCAGATACCAGAAATATCGGAGAATGCAAGATTTAGTGAGAGGGAAGAATTGAGGGAGATCAATATTAGTAGAGAAATGGTGCTGGGAAACTTGATGGGATTGAAAGCGGATAAATCCCCAGGGCCTTAAGGATGTACTCGTAGAAATAAGGGATGCATTGGTGGGCATCTTCCAGGATTCTGGAAACGCTGGAACAGTCCCTGCAGATTGGAGGGTAGCTAATGTCACTCCAATATTCAAAAAGGGAGGTAGAGAGAAAAAAGAATTATAGACCAGTAAGTACGTTGGTAGTGAGGAAAATTCTTGAACCCATTATCAAGGACTTTATAGCGGAGCATTTAGAAATCAGTGGCAGGATCAGAGAGTCAGCATGGATTTATGAAGGAGAAATCATGCTTGACAAATCTGTTGGAATTCTATGAAGGTGTAACTAGTAGAGTTGACAAGAGAGGGCCAGTTGATGTGGTATATTTGGATTTTCAGAAAGCGTTTGACAAAGTCCTGCATAAGAGATTATTGTGCAAGATTAAAGCGCATGGGATTGAGGGAAGTGTATTGAGAAGGATAGAAGACTGGTTGGCAGAAAGGAAGTATAAAGTAGGAGTTAATGGGTCCTTTTCAAATTGGTAGCCAGTAACTAATGGGGTGCCACAGGGATCGGTGCTGGGACCCCAGCTATTGACAATATATATTGATTTGGATGAGGAAACAAAATGTAACATCTCACAGTTTGCAGATTATACCATGTTGAGTCGGAGGGTGAACTGTGACGAGGATGCAGAGATCCTTCAGCATGATCTCGACAGGTTGGGTGAGTCTGCAAATCAATGGCAGATGCAGTATAATAATTTGGATAAATGAGAGGTTATTCACTTTGGGAGCAAAAACAAAAATGCAGATCACTACCTGAATGGCTGTAAATTGGCAGAGGGGAGTGTGCAGCGGGATCTGGGTGTCCTTGTGCACCAGTCGCTGAAGGTAAGCATGTAGGTGGTAAAGAAGGCAAATGGTATGTTGGCCTTCATTGCGAGAGGTTTTGAGTACAGGAGCAGGGATGTGTTGTTGCAGTTGTACAGGGCTTTGGTGACACCACACCTAGTATATTGTGTGCAGTTTTGGCCTCCTTTTCTGAGGAAGGGTGCTGTTGCTCTCGGGAGTGTAGCGAAGGTTTACCAAGCTGATTCCGGGGATGGCGGGACTGATGTATGAGGAGAGCTTGACTAGGTTGGGATTGTTTTCACTGGAGTTCAGATGAATGAGGGGGAATCTCCTAGAAACTTATAAAATTCTAACAAGACTAGATAGGTAGATGCTGGGAGGATGTTCCTGATGATGTGTGTGTCCAGAACCAGGGGTCACAGACAGAGGATTTGGGGTAGACTATTTAGGATGGAGATGAGGAGACGTTTCTTCACCCAAAGACTGATGAGCCTCTGGAATTCATTACCACAGGAAGTAGTTGATGCCAACACTTTGAATGTATTCAAGAGGTGGCTAGATATAGCACTTGGGGCAAATGGGATCAAAGATTATGGGGAGAAAGCTGGATTAGGCTATTGAATTGGATGGTCAGCCATGATCGCAATGAATGGTGGAGCAGGCTCAAAGGGCTGAATGGCCGCCTCCTGCTCTTATCTCCTATGTTCCTATGTGTAGGAAGGAATGGAATGATGATTTTCTATAAGATTTTGGATGGGTCTTAAGCTTAAACTGTTGTATCAAGTTAGCATTGGTCAAAACAGTTAGCTATCCTATTGAGTTGAACAGCTTAGGCATTTAGGAATACTTGTAGGTTGAGCAATTGCTGACGGAGAGATTTGCTGGTTTAGCTAAATTTATAAATGCATGTTCTGCCTTTCAAATGCATTCTGCAGGAAATGCAGGAAAAGCAACCTACATAAAATCCTACATACAATTGCAACTTACATTTTCACGGTATAGTAAAGCAGCTACAAACATTGGATATGGTTTGAGACCTCATATCAAGTTACAGTATGCTTCCTGAATTGGGTAAGTTGAAAGCTGAGCTTGTGGTAGATCATTCCCTGTGAGACAACATGGAACGCCTTTCTCAGGTTTTGGAAATACGCTGAACGAAAGTGGTCATCTCTTTGGTGTTCTTCCCCTAAACCAAGGGGAATAATAGATATGGGGAGATTGTGGGATTACATCATGGACATACTATATTGCCTGTGATGTAAATTTCAGTAGTTATTTGGGCAAAACGACCTGTGACAAATTTTCTTTATATCTTCCTATCTGTTCCTAAAAAATGGGAATGCAAATTTGTCATTTTAAATCTGATATTGATGATACTGCTTAGAAGTTGTACCAGTTTGAATTTCAATCCATGTAGCAATACTGCTAAAAAGATACATCACTAAATCCTAAAAACAGAAAAAATCCATATAATCAGCATCTGGTGTATAGAATTGGAGCATGAGACCGTTATTTCTGGGAAGGCTGAATTGAGGAGCATGTGAGTTCACAAATAAGTATAATCTTCCAAAGTACTATTCTACTTTTACTGATTTAGTTTGAGAATTATGCATTTGAAAAATTTTTTAGAATCCTGTATACAGTCACTTCTTGTGAGAAAATGTCAAGTTGATAAGCTAGTCATGGAGAACAAGAAGAAATTGCAGTATTTATTACATATGGCCAGTAGTCATTGTTTTGAACTTGCCCTCTTAAGTCATTATGCATTGGTGATTAAGACAATTTATAGTACCAATGTTCAGATAAAATGGCAAATGACACCGGTAAAAATGTTTACTTAAGACTTCTAAAGTCAAAAATTTGATTTTATTCATGTAAGTTGCATCCTTGGAGTTTAATCATCCTCTATAAATTGCAATAATGTGATTCTTGTGATGCACTTGTTAAATGAATTGTTTTAGATGGTTAAGAATAATTTATTTTAAAAAAATAAATCTATTGGGAGGCATTGCAGATTTAATACAGCTAGCCTGATGAATCTAATTTCAGTTGTCTTTCGTCTGGATTTTAAACATTGCATCTTTGTCCAGTTAAAGCCTAAAGAATGGAAACAACTTTGTAGAAACGTACAGTACAGTTCACATTCTGCTTGCAAAATTCAGGTTAATATGCAGTTGGCAGCAGATGCCATAGCTGGCTGTTTGTTGCATCGACAGTTGACATTTCTTGAGATTTAAAGAGGTTGGCAAGCCTGTGAAACGGTTAATCAGTGATCTGAGACGTGTGTGAACAGGGTATACAACAGCATTTCTCCTCAGCTGATCAGATTAAAAAGTGCTTATTGAGGCATGCACAGTCTAAAGTAGGAAGTGTAATAAAAATGTATTTCATTAAATGTGGAATCATGTAAAGAAAGTGAACTAAAGAGAAGAAAAGAAACATCTCTGAGAAAGAACAGTTTTTAAAACAGTTCAGCAATAATTAAGATTAGAAGAAATGACTCAGCAGTATGAAAAGTATATTTTCAGTCCCAGAGAAATTGTTTTATAGTAATTAGGGCTTATCAAACCATTTAAAAATTCCCTTGTGTTTGAGTGGGCAGGCCCTAACTAACTTCATCTGATGTTATTAGTGCATACCTACTTGGTGGGTCCCAGAACTTCTCATCCTTCATCCGTTTTGAATACTTATCTCTCAGTGAAATAACCAGTGTAACTAAGCCTGTGAAGAAATACAGCAATTTGAACAGCATCTTCCTGACTTATGTGTTTAACTGCACCTAAACAGATGCCTTGAATTGTTTTCAGCTAACTGTTTAAGTTGAGAGCTAATCATTTGACCATTGTTCTTACCACAAATTCTGTTGCAAATCTTGTTGTCATTTCATGACAACATTATGATTTTTGTCTCAAATGAAGTAGTGGAAATCTACGGCCTGAATCTTGAAGGATAAAGTGGATAATCATTTTAGATTTTAAAAAAAGAGTTGCTACTAATATCAAACATTTTCTATTGGTATATCAGATGTCTTGCATTCATGGATGCTTATCTCCATTAAGAAAGCATGTTCAGCTATATGCTCATAAGCTAACATACAATTTATTTTAGAGATAGTAGGAACTGCAGATGCTGGAGAATCTGAGATAACAAGGTGTAGAGCTGGATGAACACAGCAGGCCAAGCAGCATCATAGGAGCAGGAAAGTTTGACATTTCGGGCCTAGACCCTTCA
>JAHRHZ010000050.1:3104157-3166579 GCA_024137785.1 Ginglymostoma cirratum
CAACTTTATGGACAAAATATGGAGCTGAAAATGCAACAACAGAAACAAGATATCTGGAGCTGAGCGAACAGGGCAACCAAAAGTATCTCTCAACCAATTTTATTTCATGATTACAAATAAAGAATGTGTCTGAGAAGTAGGGTAAGTTAGAATGATTACATCAAATGAAAGACACAAAAAAAATGAAGGATAAGCATCAGAAAAGTAAGAAATGCATTTTTAATATCTCCATGAAAAATTGAAAACTTGACTATTGTAATGGCTAATTTTCACTGCCAGAGAGATTGATTAACAGTGACAATTGTCATGTCATTAAATAGGTACTTGCTTTAGCAGCCGAGAATTGCATTTATGGGTTTAATTCACGACTACATAAAAAGGAGCAATTTATGACATTCCGTGCATGTCAATGATGAGGTAGATAGTGAAATATTGTTTTTGTTTGGTAGCCACCAATGAAACAACATAACTAAGACAGCAACTTTTGGATACTTACCTTTCATTGCTCACCTACTCCTCTCTGAGCCACTTATGCATAAATAATTGAGTGTCATTATCTTTGCATTTACTTTGATACAAACGTTTCACCCAGTGTTTCTTTAACACAGTTCCAGATTGGAAAATTTCATAATAGTTACTTCCCTTGTGCCACAAGTTCATGTTTGTCTCTTTTCAGTGTTCAGGTTTAAATGTTCTTCAATCATTCTTTTCTAATTTCTTCTATTGAGGACATCTAATAATTGGAGACACTAGCACTCTAATTGGGATAGAACTTGCTAAGGAGGAAATCAGAAAATATGTCAGAGTATTGACTCATCACTGAGTATGTATCATTTTTTATTCTATACCAGATTCTGTCTCTTACACCTTTTGTGTTCACTTACCTATATTGGCTCCATGTCATCTAAGATTTCAGATTTGAAATACTGATTCTCATGTTAAAATCCTTTCATGTGCTCACCCTTCCCTGTAACATTGCCCAGTTGTACAACTCTTCAAACTCCATACATTGAGCTTTAACTTCTATGCATCTCCCCTTACTGTTGACCTGCCACTGGCGAGACTGTGCCTTCAGTGGGTTTAGGTCCTAAGATCTGGAATTCCTTTCCTAAATCTTCTTTCTTTGATACTTTTTCTTGAAGGTCTTTGAGCAAGCTCATAGAGACACATCCTAATATCTCCTTCGGGGCAATGCATCGATTTTGATCTGATTCGGAGTTTCTGAAAACCTTGTAATGTTTTCCTAGAGGAATGATATTCTGTAAATGCATCATCTTACTTTTAGGAAAGATATTGCAAAGTATTTCTTCATTCCGATAGCAAGAAAAGTTATTGGTATCACAATTTATTTTTTAAAAAAAAAAGTAGACGGTGTTTTCTTTTCATTCTTGGGAGGTGGAATTTTCTAGCAAGGATAGCATCTATTAACCATCTCCAGTGGGGAAGCAGTAGGGTTTCTGTAGAGGATGAGATGATCTGTAATGAAGGAAATTATTTGTATCTGAACTGTTTTAGTGGTATTTGTGAGACTTCATTTTGTCTCCGGATGTTCACTGTGCATTTTTGGCAAAAATGACTGGCTTTGTCTGATGAAAATCAAAACATAACAGAAAGTGATCACTGTTCCAGTTTAGAAATAAAAAATGAATACTCCATATAGGCAGAAGGTTGGTGAGCATCAGTGTAGGTAAACGGCAGGTTATATTGTTTTAGATGTGCCACTCATTTTCAAAACTTTAGTTACTTTTAAGCTTTCTAACTCCAATACATGTTCATGACAATATTCTATGTGGTTTACAGTATAAGGTGCTTCTTTACAAAGATCGTTTCTGTAATGGAACTCATATTCTGATGAGGTTTACCAGCATGAGATCCTTCTGTTTTCCAAGCTACAACACCAAACATGTGATTTATAGACAAAACCAGCATAAAGTCCTGAAAACATTTCGATATGAGTAGGCTACAGTCTTAATGGAGAACTTAAGTTCCGTCACTAATGGTAGTCATCAATAGAGTTCATATTTGCTGTTTTAAGATATCGCCAAAAGTAAAAGTGAAATTGGATTGCAGAACTCATTTGTGAAAGACTTAAGTCCATAGTAATCCTGCCCTAATGATGCGCAGGAGAGAGCCAAAGGGTAGATAGCTAACAAATAGAGAATGTGTCCCCTTAACTAATGGGAATTTCAGTGACTGAAGTGAGTCATTGTCATTAAATAATTCATACAGCTTCCACAATGCAGGTGGAAACCCAATTTAAAGTTCACCTGTTTTGCAGGTTCTCCAGGATTGTAAAGCAGGAAATCCATCTGATTCCCCAGTTGCATCCTCTCTGCTTCCGTAACAGCATACTGAGTAACTGCAATCTGGAATGCATTGCTGCAGAGTGTGCTGGGAGTAATTTCAATGGATGTATTCAGGAAAACTTGAATTGTTATCTGAATGTGCAGGTCTGGTAGCAAACTTACATTTATTGGAAGCAAGATTAATGGAGTTAGGAGTCTGTTTTAGTAGCTGTAGCTAATTTTCTCCCTAACTGCACTGGGGGGTCTACCTACAGCAGATGGACTGTAGTGACTTAAGCAGATAGCACACCATCAACGGCAACTAAGGATGGTCAATAAATGCTGGCCCAACCAGCCATGCTCACATGCCACTAGGCAAAAATCCCATCTCCAGTGAGATCACTAAAATCCCACTCCTTGCTTTTCCCCTGCAGACATTAAAACCTTTTCTTTTAAAGCATATGTCTAAATCATTATTCAGAATTACTAATGAATTTGAATACATCATCAAACAATACAATCCAAATCATCATAACATGCCTTAAAACAAAGTCCTTCTTATTACCCATTTTGTTCTTTTGCTAATTATCTTAAATCCGGTTTCCTCTCGTTACCCAGACCTCCTGCCAGTGGAAACTGTTTCTAACAATCACTTTGATGTAACCGCTTATATTTTTGAACTTCTCTGTTAAATTTCCCTTAATCTTCGCTTCTCTGCATCGAGGAATCCCAGTGTTCCCAGTATCTCATAACTGAAGCCTCTCATCATTGGTATCATTCTTTTACATCACCACTGTATCTCTTCCAATTCCTTGACATCCTTCCTAAAATGTGATGCTGAGAATTTTACACATGACCCCACCAATGCTCCATTGTGATTTATAAAGACCGAGCATGACTTCTCTGCTTTATGCATGATGTTCCCGTTTATAAAAACGATTATTTATATTTTAACATTTAAACCAATTTGTCCTACCTCCTTTAAAGATTTATGTACATGAGTCCCAAGTGTGTCTGTTCCTGAAACCCTATAAAATTGTTCAATTTAAATTATATTGTATCCTTTTTCTTCTTTCTAGACACACTTGCCTTTTTTTAAATTTCATCTGCTATGTGCCTGCTCATCCCAACAGTGTCTCTCTCTTCTTGAAATTATTTAGCATCCTGCTGATGGTACACTACTTTTCCAAGTTTTGTGTTACCTGGAAAGTATACCTAATCCAAACTTGTAGTCAGTCACGTTATAGCTGTGGTACAGCTGTAAATTCCTGTTGAACAGAACTTCAGTTGTTGATCACTATTCTGCTTCTGTCTCTTGGCCAATTCTGTACACATTTTGTCATTTTTATTTCAACATGTGCTTCAATTTCTGCTAATGTCAATTAAGTAGCATGTTATGTACTTCTTTCAAAAAGAATGACAAAGCAGACTCCGGCAACTCCAAACCCCATTAGTCTCACTTCCATTAAATGTAAAATGCTAACATTGATTATCAAGATTAAAATTGATATTATCTTTGCAGAGAAAAACAAACACCAGGGAAGATAATGGAACCATTTTGGAGAGTACATATCTTTTGGGCTAGGAAGAGACCAAGATATAGTTGCTGATGGTGCATGGTGGGAGATAGTTTGAAGGGAAGCTAATGCAGAATTGCAGAGTCATTAAGTGTTACCACAGAAGAATCACACTTCTGTTTTAGCGTGTGAATGTTTTGATCTCTCACTGATTCAGATTTGTCCAGTCACTGTGCAATTGTTACTGACCATCAAGACCATTTCCAATATTTTCATGTCATGGCTTGATACTGAATTCAATTAAATTTGTGTCCATATACAATCATTTTATGATAAGTAATTGTTTGAAATCAGTTTTAAAGAGAAATATGTATGATTTTACCAATAAAATTGTGTTTTGAAATATAATATTGTTAATACCATTAAAAGTATGCTTTCAGATTTCAGGGGGATGCTAAAATTGGCCTCGGTATCCCAGATTTGAAGGGAACTAAAACCAAGGCACACACTCTTAATTGCAACCAAATATTGAAAATTACATTTGCTGCTAGTTGCTTCTTTCCACTTGCTAAGTGGGGTCTATCTGCAAATAGGAGCAGCACCAGACATACCTGAAGATGAGGTATCAACCTGGTGAAGCCACCAAACTGGACTACTTGCACACCAAGCAGCGAAAGCAGCTAGTGATAGACAGAGCTAAGTGATCCCACAACCAACGGATCAGATCTAAGCTCTGCAGTCCTGCCACATCCAGTCGTGAATGGTGGTGGACAATTAAACAACTAACTGGAGGAGGCTCCACAAATGTCCCCATCCTCCATGATGGAAGAGCCCAGCTCATCAGTGCAAATGATAAGGCTGAAATATTCGCAGCAATCTTCAGCCAGAAGGGCCGAGTAGATGATCCATCTTGGCCTCCTCCAGTGGTCCCCAGCCTCTCAGGTACCAGTCTTCAGCCAATTTGATTCACTCCACATGATATTAAGAAACGGTTGGAGACACTGGATACTGCAAAGGCTATGGGCCCTGACAACATTCCGGCAATAGTACTGAAGAGTTGTGCTCCAGAACTTGCCGCTCCCCTAGCCAAGCTGTTCCAGTACAGTTACAACACTGGTATCTACCCAACAATGTGGAAAATTGCCCAAATATGTCCTTTACACACCAAGCAGGACAAATCCAACCGGGCCAATTACCACCCCATCAGTCTACTCTCGATCATCACCAATAAGAGAGAATCTAATCATGGTCCCTTGACATTCAACAGTGTTACCATCACTGAATACCCCACTGTCAACATCTGGGGGTTATCATTGACCAGAAACTCAACTGGATTCACCACATTAACAGAGTGACTACAGGTACAGGTCAGAAGCTAGGAATACTGTGGCAAGTAACTCACCCCCTGACTCCTCCAAGCCCATCCGCCATCTACAAGGCACAAGTCAAGAGTGAGATGGAATATTTCACACTTGCCTGGATGAGTGTAGCCCCAACAACACACAAGATTCTTGATACCATCCAGGACAAAGCAGCCCGCTTGATAGGCACTACATCCACAAGTATCCACTCCCTCCACCACCAATGCTCGGTAGCAGCAGTGTTACTATCTACAAGAGACACTGCAGAAATTCACCAAAGATCCTCAGACAGCACCTTCCAAACCCACAACCACTTCCATTTAGAAGGACAAGGGCATCAGACATATGGGAACACGACCACCTCCGAGTTCCCCTCCAAGTCACTCACCATCCTGACTTGGAAATTTATTGCCATTCCTTCATTGTCGCTGGGTCAAAATCCTGGAATTCCCTCCCTAATAGCATTGTGGGTCAACCCATAGCAAGAGGACTGCAGTGGTTCAAGAAGGCAGCTTGCCTCCACCTTCTGAAGGGCAACGAGAGATGGGCAAGAAATGCTGGCCCAGGCAGCGATGCACACATCCCTCAAATGAATAGAAAAGAATTGGTGTCTATATTTAGATTTGAATATTGTGCTGAGTGTTAATTTTCAAATCTTTTCATAAAAACACATTGCCAGCCTGATGCAAAACATATGAAAAAAAAGTATTGCTATTAACCTGGCTGGTTGGATACTTTGCTAACACAAAAAGAACAGGATATGTTTACTTAAAAGCACGTTTGATCAGGTTCCAGAACATGTTGTCCAATCCAAATCGAATGTTCTCAGCAATCAGTCCACATAGGAAGAGATTGTCCTGATTTAAAAATATATTTCAAAAGGATAATTTACTCAAAAATGTAATGATGGTATAAGCTTGCCTGATTCCCAAGTGCAACCCCTTGAGGTCTTTCAAGAATTTTTTTCTCTTGCTGTGATTTTTACTTTTACAGTGCATGCACTGAAATTGATGAAGGGTTCACTCTTATGGTGAAGGGTTTTTATGGCCTAAATCTTGAATGTAAAGGCAGGTACAATCAGATCATTATCTATTTCAGCTCTGCTTTGATGATGTTTCAGCCAATTTCAGTAAATTCCAACTTGAACTGTGGAAAAATCTTGATTTTTTTTTTTTTTTTTTAAATTCCCACTGATGTAAAATTTTGTCTTCTATTTGGCCCCACATCTGTTTTGGAAAAATAGGCTGAATAATATTACTGCTCTTCTATCATTATCAGTAAAGCAGTTTTATCATGTAAGGAAGGTGGGAGAATATTGTAAATGCTGTTCACAATATGCTAGTAATACATATGTAATGCAAATATAGAATATAGGAGATAAAATATTTCTTGTTAATCATACATTTCTGAAATGTTCCTTTCCCTGCTCTTGGCAATGTAAAAATAAAAGTGCTTCTTCTGTAATTGGGAGTGTAACCACTGAGATATTTAAACTGTCTGAAACTGCTTCCAGTGAATCAGATGTAATGAGGTAACACATAACCATTAATAACTAAATTGCACTTCTGTTCATTCTGAGCTGCTTAGTGTTTTTTTTTTGGAATTCGCTAAAATGTGTAAACTTTATGTTTATGTATAATTAACAAAAAATATTGTAAATGGCATGTTTCTTTTAGGCTGTTGCTTGACTCTACGTTATATGCATCTTTTAATGAAGGTGATATTTCAGTGGTTTCTAATCTCACTATCTGATCGACCCATTTTGGTGAAAGAATATAACCAATTCTGATGTTATTATTTTTGAAATACTGTAACTTTCTGAAGAAGTCGTTCCTACATGCAGATTAACGCAATAACCAACAAAATAGTAAATCCAGTGGGGATAAAGCAGGGCCGGCATTGGTAATGAATAGTATGTGAGAAAGTGCAACTATTTATCCCTGGTCCACAAATGAGAATGCTGTTAACCCTACCAATTGGCATAATTTTACCCAGCCATGTCCAAATGGTGGGGTAGACTTGATGGGCCCAATGGCCTAATTCTGATCCTATATCTAATGGTCTTATTGTCCATCCTTATTGGTCACCAGAGTACCATTTATTTTGTCAAAGAGCCAGCAATATCTTTTAAAAAGAAAACTAGCATCCTCCTATAGATGTGCACATGGTGTTTTAGGGATTGAGCTCATAGTTGTGGCCAGTTAGCAAAGTTGGCTAGAGTGTGATGCACAATGACACCTAAGATGTGTTCTTGATCCCAGTACTGTTTGTGGTACCTCATGAAGGCCTGCCTTCTTCCATTCTCCAATGCTCAAAACGGAGTGTTGTCTCTCGAGCCGGTGTTTTTGATAGAGGGAATGCCTTTGGTTCCTTGTGGACTATGATTATTTACCTAATTACATAGCTCATACTTGACAAAAAAGATCATCAGTTTGTATTCCTGTGTAACATAGATTATAAAAGAAATATATTTTCTATGTGCTTGGTATTGAAAGCACTGATTATATCTTTAGTATATTGATATTATTTAATATGTTTTTCCAGAACATACAGAATTATATTCAACTCGCCGCAGTGATGTATACAACACAGCAAGCGAAAGCATGTCTCTTGTTTCTTCTGACCCAGATAATCGACCAGGTAACTTCAAACATGGAACAATTTATGGTATTTCTTGATTATCATTGATACCCTTCAGCTTTCTTGACGCAATGTCACTAAACTGCTCACCATCCGATTCCTTTCTGTCTCCTATGCTGCTGATACTATAAATAATTTACTTTACTTGGACGCTTTGCCCTCTGTTTTTGAAACTCCTGTCATCTCAGTCCTAGTCGAAGTGCACTCCCTCAATTGTTTAATGTGGACTACCCCACTTCCTCCAACCATTATTTCTACACCAAAGTTCTTGAAATGTCTTGTCAACTCCAAAATTCATGCGCATCTTTACCAAACTCCAATGTTTGTGTTTGAACATTTCCATTCCTGCCATTGCACCTGTTAATACAATCAAAGCTACCAAGTACATACTCTGTGCCTCTGCTCATAGTGCACTATCCTCCTGATAGCTCTGATATGGTGAATGACACCATCATCTTTCAACTAAATGGGAATTGCCCAACTTGGTTACACTCATTTGTATTAAATCAGAGGTAAATATTTTAAATAATAGATTCTATTCCTGTTTTTTGTATGTTCGGTCGAAATTCCCCTAGGACCGGACTTTGTCTTCCTGACCCTCCTCATCCACGTGCTTTCCATGGTGATAACATCAATAACATGGGGTTAAATTTCCACATGTATACTGAAGCCACCCAACTGTACTGCTCCGGTTCTTCAGTCGAGTGATTGCTTATATTTCCAGACTGACAGCCAATATCCTTCCCCATCACTGGTTACTGTTTCAGTGTGAACCAGACTTTTTGCAACTCTGTCCGAATTTCTGCCCCACACATTCTTCTATCCCATATCTTCTCCACCTTAAAGGTCTTCCGCTTCCACCTTCTGAAATTCACTGATCTATGCCTCAACTAAGCCCATCTGCTGCAGACATCAGTAGCATCATTATCTTTGTCATCTCCAGGTTTGACTTTTGTTAACCTTATTCCTTCAGCTTTTCCAAAATCTGTTGCCTATATGTAATTGAGTGCTTTTGCTCTGATCCACCCTATCTGATTGATTGCATTTTTTCGCACAAGATCTCCAATTTAAAATCCCAGTTTTGTCTTTTAGTTTACTGCTCTTCAACATCCCAACAAGTGACTATCTTTAGATGAAGCATCTTTAAATTTGCTAAGATTCTGTAAGTCAAGAATCTACACAATTCGGATCTCAAGGTAGAACTGACAGAGGGAGGTGTTTCCATCATATGTTTCTGATTAGAATCCAAAGACAGTTGCCAGTGAGCCCTAGTTTGTGAAAGTATGGCTCTTGCATATGCTGAAATGACATTATTGCCTTTGTAATTACATTTGTATAGGCTGAAAAAGGCAGTGCTTTGTGATCTGTAACTTTTATTTCTCCAATTCTGACTTCATTTTTTTCATCCCAGAATGTACTTCATCTGTGCTTTCTGTTGCCTAAACTCTAATCTCTGGAATTATCACCCTGAGCCTCTTCTGCTATCTAACTCTCCTCTCCTAAGGTATTCCTTTAAAATCTGACTCCTTCACCAAGCTTCTGGTCAGGTCTCCTCCTGTCTCGTTGTGTTTTGGTGTTGCACTTTATTTGATCATGCTCCTGCAAAATGTGTTGGGATGTTACACTGTGCTAAATGTGCTATTAGACATTTTACTGAATCATTTGATTGCCAATGTTCATGTATGAGTATTTGTGGGATCTAGATAATCAGTGCTACTTCTGTTTCGCTGTGCCGACAGTCCACAGAAATGATGATGTTCGAAGGTACAGTTCTCAAGCAGAAGATGAATTCTTGCCAGATTCTTACATTCCAAATAAGAGATCCTCTAGGTACTTTTTACTTCTACAGTTATATTTTTAAAATTCATGAAATGGACTGTTAACTTATTATTAATTTATTGACATCATGGAATATTCTTTATAACACATTCCAGTCACAAAATGTATATGGTACTTGTGTGCTCATTTGTATGATTATTCACTATTTTGCATTCTCTTCCAAGAAAACTCCCGTTGTCTGAGAAATGGAGGTTTTATCATTCATTCATTGGAAGATTTCTTTTTCTGCCCACTGTGATTTACTTCCTTATTCTTCCAAGATTGCATTGGATGCATTGCTTATATGCAATAATTCCCACATTGTTAGCTTTTGTCTTACGATTGTGAATGAGTACAAAACACACATTTGTGAGGCCTAGTTTAATCCTTCAAGGATTTAAGGCAACTGGATTATTTTGTAGCATGATATAAATTAGTTGCTGGACTTATTCCAACTACAGATACCTGTGATAAATAACAAAACATTATCCTATCTTGTGTCATCCAATTGTTTTTTGAGCAACCATTAAGATTTCTGTTCCTAAAATTGCCATTTAAAATGGAAGATTACTGTGTAGATTACATTCATCACTATAGTTGTGGTTTATCTGAATTTATAAATCTTTGAGTAAAATTTAGGAAAAACGCATCTTTGAAATGGGGGGAAAAATTTGAGAAAACGGTGGAGTTCAGCTCAAGGAAACGGTTTTGTGCATCTTTCCAGGGTACAATCCTTGATCTGCCAGTCTTGGTGAGATTGATTTTGGTAGTCTCTCCAAAATAGTTAATCATCTGAGGCAAGGGTGAAGCTCCTAGAGTTAGACATGTTGTTCTATTTGTCCTTAAGTCGCACAGTTAATAATTATGGCACCTAATGTACAAAAGGAGTAACACAGAATCACCTTGCTCATGCAAAGTTTGAGAACAGTTAAAATTTTCAGTAAATCATCCTGATTCCAGGTTAGTCAATATATAAAGTCATTGCAAATATTTTTATACAATAAAGCAAAATTTATGTGACCAGTTTATTGGAAAAAAATGCACTGTATGGTATTGTTAAAGAGAAAATGGCATATGACTTGTTTGAAAGCATACACTATTTTAGTAAAATGAATTTAGAAATGAGTGTTTAAAAATCATGAAACAGAAATGTTTGTTACCACTTGAGAATGGCTATTTCATTAGGTCCAGGAAATGCTGATTGCAAATGTGCCCCATGAGAAACAATCGTCTCTTAATCTGGCCATGTTTTGGATCATTTCACTGAGAATCCTGACCATAGCTGAACAGTCTTAACTAAAAGGAAGAAAGGACAACATATTTTTTGTTTGTGCCTTTAAATCTTGAAGTTAAAATTGGAAGATACATCTGCAGTTTTTAACCCTGGTAGTCTTGGAAAACGAGCATAGAACATGAGTGATATATCATTTAAAGTTCTAAAGTTTTGTTCATTTAAAAAAAAATCTGTGATGTAACGATGTGCGCTTTTAAGTATTATAATTTTTCCTGCATGTTTTCATGAATATGTATTTTAAGTACAAAGATTTTATTACTACCACAACCACAATGATTATTATAGTTTGGTGTTTCCACAGAAAATGTAATAAAGAAAACATGAAGCAATATCTTACAGATGATCATGGAATGCTTCTTTATTTTTAAATGTTGCTTCCTTTTAAGTTTTCTAAATTTAATACATGATGAAGCTTTTTCATTATCGTTACTGTTATCAGAGATGCATTTTAAATCATTTGCTTAAGTTGACTGGAAATCTGTTTCCCTCTTTCCTCCAAACAATATAGAAGGAGGTCACTGGACCTGAAGCATTAACTCTGCTTTCTGTCCACAGATGCTGCCAGACCTGCTGAGTTCCTCCAGCAATTTCTGATTTTGTTATTAATGTTAGCAGTAGACTGACAAAACTGCACGTATTTGTAATTGTTTTGGAATTCTGTTTTGTTAAAAGCAATAAACTGAGTCATCAGAGTGTTGGAGGATCGTGATTTTTATGTACGATAAGCCAGGACATCAGTGGTTGCCCTGATCAAAAGCAGAGGAAACAAATTAGTGAGTCATTTCGTGCTGTTGCTCATACATGACTTGCTTATAGGACAGCATTGCCTACTTACCAGACAGTTATCAGTTGATCAACCTGCGGGGAAAATAAATCTCAGGGCAAAGAGAAATAAATTTTTAATTTATAATTGGGGGAAAAAAAAGGAAGTGACTAACTAAGGCATTCATGAATGCACTAATTTAGATCTTTTGTAATTCTGCAGCTTATATGAAATTTCAGCCGATGAGAATATTGTGAGCCAGGAGTTAATGCTGAAACGGCAGGAGGAAGAACTAAAGCAGCTGCAAAACAGATTAAATCGAAAACAGTACCAATCAGGACTTCAGCAAGCTGACATGTTCAAAGCATCCATGCTAGATGTCACCAGGGATCCTTTAAGAGATGTCGCAATGGAAACGTCCATGACACAGAGAAAGCTGAAGGTAAGAACATTGCTTGCTTACACACACTCTCACTCTCTCTCTCTCTCTCTCTCTCTCTCTCTCTCTCTCTCTCTCTCTCTCCCTCTTTCACACACACAGGCCTGAATGTTTTTTGTATTCACTCATATGATGCTGACTGGCCAGAATTTATTGCCCGTGCCTAGCTGCCCTTGAGAAGGCGATGGTGAGCTGCATTCTTGAACTGCAGCAGTCCACATGTTGTAGATAAACCCACATTGCCATAAGGGAAGGAGTTCTAGGATTTTGATCCAATGACACAGAAGGCAGGCAAAATATTTCCAAGTCAGGATAGTGAGTAGCTTGGAGGGAAACTTACAGGTGGTGATGTTCCCACGTGTCTGCTCCCCTTATCCTTCTAGACGGTAGTGGGTTTTGAATGTGCTGTCTTTGGTGAACTTCTGGCATTAATTATCTGTTTGCTTCGCCTATTTTTGGCGTATAATATATCTGAGGAGCAGTACAGTCAATTTCCTTCTGTCAGATCTAACATACCAGCTGTCAGCACCTGTAGGCCTAACTCTCATTCTCCCCACCCACAGATTTTAATTTCCCTTGTTCCTGCACTGGCATCTCCCCATGACCTTCACAGTGCCCATACCTTACAGATTTACTGCTGCAGTTAGAGGCTTTGGGCTGAGTGAAACCACTCACTTTTCACTGCTCATTACTCTTCCAGTCTCAGACTTTTACTCAAGTGAAAGTATCAGTAACAAATGAAGGAGAGAAATGGACTGTGCTTGTAGGAGCAGCTCACTGCAAATCCTTTAGTTGCACTTCCCTTTATTTTGAACAAAGGTTTGTCAGGCTGTGTAGGACCCTTTGGCAGGCTACATTGTGGCCCACCAGCTACCTGTTGCACCAACCTGTTCTTGAGTATTATTTATTTTTACAAATAGGTAGTGTGTTATATCACTCCAGACAGGAATAGGACACATCATCCGTGGCTGGAGTCATGTGAATCAATTTTTTTAGTACCATCCAGTTGCTTTTCTGATTTTTTTTTTTTTAAATTATGGCACCAACCCTGTAATTACAAGTTTTATTGAACTTCTGGCCATAGTGGGATTTGAAATCACATCTTGTGTGTTTTTGGTCCAGCGGCATATGGCTGTTCCACCTGCAGAAGACAGAGGTGACTTAATTTGTTTTAATACATTTTGTACAGCAGACTATTTGAAAGAAAGCAGATTCCTCTTACAGGGTTAGCCATGTATAGGCAAATGATAGATGATTTAAATCGGGATGAACATGTTTAGTTACTGCAGTTTGATCACATTGTTATTAAATTTAATTTTTTAAAGCAGGTTTCAAATAATCATTCATGAATCTTATGCTGTTTAGCTTGAGCACGGCTCACAGAAATTGTTGGTAAAAGATTGAGTCTATTTTAAAGGCTACTTTGTTGTCATGCATTTCTGGTTTAAGATTTAGAACATGCACATGATGAATTACTGAAGGAAGTGTCTAAAATTGTGGCCACATCAAAGAATTATCTGTGAAGAATGATTGTGTTGATGATCCATTATTTGCTCCCCTGCCATTCTTTCATGGTACAGAAATAATCGAGGCATTCTTTATTTTTGCCTTCAGAACTTCTTTGGACCTGAGTTTGTTAAGATGATCAGTGAACCTTCTGTCGCACTCGAGCTTCCTGCTTCAATTCTGGTAAGATTACTGGGAAACCTTTTATCCACTAATCAGGTAAATTTGTTCAAAATTGAACTCCTTTTTGAAAAAAGATATAGACACTATCCCATAGCCTTGCGTGTGGGGTATTCAAGATCAGGATCAGTATTCTTCAGCAAAGTAGACACTGGAGCATAGGTACAGTAGATCAGGCAGGACAGCTGGAAGATGATGTGCAGGGGCAGGAAAGTCAAGAGGGTAGACAGAAGGGAAAGAATAGGTGGAGTAGGAAGAAGAAGACTGTTAAGATGGTTTGAAAGAGATAATTGAAGGTTTGAAGGTATTGGAAGAGCAAGTTTTAGGAGTGCACTCTTGTCTAAAAGTCCTCTCAGGTGAGCAGTACTTAATTCCGCCATTGTGTAGGATCTGGGGGATTCAGTGCTGTGTCAATATTTCCAATGCTGAGCACTCACCTCAGGGCTCAGAATATATTGAACTGAAAGTGATGTGTTGTGCCATCGGTCAGTCAGGAAGCTGCCAGGATTGTACTGTCACTGCTGCTGTTTTGGTTTTTAATAGCTATGTATTCTTTTGGCTATCATTATTCTTAACTTGAAAATGAGCTATCAGGTGGAAGTCATGTTTGAAAGAGAAGCAGTTACTTGAAGAACTGAAGTAATTGGGTTAAGTTGGTTAATAGGTAAACATAGCAAAGGCAATGGGGTTTCCCTGCTGGAGATCTAGCCAGGTGCCTGACCAAGCTATCCCTGTAGAACTTCAACAGTGACAAACATCTGCCACTGTGGAAATTGCCCAGATTTTTCTTGTCCACAAAATGCAAGAAAAATCTAACTGAACCCCTATAATCCTGCTCAAGGTTAGCAGTAAATGGATGGAAGCCGTTAAAGTTGTTGCTGATAGGCAACACTTAATCACCATTTATTCCTTGCAAATTTTTCACCAAAAACCCACTCACAGATGCTCAGTTTAGCTTCCAATGACTCGTCATAAATCAATGATGATATTTATCCAGGCACTCCAGAAATTTTCTTAAATACACTTTGAAGGAAAAAAAAGAAAATCTGCAGAAAATCTAGCTGTTGTGTTATGCATATGTTCATTTTGTAAGAACCTTTTTGACTGTCCCTTTCATCTGTTCACCCAAGCGTATCAGTTGGGTGTGAGTATTGCCTTTTTAATGTCTGGCTGACTTTATTTTAAGAATTGTACAGCTATTTAGGAATTTTTTTGAAAAAAGTTAGAACATATTTGCTTGAATTTGGGTAAATGGACAGTGTATTAATAAACACATAATGCTCCTTAATGAATGATTGCAGACTAAGAATGGAAAGGGGGAGGACATTCGTCGTAAAGTTAACATCATGTTGCTAAGTGGACAATGTTTGGAATTGACCTGTGACACCAAGTCAACATGCAAGGATGTATTTGATATGGTGGTTGCTCACATTGGCCTGGTGGAACATCATTTCTTTTCCTTGGCATATTTGAAAGGTCAGTGGATGACTATCGAACATTGTACTATGCAATTATTGTATTTGTAAGCTTGGTATTCATAGCAAAGAGGTTTGAGTATTAGTGTGACAATTCTTTCAATGCGTAATTTTTTTAAATACATGTTCTGCATCAGCAAGATGTTGAGATATAGGAGACAGATATTAAGTTTTTCTTTAGTGCAAAATAACATCTTATAAATAAAGGTAAGTAAGGTATTATAGTACATATGGAACTGTTAAAGCACAGAAGGAGACCATTCAACCCATTGTGTCTGTTCTGTTTCCCCACACCTCTGTAGTACTTTCTTTTCAGCTGATTATCCAGTTAAGACCATTCACACAGGTGATGAAATAGACCATTCAGCCCATTGAGTCTGCTCCATCAATCAGTGAGATTGTGGCTGATAATCCTCAACTCTACTTTCCTGCTTTTTCCCCATAACCCCTGATTCCCTTATTGGTTAAAGATATGTCTTTCTCAGCCTTTAATATACTAAATGGCCCAACCCCTATAGTTCTCCATGGTAAAGGATTCCTCAAATTCAATACCTCTCTGATTCTCAATTGTATTAACCACCTGATTTTTTTTTTTATATGCATCCATTTGTGGCTTCACATTGCTATGGCTTTGTTATCTAGGGTGTTCTGATTTTTTTTTCCCGAATCAATACCTTGATCGTACTTAAACCAACTCTGTTTTAAATGCACCCTGTTATTCTTTTACAGTTTTGCATGCTAGCTCTGGTTCTACTTGGGCTAAATCTGTTCTCATCCCATTGAAGGTTAGCCCTCCCACATTTTTTTAAAATTATGGATTGTTCCTGTGTCACAGGTCAATTCCTAACAGTGTCCACTTAGCAACATGATGTTCCTTGTTCTTTTCCAGAGCTAATCTAGTTCTTGTTGTACTAACCTCTATATATTCCTCTACTGACACTTGATTCACTCAACTTGTGCCATTCCCCAAATCAGAACCTGGAAATCCTCCTTTCTTGTTGAACTGGAGACTGTGACGTAGATAATCTTCCTGAGCACACTCATGCTGTCCTGTTTTTGTTGATGATGATTCCAATCTGTATTGGGTTAATTAATGTCCCCCATGATAATATTGTATGATCTTTGCACCTTTCTGTAGTTTCCTTGCAAATTTTTCCATTATATGTGGCTCAGTGGTTAGCACTGCTGCCTCACGGCACTAGGGACCTGGGTTTGATTCCAGTCTCGGGCGACTGTCTGTGTAGGCTTTACACATTTCCCCCATGTCTGCGTGGGTTAGCCATGGGAATTGCAGGGTTACACGGATAGGGTAAGGAGTGGGCCTGGGTGGAATGTTCTTCAGAGGATTGGTATGGACTCAACGGGCTGATTATCCCTGCTTCCAGGGATTCTGCGATGATGATTCTATGACATTTTGTCTGTGGGCTTCTGATTTTTGCTTATATTTTAAATAACAGTTTTTAAGCCTGTACTTGAAATTAAGTTTATAGCTTTGTCAGACAGCAGCATTTGTGTTCATAGATAAGAAGTGTAGCTTGCTGCCAATACTACCTCTAATAGTATCTCTTTGTAGCGATGTTGTATTTAATATGCAAATATTTTGATTATAGAGTTGATAAAACGCTTCTGTTCATATACATTGTCCATTAATTTAATTAAATGGATTGAAACTCATAAATTTATGGAATTACTTCATAGTCGCATACTTATTCTATAATCATATGTAGATAGACTGCTGAAAATGAACAAAAAGGAAACCACTTTTAGATCAAAATGGAACCCTATATATTAATGTTACAGAACTGGTAGCAGTAATTCTGTATAATTTGTAATGGTGCCACCCAGGAATAAGTTAAACTCATGCTTAACTGTAATGCACACAAATAGTGTTTTTTATTGAAATTAGATGTGAAATTAAATGGCTTATTTCTCTTTGTAAAGTGGTTAATTGCAACTTCTTTAGGAACAATTCAAAGGTTTGTCTGAATTGTTTGTTTAACTCGTTGTGCATTGGTTCCAGGCTTTTAAAGCAATTTCCACTGTCCAGTACCTCACTTTTATATTGCCTGCTTCTGTAACTACTTCTGTTTTGAAAAAAGTTTAATAGCTTAGTGGGTTTTGAAAATTGCTAGTATAGCTAATTATTTAAAAAAACACAAGCTGTAGTAGAATTCTCTTTTTCCCGAGCAGCACGTTTGCCACAAGAGGAATCATTTTCTGGTTGAATAAGCTATAACTCATAGATTAGACCGTGGGGGCTCACTTGTGTCGTGTCAATGAGTTTTTTTTCAAATATGTAATAATAACAAACATGACTTGTTAAAAGCATCAATCATGTTTGCAAGGATATCAAAAGTTCTCGAAAGAAACCAAGTGCTGGTTCCTGTATATCTCTCAATATACGTCACAGAGCTGGTTCTGACCGGTATTAACCATTTTCTTTATACTTAATTCTTAACCAGGGTTCTCATCATTAGGCCTTTCCTTCCCTTTATAATTAGGATGTAATGTGTATATTGGATGTTTCTCCTGCTTTCCTTGAAGTGTGCAGGGAAGGGATGTGCTGCTGATACAGCACTATGGAATAATTTACTTTACTCTGGGAAATCTCCCCGTTTTTCAAGTAATCGGTCCACTCCTCCTTTTAGGACTGTGATGCATTATTATAGTACATCTTAAAAGACAAAACAACAAAATATGGTTCCTTTAGTCTGTACTGTAGATAGAAATGTCTATGATTGTTGTCTAAACATACCTGCTGTCTTGTAAAGTAAAATTAATTATATAGATTAGCATTGTGGGAAATGGGCAAAGGATGATTTTTAACTTCTTTGAACCTTCCCAGCTACGATTCCAACCCTGCCACAATACTGAAGCAGCCTTAGCCACAGTCATAAATTACATCCTCTTGGCTGTGGTGTGTTACCCCTCCTGAGTCTGTCTCTGCTCCACCTCAAATGCCTTTCTTCCTTTGTCCAACTATTTGTTGAGATTCCCCTTGCTTCATTTCACTCCTACTTATTTAGTTGTAGTTAAAACATCTCCAACAGTAGCTTCTCTTTCCATGATGCACCTTCTTCCAGTCTGTACTATAGAGCTGGTTATGGTCCCTTTTGCACCGTGATGGTAGGTTTTGGTGACATTATCTCCTTGCATAAGGTCCGCTTTCAAATGTGTGCTGACAAACGCACAACTCTTCCAGTTAAAAATTTGGAAAGACCGAAGCCTTAGTTTTTAACATTTGACACACAATCTATGCTACAACCACAAATTCCATTTCCTTCCCTGGTAATGCCTCAGGCTGATCAAAACTATTTCAAAACTTGTTGGGGTGCTAGTCCCGTGTACTCTTCGTTGCAAAGATTGCCTGCTTGCTGCTTTGTAAGGCATCCACCTTTTATCTCTGCCTCGGTTCACTGCTGCTTTAGCCCTCAGCCATGTCTTTTCCATCTCCACATTCAACTATTCTAGTATTCTCTAGGCCAGCTTCCCACCTGCCAACCTCCAGAAATTTCAACGGATCAAAATTTCTGCTGCCTGTAACTGATTTCCACAAATTCTCACTTAACTCACTCCTGCCCTTGGTGATCAATGTTAGCCCCAAACCCCAATAATTCAGAGTTAAAATCTACTCTGCTTTAAATCCTTTAGTGGCCTTATACTTTTTCTGTAAGCTGCTTTAGCCATCCAACTTTGTTCCTCTCTGAGCTTTCAGTTCCTTTAATTCTGGCCTCTATGTGTCACCTATCCATGTCTCCCCAGTGTCTCACCTTTGCTGGCCATTGCCTCAGTCATCTAGACTCCATCCTCTAGAATCCATTTGCAGCTGATTGTATCCAGTGACATACCTTATCCGTGTTCGAGTTCACCTACAGATGTAAAATGTTAATGTCAAAAACAGTTTCAGACATAGCAAATGTACCAATAAAAAGTATGTGGAACTATTTCCTAAGCTAAGATGTTTTGTTTTATAGAGAATGAATTCTTTTTTGTTGCTCCTGACTGTAAGTTGTCCAAAGTGGCTCCGGAGGGATGGAAAGAGGCAAAGAAAAAAAACAGAATTACCGTAAATTTCATCCTATTTCTCAGAGTAAAATTTTTTGTCGAAGATGTTGGCTTAATCCAGTGAGTACTTCTCTTAGGTGGTAAATCTTATCTGTGGGCAGATCTGTCCCTAGAGGGTTGTGGGGCCTGGAGAAAATCACACTTTATGCATTCCCTTCCCCTGGGGTATGTGAAACTCTGTGCACTTCCCAAAGGGCAAATCACACTACAGGCCCTTTTTTCCTGAGAAAATTACACTACATGTTCGCGAGGTGCTTGTCTTTCCATTTGCTGAGCCAGCTGCAGGCGCAGGAGAGATTCTCATACTTCTGTTCACAGGCAACATTTCCTGGATAGGCAGAGCTTGTGGGGAACTCTCAGGGGTGATCTGGGCACTTTCCAGGCAAATTCCAAGATAGTGCAGTGTCCAGGTAGTCACCCCGATTCACCCTACCCTCGGGGTGATTCTGTCTGCAGGATAAAGACACTGCTAAGATTAACTAAAGAATGATTCAAAATCTAAAGTTAATAAGGAAAATTGCTTCCAATGGCAAAAGGGTTAATAAGCAGAGGACGCAGATTTTAAGACAGTGTGTCTTAATTGAACTAATAGTGACATCAGGAAAGAAAATTATGCAGAATATGGAATGCACTGCATGAAAACCTGATGGAACCAAATTCAAGAATAAATTGTACAGGAGAATTGAATAAATACTTGCCAGGGATAAGATTTGGAAGATTATGGGGAAAGAATAAACAATTGGGAAAAGCTTATTCAAAGATCTCACACAGGTGTAATGATTCTCCTGGTCTCTATTATTATTCTATACTCTCTATAATTAATCAGTTGAATAAATTGACATATTTGGAATCACTTCTCGTCTCCAACCCACCTCCCAAATTTAAATCTTGCATATGGAGTGAAACTATTAGCTCTTTGGGAAGGAAATATAAAACCTTGAATTTAGATGTTTTACATTGAAATGCTTAATATTGTATTGTTATTTGCATTTACTGTTTTTGTTCATTCTAAATGGATAGTTTTGCCTGATTTACTACCAGTAGCTTAACTTCAGTTCTTGTTTTATCTGTTATTGCAGTGATCTATGTTAACTTCAGGTTAAAAATAATTAGTTTTAAGGTGAGAACATTTCAAAAAACATGGCTCCCAAATCTGGAGACCACAGCTACAGCTTTTCCATTGTGTCCTTTGCAACACCTGCTGTTCAGTGAAATATTTTGATATCAAGAGGGCTATAAGTAATGCAACCTTCATAAAAAATGAAGCCTGCAGGATTTATTTAGTGGCACTATAATATTCAGTCCGCAGTTGTAAGAGCAATAAAATCCTCACTCACAGCACCTAACCCCTAAAATAAAACTCGTTTGATATCTGTATAAGTTTTTAATTTGTTCTTTACTCGTGCTCGTCAAAATGTAGTGCAGGATATTTGCTTTCAACTTTTTGCACTTTCAGATTGGAAACATCAATGTAAAGGTTAAGAAAAAATTTCCTAAATCTATCCCAGATGTGGCATAGCGCCGATGATTTTTTTTTTTGATACATCCAAAGGTCATTCCTCATGGTGTTCCCATCAAAGCTTGTTAATATAGCACTGACTTCTGAGCATTTCTGTTTTCTGTAATCCCACCATGATAGATTACAACATTGCAAATAGGAACCTTACATTCTGCAGAAAGGGAAGATTTTCATTCCATATGTCTGGGTTGAAATTGGAGGATGGTTTCTAACCCATTGCACTACTCAATCACTATAATCATTGGGTCCCTTTGACTATATTTATGGCATACATTCTTTTGTATAATTACGTGGCATTTTATTCAAAATAATAGCAGCTTTGCGTACTGGTAGAAATTGGAAAGAAGACTGCCCAAATTAGTTTCATATAGGTCTTTTATATTTATCCAGGGAACTTTCTTACTATCTGTGATGGATTCCAAACTTGATTTATAATGTACCTCAATTCTGCTGTCCTTAATTTTGGAACAAAAAAAAACACAGAACTAATATTTTACGATAATAATTTTTATTGTTTGTTGTTTCAAGAAAATGTATCACTTATTCACATTCACATTTTTCTTAATTTTTTTTGAAGACACACACTGACCAGGCATCAGTACTATTTGCAGTTGAGGAGGGATATATTGGAAGAGAGGTTGCACTGCAGTGATGAAACGGCCATGCTACTTGCTTCGTTAGCCCTTCAGGCTGAATTCGGAGACTACCAACCAGAGGTCTGCATCGATCTACTGTTGAGTAGAAGTGTCCTGAATAAGCTGCACCTACATCCAGAACCATAATGTTTTGCTTTTAGTTCAAAATGCACTGTCTCCCATCTTGTGGCTTTTAAAACTTTACAAGAGCAATTTTAATGAAGGATGCAGGGTAGGAAACTGACTGGATCAGATGGAATGCTGGATTTTTAGCTTGATTGTGATCTGTGTATTTTGAATTGAGAGCAAAAACAGCATTTCAGCTGATCCCACCAGGTGAGTATGTGAAAATTGCCCTCTACACATCTTCGTTATCTTGAAAATTGAAAAGAGCAAATATGGTAATGGCTTGTATTTTGTAGTCAGCGTTGTAGGAGCGGAGTTCACTGTTCATTTCTAATAGCTGCCTGCAAAGTTTTAGCAGTAATCTAGAGTTCAAATTCTTCCAGCATTTTTAATCTTAGTGTTTAAATCTGAGGCTTTCTGTAGGGAATCTGTGTCATGTGTCAACATCCAAACAGTAACCAGGTTGACAACTAATTAATCAGAAGAATCCTCACAGGTGGTAAAGCAGGAAGTGAAATCAGGAAGTTATCAAAATAACGAGTTGACATAATTGAGGGTTAAGGGAGTTCCTTAATTTGAAACAAAGTTTCCCAAACCTTTTCCTGGGATTATCTCATTTTAAGGCCTTTATGTGAGGTAAGAGAGTTGTTTGGGGCTCCAAAATAAAACGGGAGGGGAGTAAACTTCAGTACTTAATTAGTAACGGTCACACAATAAACTTTCAACATAAAGCCTGTGTGTTTACACAATCTCGTGAAAATGGCAGTAGAAGCTCTGCTTATGAATTTGCCTGTGTTGTGAGCTAAAAGTTCCTGGTAGTTATCACAATGAGACTCAGCCTCTGCAGGTACAGATGAGAGAAGCCACAGAGGCTGCTCCCTGCCAATTTCACCTCAAAATTCCATTTGTGTCCCCCATTTATTGATTAGCATATATGTCATGCATGGGGATAGTAGAAATCTCACTCCCCTTGTCTTCCAATAAATTGTCAACCAGGAATGAAAGCTGGGTGTGCACACACAAAACATTTGAGACTGACAATGTGAAGCTCCTTCACTCTCCACCCCAGCTAGCAAATTGCAAACTAGGAGAAAGAAAATCTGATGCATGTATCAAAGGCCTTGGAGCTAGACCCAGGAACAGAATCTCTGAATCTCATGTTAGGATTTGAACTAAAAAAAAGTCAGTTATTGTAAATATAACAATTGTGCAAAGAAGGCAGGCATCTGAGAGTGCCTGGTCTGAATGAAGCATTGGCTAAAACATTTGTTAATGATGGAAGTTAGGAGAGGCACTTATGCAAAAGGAACAGAGATTTTATGATCTGTAAATATATTTCTTTCATACAGGGCTTATACCCTAGAAAATTTACAGAAATTTCCTTCAGTTGTGCGACAAAACACATCCATGTGTTCCTTCCAGAAATAAACTGTACTAAATCAATACTGTGCTCTAGCAGAAAAATATTTAATGTGTTTTACTTCCGTATATAGTTTCATGGGATGAGTTATTACAGAATTGAACATTATTTACCATTTGGAGTGATGGAGTCTTTGGATGAATCTTACGTAAGGGAGGAGCTGCCCAAACTGCACAGCACATATTGTGGAGCAACAGAAGCAGAATCTGAACTTGAATTTCTAAAGGTAATCCATCTTAATGGCAATTGGGGAATAGTAATACCATTTTCTTGATTGCTGTTGGAGAAAACAATTTTTCCCCTAAAATCTAGCTGTCAATTTCAGCTAGTGGGTGGAGCAAATCATTTTTTATGTTTTTAAAGTAAAATTGTGTTGATGGTAGCAATAAAAATGAACAACATTTGTGTGTCATTCCAAATGTGTTTTACCAGTTGAATAAAATCAAACTGTTAATTCAGTTGTAATTTCTTCCTTTTGGTTGTTCAGTATACGATGTGCGTTCATTTGAGAATTCAAAGAATTCAACAGTGAACCCTAGAAGCTAGAAATGTTACTTGTTTTCCTCCTCCAGCTCAGTATCATCAGCCAATTTACTTGTGCTGTTTCTTTACACTGAAGGAGAAGTATTCATTGAGTGTCAGTAACTGATTGTCTTATCACCATGCACATCAAACTAAGCCCTGCAGTATCTGGAGCACCCCCGAGTGTGCGTGAATTTGAAGATGCAGCGATGCTATTCACTCTGCGTCTTTCAAATAGGGGAAAGCCAAACACTTGCACGTATGCAGCTCCTTTGCTTGTAATTTCTTGAGGCTTTTGTATAATGCAAAAGATGAATTTTGGATTCCTTTATAACTTTGGATAAATTTATGGAATAGTACAATTGGTTATGTGAACTTTTTATTGACACAGCAAAAAATGATTGATAATAACGGTTCCCCTCTTGGCATGTAGTGATCATAATACGATTAAATTCCATGTTTGAAAATGATATTCCTATCACAAGCTTATACATAACCAATTGCAAAAGTATCAGGAGTGAGCTGACAATGGATTGAATAGGTAAATAGATTAAAAGACGTGGGCATATTTCCTGCTCCTATGATGCTGCTTGACCTGCTGTGTTCATCCAGCCCCATGCTTGTTAAGTGGGAAACATTTAACTTGGCAATTCCACTAAAATTATAAAATAATCATTAGTTCAGTCAGTACATTTAAGACAGTACTAGACAGAATAAGAGATTTGTAATGTTGCAAGGCATGGTAGCAATCTAAGGTTTGTGAGTGTTTTAGAAACCAGCAAAGAGCTACCAAATAGTTATTAGAGGATGAAAATAGAATATGACAGCAAACTAGCCAGGAGTTTAAAAGCAGATTGTAAGAGCTTTTACAACTGTATTTGATAAAAAGAAGGAAGTAGCTGCAGAGGTGTTCAGTGCCCTGGCTATGAATTTCCAAAATTCCCCAGATTCTAGATTGGGCCCAGCTCATTGGAAATTAGCAAATGTAACACTGGTGTTTAAGATAAGATTGGCAGAAAAGAAAAAAAAGCACATTACAGGTAAGTTAGTCTAAAATGAACCATCATGAAAGTGCTAGGATCAGTTTATAAGAAAGTTTTAACAATGTGCATTGAAAATCATAGGACAAAGAGCAAAAAAAGCAGCGTGGGACAGGAACAGGCTGTTCAACACCCCAAGCCTGTGCAGACATGTGACACCTTTCTAAACTAAAGCCTGTTGTCTCTACACAGCCAATATCCCTTTATTCCCTGCCTATTCATGTGTCTGTCACGGTGCTTCTTAAACAGTGCTATTGTATCTGCTTCTATCACCTCCTCTGACAGCATGTTCTGGGCACCTGCCACCTTTCTGTGCAAAAAAAAGAAACTTGCCTCTCACATCTTTAAACTTTCTCCCTTTTTACCTTAAAAGCTATGTCCACCAGTAATTGACATTTCTACCCTGGGAAGAAGACTGTGACTGTCAATTCTATCTGTGCCTCTCATAATATTCTAAACTTCTATCAGGCCGCCCCTCAGCCTCTGATGTTCAAGTGAAAACAAACCAATTTTTATACTCAATTGCCCGACCAATGAAGGTAAACATGCCATGCGCCTTCTTGACCACCTTCTCCACTTGTGTTGCTGCTTTCAGGGAACTGTTGACCTGTACACCTAGATCCCTCTATTTGTTAATGCCTCGCAGGGTTGTCATTTACTGTGTACTTCCTTCTTGCATTAGACCTTCCAAAATACATCACCTCACATTTGCCCGAATTAAATTCCATCTGCCATTCTTCTCCCAAGTCTCCAGCCTAGCTATATGCTGCTTGCAGCTCTCCCATTCTTTGTTCATTCGCAAGTCTACTAAACAGACCACCTACATTCTCCTTCAAATCAATTAAATATATATATATATATATATATATATACTGCAAACAATCTAGGTCCTACCTCTGAACACTTGTGGAACACCACTGGCCAGAGGGCTTCAGTCAGAAAAACACCATTCCATCACTACTTCCTTTCTAAGTCAGTTTTGTATCCTCTTACCAGCTCACTGTGAATCCCATGTGACTTCACTTCCTATATTAGTCTGTTATGAGGGACCTTGTCAAAGACCTTGCTAAGGTCCATGTAGGCAACATCTACCATCCTGCGTTCATCAGTCATCTTTGTCATTTTCTGTAAAAACTCAATCAAGTTTGTGAGACATAACCTTCCCCATACAAAGCCATGCTGCCTGTTGCTTGTAATTCCATATTTTTTCAAGCGCGAGTAAATCCTGTCTGTAAGAATCTTCTCCAATAATTTCTCCCATCACTGATATTAGGCTTACTGACCAGTAGTTTCCTGGATTATCCCTGTTGCTCCCCTCAAACAAAGAAACATCATTGGCTATTCTCCTATCCTCTAGGACCTCTCCTGTGACTAAAGAGGATGCAAAGATTTTGTGCAGGGCCTCAGCAAATTCCTCCTTTGCCTCCCTCTGTATTCTGGAATAGATCTCATCAGTTCCTGGGGACTTGTCTACCAAATGCTTTTTCAAACCACCTAGTATCACCTTTTTTTATATTGACATTGTATAATCAGATAAGGTCAATGTGATATTACAAAAGGAAAATAATGTTTGATAAGTTGAAAAGGTTGTTGAGGATATACTTAAGGTAGGTAAAGGGAAGCCAGTTGATGTAGTATACCTTGATTTCCAAAAAGCTTTCAATGAGATGTCGCACAAAATGTCAGGCAGGATAAGGGCTCCTGGAGCTGGAGGTCATTTATTAGTGTCAGTTGAGGGTTGATTAATGAGTAGGAAGCAAAACGTAGTGGTGGTGACTGGTGGAGTGCTGCAAGAGTCGGTGCTAGGGCTTTAGATATTTACAAACTATACTGATAACTTAGAAACTGAGAGTAATGTATCGAAGAATTCTAATGACATTAAATGTGGTGGGAACATATGCTTGTAAGCGAAAGACAAAAAAGTTGTAATGGCATCTGGAGAAGTTGAGTGGGCAACAAGATGGAGTGTAATGTGGGTAATTATGGGGTACTTCACTTTGGCCATAGGAACTGCGAAGCAGAATATCTTTAAAAGTCATGGTGCATGTAAATCTTATAAGTAATTAGGTAATGAAGATGCTGGTTCCCAAAAGATTTCTCTTGTGTTCCACTGCTCAGTTCTCCTATATTTTGCAATGATATTGTCAATTGTCTTTCTAGAGCTTCAATCACAGCAGTGAAGCAAACATGCACATACAGAACAAGTTCATGTTAGCTAGTATGTACCCTAACAGTTGTCTCTGAGTGTGTTAGTAACCATTCTGACAGCCGTCTGTGCAAGACTGAACATTCAGTGAAGATGACAGTTGTTGCCCAGAGATAATTCAGTGAAGGTTTAAGCTTGTGCTTCGGCACCGCAGCTTGCAAGCTGATGACTTAGATGAATGAATTTTCATCAGCATTCTGTATTTGTCACTTACACTCAAAATGGCAAGATATCTTTTTTTGCATTGTGTATATATTTATCTTTTTTTTCATTTAATTTGGCTTTCAGATATGCCAAAAACTGCCTGAGTATGGGGTGCTGTTCTATCGGGTTCTTCCAGAAAATAAATCATTAACTGGAATCAATCTGGGTATTTGTTCCAAGGGTGTAATTGTTTATGAGATTCAGAATGGGCTCAGAACAGTAGTCCTTCGGTTTCCATGGAGAGATACTAAAAAAATTGCATTCACTGTAAGTATCTTTCAGCTGTAGCTCAATATTGTTTAATGTTTTTAGTGCTTTAGTCATTTAAATCTGGCTTTGTAGTATTTGTTTTGTCAATTAAGCTTCAAATATATAGTCAGTTTTTCTTTTAAAGATTGAAAACTGTTAGACAGGGATCTATACATATAAATGAAAAATACTTTAAGTCCTATTTTGTACATGTTTTTTAAGTTGCAGGAAGAAATTGTTTTTTGATTAAAATGTAAAAAATAAGTGGAAATAATCAAGCGATAATTGAATGGTGTGGCACTTTAACTCAGGCACTGGCTTCGTTATTTGTGAATAAACTGTCTTTTAGATTCTCCATTTAATTTCTCTGTGTTACTGAGTTCACTCTATTTGTAAGACATCAAAATCTGTCAGCAGCTTTAGAAATTTGCTTCCTTCCTGCTCTTTCTATAAGTAAGAGTGATCGTTGACTTATCTATTATTTTCCTTATTTACCATGATCACAATTACTTTTACTAATGTGTCCCAACCATCTGACATCAATTGAGCAATTTTTTTCAAGTTAGCCTGTAATTATTTGGAAGCAAGCATTTCAAAGCATTCTTGTCTCCCTTGGGTGGGAAAACTAAATTGGGGAAGGAACAATTGTAAAATCATCTGATTTAAATTACATATTTAGTTTAAACATAAATGATCAAGACTGTGTAAACCTGATAAGAAACCTGCTAGCATTTCATAATTGGTAAATATTATAAGCTTTAAACATTTTTGCATTAAACAGTTTTGCATTGAACTAAAATTAGATTTACCTTGTACTGTTGTCAGTTGCTGCTCGATCCAGTGCATCATTTATGTTTATTCCAAGCTCTATATTGTATCTTGGTTGATACAGAGAAAGAAGATTACATTACAGAACACTTCAGATGGAATAAAGCATCAGTTTCAGACAGACAGCAGCAAGACCTGTCAGTATCTCCTGCACCTGGCTTCATCCCAGCACAAATTCCAACTGCAGATGAGAGCACGAAAGAACAATCAGGATTTGCAGGAAATTGGTACGGCAATTGTTTTTAATTTCCGTGTATTTTGTAGACTCTTGTTCTATGGTAAGCAGTACATTTCTTAATGCTAGCGATCAAATGGATGAGGGGAGGGTGAAATGTTAAAGTGGAGATTCAAATAATTTCCTTCTAATTATCTTGCCATATATCCATTCTGTTATAAATTAGATTGTACTTGATACCAACAATGATTTGTGATGAGGATTCCTGTTCAATTACTTGTACATGCACAAAGCACAGTATAAAGGAGTGGGAAAGGCCATATTGTGAATCTTTCAGTCAAATCAATTGATTACTACTAGTATTTAAATATTTGAATGAGAAACCCTAGTTTATTGCTTTTTGTGAAAACCAAAAATGTCTGGTTACAGGCTAACATGAAGTTATACCCAAGTTCCCTGATGTTGAGTTATTTTACTTTTTGGAAAAGAGACGAATGGGGTTGTGGTGTTCATGTTCAAACTTAATATTTGTGTTATATTGTTCTGTAATGAACTAGTTATAGTGGATACAGAGCTACATAGAGACAGAATCATTACTAATTTAGAAGAAGGCCTTTCAGCTCACAGTACCTGCACTGGCTCGCCAATTGAGCACGAAGTAAAAGCCGAAAGAACTGCGGATGTTGTAAATCAGAAACAAAAACCAGCAGTTGCTGGAAAAGCTCAGCAGGTCTGGCAACATCTGTAGACAGAAGTCCGAGTTAACGTTTTTGATCACTTTTTTTGTTTCTGATTTACAGCATCCGCAGTTCTTTTGTTTTTGTCTCCAAATGAGCAATTCGCTTGGTTCTATTCTCCTGTTTTCTCCCTGTAACCTTGAACTTTCTTCCTTTTAATATAACAGTCTGTTTCGGTTTAGAATGTTCTCAGTAGTTCATTTCAGAACTTAATCACTTGCTGCATGGGAAAGTTTTTCCTCTTGTTGCTTTTGTTTCATTTACTATTAACTTTTAAATCTGTGCCCTCTCATTCTTGAACATTTGAAAAAGAGGGAGCAATTGCTCCTTATCTATTCTGGCTAGAACCATCATGATTCTGAATATCTCTTTCAAATTTCCCCTTAGCCTCTTTTAAAGCAAGGAAAACAGTACTTTGTCAAATTTACAGCTGAAGTTCCTTATCCTTATTTTTTTCAAGATGGCAGTGGAGTAGAGACTGAGACTAGGACTCATCTGCTGTTATTGGCTTTCTTTCTCTTTTATTTCCTTCTTTTGCCTTCTGCTTTTGCTCTTTTTCCTTTTATTCTTTCCTCTTCGTTTTCTTTCAAGCCTGGAAATTGGCAGGTGAAAAAGGAAGTCTCTGGCGGCAGTGACAGCAATGCTTGGATAATCACACAAGCTCCACCCTATCCTAGAGTCTTCTGACGAGTAAGAAACATGTCCCAGACTGACTCCCCAGTCAGGGTGTATATATTTCAGGAAAAGCAAGAGTCCCAAGATTGACCTCTGGAAAACTCCATCACACATCATCCTCCAGCCTGAAAAAAATCTTTCAACCACTACTGCCTGTTACCTATCATTCAGCCAATAGGCTACAATCCCTTTTGTTCCTTGAGCTATAAGTTTGTCAATTAATCTGTTGTGTGACACTGTATCAAATGTCTATTAGAAGTACACCAATACATTGCTTTTGCCTGTTTGAAGAGCTCTGGCAACCTAATTAAACATGGTTTTGCATTAAGAAATCCATGCTTGCTTTCCTTATTAACCTGCATTTGCCCGAATGGTTATTAATTTTGTCTTAAGACCAAATGACATTTGAGCAGAAGTAGGTACTCAGCCCATCAAGTCTGCTTTGTCATTTACTGTGATAGCAGCTGATCTGATAGTGCTCGGCTCCGCTTCCCAGCCTTTTTCCCCATAACCCGTGATGTCTTTACTGATTAAAAAAATGTCTGTCTCAGCCTTGAATGTACTTAATGATGTGGTTTCTGTGATAAAGAATGCCACAGGCTTTTTTTGTCGTCTGAGAGAAGAAATTCCTTCTCGTCTTTGTTTTGAATGTGCAACCTGTGATTATGGCCTTAAGTCCTGTCCCACAAGAGGAAAGAACCTTTCTGCATTTGCCCTGTCAGAGCTTCTAAGAATTCTGAATATTTCAATAAGGTCGCCTCACACTCCTCTACATCCCAACTAGAACAGGCCCAATCTACTCAACCTCTCCATTCAGGACAATCCCTCCATATGTTATATCAACCTAATAAACTTTCTCTGGACTGTCTCCATTGCCAGTATATCTTTCCTTAGATAAATGGCCCAAAACTGTTTACAGTTTTCCAGCTATGGTCTGACTAGTGCTTTGTATAGTTTTAGCCAAACCTCCCTACTTTTATAGTCCACACCCTTTGAAATAAAGGCCATCATTCCATTTGCCTTCCCTGTTACCTGCTGAACTTGGATGCTGGCCCTTTGTGATTCATGGACAAAGACTCCCAAATCCCTCTTCTGTAGCTTTCTGCAATTATTCTCCATTTAAATAATATTCAGCTCCTTTATTTTTCCTGGCAAATTGCCTACCTCGCATTTCTCCACATTATATTCCATCTGCCATGTTTTTGCCCACTCACTTAAACTGTATAAATCCCTCTGCAGACTCTTTGTGTTGCCTTCACCATTTGCCTTCCCACTTCTGTTTCTGTAATCCACAGACTTGGTGTATGTACATTTTGAATAACTGTGAACCCAGCACTGATCCCTGCAGCACATCAACACCTAAAAAGCCCCTGAACTCTAACCATGCTAATATACGACCTTCAACACCATGGGCTCTTGTCTTGTTAAATAGCCTAATGTGTGTGGTACTTTATAAAGTGCCTTCTGAAAACCCAAATGTATTACATAAATTGCTTCCCCATTATGCATTCTGTTTGATATCCCCTCAAAGAATTTTAGTGAATTTGTCAGGTGTGATTTCCCCTTCATGAAGCCATCCTGACTCTGCTTGTTTACATATGTTTCTAAATGCTGTCCTTTTACTGTAACATTCACCCAGTTACAGATGTTAACCTAACTGGTCTATGGTTACCGATTTCTTTTGTCTTTCCCTTTTTATAAAAAAGTGTTTGATTAGAAGTTTTCCAATCCACGAGACTTTTCCAGAATCTAAGGATTCTTGAAAGATTACTACCAGTGCATCAATTATCTCTGTATCTACTTTATTTAATATACTGGGAGAGCATCCCATCAGGTTCAGGGGACCTATTGGTCTTTAGCTGCTTTAGTTTTCCAAGCACTTTTTCTCTAGTTCTGAGGAAGGGTCACTGGACCCAAAGCATTAACTCTGATTTCTCTCCACAGATGCTGCCAGATCTGCTGAGCTTTTCCAGCAATTTCAGTTTTTGTTTCTGATTTATAGCAACTGCAGTTCTCTTGGTTTTTATTTACTAAACCTGCTTCATTATACATCACCAAATACAAAAATAGTCTGATCCCTTGTTGGTCCAACAACATATTGATCTGAGAAACTGATCTGAATGCACTCTGATTTCTTCCTCATGCCTTCTCTGCCAAACTGACTATCTCAATCTACATGAATGATTAAACCACCCATGATTAATTATGCATTTGAAAGTTATACACCTTCATTACTCCTGATTTAATCTCTGTTCTGTATCTTCGAATTCAGGGTAATTTCTTGTTATTGTGCTTATTTTATCCTGTACCAATAATGCTACCCTACCACCCTTTCCATCTTGCCTGTCCTTTCAGAAAGTCACATACTCACGAATATTTAGTCCACAGCTTTGACCTTCTTGCATCGAATGCTTTGTTTCTCAAAGTTTCCCCAACCCCAGGCTTAAGCTGAATGACCTGTAGTTATTGGGGTTAATCTTACAGCCCTTTATGAACAAGTATGTAACGTTTGCAATTTTCCAGTCCTCTGGGACTTCTTGGGTTTCAAGGAAGACTGACAAAATATGGGTAGTGCCTCTGCAATTTCTATTCCTGGAAACTATAGTTAAAAAGTGTATAGATTATTGGTAAAGCTGCTAATGGTATTCATCGAGGTATCAAATTACAAAACTCGTTGAGAAAAGAATTTGACTTTATCTGCTTTAGTGTAATATTGCAATATGTGACGCAGCTTCAACATACCAGTGAGACACTAGATGTATGTTTATGACTGCAATTCTCCTTATGCCAAATATCAACTAAAAACGTAAATCCTTCTTGTGGGAAAAAAATGCATTAGAAGTATCACCTCTGATTTTTCCGATTCACTTGTTTCATTGAGTGTAGTGCGGAGTTACAGTTTGAGAGAAAGGAGCTTAGGAAGGCAGTAATAACAGTCTGCTTACTGAATTCTTTCTTTCTTTCTTTCCCCACCCGTACCTCTTTAGAAAGTTTATCTGTCAGCAACCTGAACTACAATGGAGATTCTGCAGGTTTATTCTCCATGGGCAGGGTGAACAGTAGTATTAGTCTTGCTGCCAGTGCACACAGCAGATTAACTGATCAGTCTCAGTTAATGCGTTCTGAACTCCTAAAACGCATGTCTAGGTCAGAAGCAGCATTGAACCAGCCCTTGTACGACATCTCGAAAGACAAGATATATCGTACTTTGTGGGACCAACGTCCTCCAATCCTCAGCAAATCTTCCTATGATCTTAGACAAGTTTCTGAGTCAAAACGCAGAAGTACACCCAACTTTAGCTACCATTTGTTTCGTTCTTCAAATCTGCTGGAAGGGGACACCGAACGCAAAGTAAAACATCCATGCCATCGATCAGACACTGAGTCCATGGTGGGAGGTGAGCGACGAATCAAAAACAGGTATGTTCTTTTACCTCTTGTGAGTTATCTTTATGTATATATGGCATGCGTTTAACTATGATATCGGTTTGTGATATGGGAAACAAAAGGTCAAGGCCACTTTCCCAAAGGTCTGAAATTCCAAAATTGGTTGGTCCAAGAGTGCTCCTCTGTAATGTCATTGTTTTCAAGCTCAATAAAAAGTAAAGTTGCAATTAAGCAATATAATAACATAGAAAAAGACTTACCTATGTTGCTTTAGAGCATTATGGAAGAAATGAATACCAAGATAAAGAGAGTATTATCATTTTATTTATCTATGGAGAATCCATTAGCTCTTGTTGTTAAATCCTATAATCAAGTGTTATGCAAATTTTAGTACTGTAAACAAACACCATGATGATGTCACTGAAATTATCTAGGAGTACGATAAGAAAAATAATTACCTACCTCATCAGTTTTGACTACTTTAAATGAGTTCGCTGAGGTCTCTGCTGACAAAAGTGCACATGTTGCTTATAGAGCCATAGAGTCATACAGCACAGAAATAGACCCATCAGTCCAACCAGTCCATGCTGAACATAATCCCAAACTAAACTAGTCCCACCTGCCTGCTCCTGGCCCATATCTCTCCAAACCTTTCCTATTCATGTAGTTATCCAAATGTCTTTTATATGTAATTGTGCCCACATCCACCACTTCCTCAGGAAGTTCATTCCACATGCAAACCACCCCCTGTGTAAAACATTTGCCTCATGTCTTTTTTATTAAATCTCTCTCCTGTCACCTTCAAAATGTGCCCCCTAGTCTTGAAATCCCCTATCCTGGGCAAAGGACAACTACCCTTAACCTCATCTATACCTCTCATTATTTTATAGACTTCTTTCAGGTTGCCTCTCAACCTCCTACATTCCAGGGGAAAAAAATAGTCCCAGCCTATCTAACTTTTCTTTATAACTCCAACCTTCCATACCCGACAACATCCTGGTAAATCTCTTCTGAACCCTCTTCAGCTTGATGATATCCTTCCTATAACTGGGTGTACAGATCTGGGCAGAGTATTCCAGAAGAGTCTCTGGTTACTCCAACATTAATTGCACACAAAAAGTATATGTGCTTGTACATAATTTCTCTATCAGTGTCTATAAATATGTTAATGAAGTATGCATTTAGAAGAATGAAAAGTGCTGTAATTGAAACATATAGAATTCTTAAGAGGCTTGACTAGATAAATACTGGAAGGATGTTTCCCGTGGTTGAGAGACTGGAACTATATGTCACAGTCTCAGAGTAGGCACCAAAAAAGGAAGTGTATGTTATCTCGTTTACTCCTAAAGCAAATGAGGCCAGTAAACAACAAAAAAAAGTAGTCCCTCATCTGAGAAGATGTTGTAATCCAATAGATAGGGTGCTTCTTTCTGACTGAGAGCTTGCATCACATTGCCATAGTACTTAACCAAACAATCCTGCAGTCACTTAGCTCTTTACATGATGCTTTCAAGTCTACCATAGATCATAGAATCATAGAATCCCTATAGTGTGGAAGCAGGCCATTTGGCCCAACAAGTCAACATTGCCCCTCCGAAGAGCATCCCACCCAGACCCATTCCCCTACCCCAAAAAAAATCTTCCTGGCTAAAATGTTCACTTTTTTTAATCACTTCTGCACATATCTATCCTTAATCTTTTATGTATCCCCTGAATCTTTTGTGAATGCCTTGTATACTGTGAAATTCTGCTGAATCTTCATTGGTTGTGCTGAAGTCATTGGGGCTTGCCTGTATGATGACTTGCACATCTCGTTATTTTTCAACTTCCAGAACCAAGCCTTACCACGTTTAATCAGATAATGGAAAAGGAGATTATAATTTTCTTTCAGGACTTACAGCATAGTTATTTTACTATTGTCAATTGCTTCTCTAATCAATCACCTGGAGCCCTCACATCTGCCTCAGGGCTCAAAGCAGAAAGCCATAATTCTGAAACTGTTGGCAGGCAGGAATTTTCAAGATCCCAAATTTCCCAATTTCTGTAAGCTTTGCTGCTTAGACTTGGCATTGACTAATCAATCTAGATCAGAACCTTTAAGTCTTCGTCAATTACTAAGGAAAATACTTCATGATTTTGAATACCCTGTCAGACATTCAGTTTACTTATTCTACTATAATGAACATAATCCCAGTTTTTCTGAAAATTGCTGATAGCTAATGGTCTCTATTTTTGCTATGAATTCTGTGAATTTTCTGTGAAGCTCCTTTATGCCATTGAGGTCATTCGAAAAGTAAACTTTCTAAAGGGTTACAGATTTGCATACTTAGGAGTGTGACATTGCAGTGATGCCGTCTACTTAGAACCTTTCTAAATTGGGAAAATGCAAATTTTTGCACAGGCTGCTAACCAAACTCTGGGAACTTAATTATTGCAATGGACCACTTTATAATGTTAAGTAAATTTAATAAATTATGCATCAGGTTACTTGTGTACTTCATTAGGTGAAGCTTGTTACTATACACAGATAACTAAGCATATAACCTATAGATGGCAATCTGCAAAGGTCTTTACTGGTCATGTTACCCTTGTCTCTATACTGATGTGTATTGGTTTAGCACCATCTTTGTGGGGCGACCTGGGCTGCAGGAGGGCTCGTAATGAGGCCATTGTGGGAGTGAGAGAGAGAGAAAAGAAGTCGGGCTGGAAGGTAACTTGGGAAAAGAAGCAAAAGTAATCCCTTTGAACCAACTCCACTTTTTACTAAGGTCAAGGCAGATCTTCTGGCTCAACTTCACTTTCTCTTACTTTCTCCATTAATTTCCTTAGTTACTAAAAATATTAATCTTTTTCTTGAATATTCTGAAGAACTGAGCACCCAACCGCAGGTCTGGAATAGAGGAATCTAAAAATTCGCAACCATTCTAAATTCAACGAAAAATAGGCTTGATCTGCTTGATTTCACCTTTAAGTTAATTCTCTCATCTCAGGGATTAGACAATTTACCTTTCATTGCACCCATTCTGGTGCAAATGTACCTTTCTCTATGAAAGAGACTAAATCGGCATACTATATTCCAGGTGTGGTTTGACTAATGGCCCATATTCTATTGAATGTGGAATATTGATGGTTCAAGGCACAGCCAGTGGTGGGACAAAGGAAGGAGACTCTTGAGTCCAGAATTGAATTCAGGGAGAATGGAAGTTGATTGCCTTCCACATCAAGACTTAAAGAGGAGCAAGGTCATGGATATTTATGTATAAAGAATTCCAAATCAGAGGCTTTGGCAGAATAGGAGCTGGTGTAGGTCAGGGAATGTGGGTATGATTGAGGACTTGGGGTTGGGTTGGGTAGAAGGAACTAGGTGAGGGAATTGCAGATTGGAATTTTGGAGCATAAGGCTGACTGACTGTGATGGCATCAGAGACAGATTACAGTTAGACAGAGAAGGAGATGAAGGTATTGTTTGAGAGGCTGGATGGACTATTCATGACCCAGGAAGCATGCTGTAAGCTGGACTTGCTTTCTTAAGCTGGTAGTTCATCATATTTCCCAAGCCTAGTGAAACCCAAATGGCAGCTATTGAATCCAAATCAAACTCCCGTTACATTGTGAGAACGTAATTTATAAGTTTTAATGAAGTTTTTCACCACTTGATGGCAGGACCATTGCACACAACCAGACATGCAATTATAAATGGCAATGGGTGCATGGAGTGGCAATATTTCAGAAAGGAATTTCACATTCATCTGTTCTTAACTTCTCTTCAGCCCATTTTATCAAGTCTGTGGCCTCTAAAAGCTTAAATACTTCTGATGTTAGGCTTGTTATCCTTTTGCTGTCTAGTTTATCCATTTCTTCCCTTTTAAAATCCTCTGGCACGCCTTCTATATCTGGTTACTCTTGAAATATTGTGGTCAGGGCCTCTATTATCTCCTCTTTGACTTAACATTCGAAAGTGAATGCTATTGTATGGTCACTCATTCAGTGTCATCATATTTTCAAATTAAAATAGTAAATAATTTCTGTATGTAAATTTGTGGTATCCCAGACTCTAGGGTCCAGTTTTTCCTTTTGGCCAGATAGCTAGAATGCAGCTCAGATTAACAGTTTGGATTTTGCAAGCTCTTTCTCCTGAGATAGAGAGAGAGCCTACTTCCTTGTCCTTACCTAGTAAAATAAAACAATGGCACTTACCCATGTTTGGGCAAGTAGCCGCCCAGGACCTGCTTTTGGGCAGAGACCTTGAAAAGAAGAATGTGGATGAGATTTTGTCAACAGAATGTGGTTCCTGATGTCATAGAACATAGAACATTACAGCGCAGTACAGGCCCTTCGGCCCTCGATGTTGCGCCAACCTGTGAAATCAATCTGAAGCCCATCTAACCTACACTATTCCATTATCATCCATATGTTTATCCAACGACCATTTAAATGCTTTTAAAGTTGGCAAGTCTACTACTGTTGCAGGCAGGGCATTCCACGCCCTTACTACTCTCTGAGTAAAGAACCTACCTGTGACATCTGTCCTATATCTATCACCCCTCAATTGAAAGCTATATCCCCTCGTGCTAGCCATCACCATCCGAGGAAAAAGGCTCTCACTGTCCACCCTTTCTAATCCTCTGATCATCTTGTATGTCTCCATTAAGTCACCTCTTAACTTTCTTCTCTCTAACGAAAACAGCCTCAAGTCCCTCAGCCTTTCCTCGTAAGACCTTCCCTCCATACCAGGCAACATCCTGGTAAATCTCCTCTGCACCTTTTCCAACGCTTCCACATCCTTCCTATAATGCGGCGACGAGAACTGTACACTATACTCCAAGTACGGCTGCATCAGAGTTTTGTACAGCTGCAACATGACCTCATGGCTCCGAAACTCAATCCCTCTACCAATAAAACCTAACATACCGTACGCCTTCTTAACAACCCTATCAACCTGGGTGGCAACTTTCAGGGATCTATGCACATGGACACCGAGATCTCTCTGCTCATCCACACTACCAAGAATCTTACCATTAGCCCTGTATCTATATTCCTGTTACTCCTTCCAAAGTGAATCACCTCACACTTTTCCGCATTAAACTCCATTTGCCAGCTCTCAGCCCAGCTCTGCAGCTTATCTGTGTCCCTGTGTAACCTGCAACATTCTTCCGCACTATCCACAATTCCACCGACTTTAGTGTCATCCGCAAATTTACTAACCCATCCTCCTACGCCCTCATCCAGGTCATTTATTGAAAATGACCAACAGCAGTGGCCCCAAAACCGATCCTTGTGGTACACCACTAGTAACTGAACTCCAGGATGAACATTTCCCATCAACCACCACCCTCTGTCTTCTTCCAGCTAGCTAATTTCTGATCCAAACCTCTAAATCACCCTCAATCCCATGCCTCCATATTTTCTGCAACAGCCGACCATGGGGAACCTTATCAAACGTGTTACTGAAATCCATATACACCACATCAACCACTTAACCCTCATCCACCTGTTTAGTCACCTTCTCAAAGAACTCAATAAGGTTTGTGAGGCACGACCTACCCTTCACAAAACCGTGTTGACTATCCCTAATCAAATTATTCCTTTCTAGATGATTATAAATCCTATCTCTTATAATCCTTTCCAACACTTTACTCACAACCGAAGTAAGGCTGACTGGTCTATAATAACCAGGGTTGTCTCTACTCCCCTTCTTGAGCAAGGGGGCAACATTTGCTATCCTCCAGTCTTCTGGCAATATTCCTGTAGACAATGACAACATAAAGATCAAAGCCAAAGGCTCTGCAATCTCCTCCCTAGCTTCCCAGAGAATCCTAGGATAAATCCCATAACTGGAACCGTGCACTGGTTAGATGCTCTGTCGCTTTCCCATTCCCCATGTGATCACATGCAGACAGTAGCTAAACAAAGACAAGGCAGACATGCTAGCTATCTCCCCACGCGCTTCCCCCCACCCCGCCCATGCCCATCCAGTATCCTGTCTTTCTGAAAAGTTCAAGTGATGGAAAGCTTGCTTATCTGCCAGACACAGCTGCAAAAATAGCGAGGAATGAAAATCAATCCCAGATAGAGTCAAAGAACAGTACAGCCCAGAAAGTGACCTTGGCATTTGAAACTATGTTACATTGTTTGAAGAATAATCTAGTTAGTTCTACTCCTCCACTCTTTCTACATATCCCTGCAAGTACTTTCTCCTTCAAGTATTTATCCAATTCTATCTATTGAAACAGCTTCTCTTTATCACAGAATAAGAGAACAATCAGAATGGTTACGACACAGTAGGAAACCATGCAACTTGTCGAGCCTGTGCTAACTATCTGAGAGAAGCAGTTATCTTATTTGTAGAATCATATATACTTATCTAAATCCAAAGTGAAATTTAAATAGCTTTACTAAATATCCACTTGACATCTTACTCACTGGTAATCAACTTCTACGCTCTGGCTACATGACTGTAATCTCTTATTCCTGGAACCATTCTGGTAAAGCTGTTTTATAGCCACTTCAAAGCCGTCAGTCCTTCCTAAAATGTGTTACCCCGAATTGAGAATAACAGACCGAGATAGCACCACTTCCTTGCTTCCAAACTAAAAGCAACCTATTATAAAACATATATGCTTTAGAATCCAATCAGTGTGGAAGCAGGCCACTTGGCCGTTCAAGTCCACGTCAACCCACAGACCCACCTGCATACCTTATTCCTGTAACCCTCCATTTCCCATGGCTAATCCACCTAATTTAGACATCCCTGGACATAGGACAAATTAGCATGGCCAATCCTCCTGTACATGCTTGGACTGTGGGAGGAAACAATTCACCAAGTTTACCTAAATAACCGTTCCCTGACCTATAATGCCAAGAAGGGCAAGATCTCCCAAGCAAGGTCTTAGGAATACCATGGCTTCCAAATTCTTATTTAGCTCATGTGTTTGTTGCTGGGACAAAAACATCAATCTCTCATCATGTTGGGAACACTTCACAAGAAGACTGTAGTATTTCAAGGAACACGCCCCCTAGGATGATGCTTCATCTTTGCTAAAATTAATTAATCTAAATTTCAAAATCCAATATTAAGGAAGTTGGAAAAATGCAGTTTAATGCTGTTGACTGTTTAATCACCTGATCTCCCCTTCCTCCTTTCCCTGCTGTTAGCTTAAATTTTAAGGAAACCTAAGATCTGTGTAACTTTTTTTCTCCTGTTGGTGAAATCTATTTTTATGAAAGGTCATAATTAGAATATGTTTGTGGTTTTTTATGCTGGAATTGTTGATTTGTTTTTAATGCTTGGCTGCAAATTTATGAGGGAACTAAATTTTGTGGGATGTTAAGTGGACAAAGTGCAAGGTTATCAACCAAGTCTTGTATGGTTCATGTAACTGTCAAATATTTTCAGTCTTGAATTTAGTTTACATCATTGTTTATTTGCTTTTATGGTTCTATTCAAGTGTCATCAATCCAAAGAAGTCTCAGGCTGTCTCGCACAGAAGCCCTGCTCGAAGAAATCCTGGGTCAGACTCCTCATCTACTGAAGACTCCAACCAGGCATATGCCTTAGGTCAGACACAACATACATTAAAGAGCAGCTAACTTTGTTTATATACGCACTGTAGTATTTAGCATCAACAGGAAATTTGTTTTGTAATGCATGGTTCAAGTTTAGTGGGTCCTGTGTACTTCTCCCCCAAATTAGTTTTCTCCTGAATATTCACATTATAAACCTAACCCTCATTGATTTGTTAGGGAGTGCAGAGGGGTTACAGAACTCATTGCCCATTAGATTTGTGCAACACTGGGACTAGTTCTGAGGGGGATGAGCCTGTGCAGTCTGGAAGGGTTGCACACGAACACAGCCAGATATTCTTTGTGGAAGTTTTACTTGTGCTGTTTGAGAGAGTTTAAACTAATTTGTCAGGAGTAGGTAACCAAGATGTAACACTAAAAAGGAGATAAAACGTGCATAAAGAATCTTTTAAAAACACATAGTTGGTACTGAAGCAAGAAATAATAAGATTTTGGTAGAGTTAGATCAAGAGGGAGTATAGTAAAGACTAAAATAGATTTACAGTACATGAATGTAAACACACTAAACGCGATAAGTAAGATTAGTTTACAACAGGCGCACAACCACATGAAAATATGATGACATGGTAACGATGAAAACTTATATCAGACCAGATACTAAACATTCCTGGATATAAGGCGTTCAGGAAAGTAAGTAAGGGAAGGAAAGAAATAAGAAAGAAATAAGGAAGGATGGCAGTATTGATAAAAGAGAATATAGCAGCACTGGAGAGAGAAGATACCATGGACAGGTCAAGCACAGAATCTATTTGGTTGGAATCACGAAATAATATAGGTACTATTGAAGCTACCCACTACTGAGAAAGATTTGGAGGAACAATTTAGGAGTGAAATTACAGAGAAGTGCAAGAACTAAAGAATGATTATGATAAAGATCTTCAGCTATCCTAATTTATACTCGAATAGTAGGAACGTGAATAGCAGCGAAGAGTTTCTGAAATGTGTTTAGCAGAATTTCTTGATCATTGTGTTCTGGCTCTGTGAAGTGAATCAATGATCAGGAAAACATTTGTGGGGCAGTGATCATAGTGTCCTAAGGTTTAGGTTGCTTAAGGGAAAAGGACATGGAGCAATCTAGAATAAAAAAACCTTTAATTGGTATAGGATCAGTTTCAATGGGATTGAGAGTGGATCTGTCTCCGGTAAATTAGATTCAGAGAATGGAAGGCAGCACCACCTTTTGGAGGGAGGGAGGGAGATAGTTTGCTTTCAGCTAAACTGCGTTTAACTGATGAGCATAAAGTTTGTGGGTTGCCTGCATCACCCTGATCGAGAGTGGGGGTAATCATGTTCCTGGTTCTGCACCCAGATGTAGAAAATGACCTTTTTTTTGTTTTAGCCTTTTATTAACCTTTTATTAACCGGTTCTGAAAGGTTTTTTTTATTTGAATTCCTGGGCAGCTGTCCATCATGTGAGACAATTTGCTCCAGTTATCAGGAAATGTACCACATTTCAGGGAGTGTGACAAAGCCTTGAAGATCGTGTAATGGAAGAATTATACCAGGGATTAATGGACTTCCGTTATACGTGGTAACTAGTAAGACTGGTATTGCTCTTCCTGAAGCAAAGATGCTTATGGGACACTTAAAGAAGTATATAAAATTATGACAGATTTTGACAGAGTCAATCACCTATTTAGTGGCGAGACAGTGCCAGAAACGTGACAGGGGAAGAAAAGTTTGCATGGAAAGATGGTATGATACGTTGGAAACAAGTTGAATAGTAATGTTCAAAAGGACTTTGACACAATACTTGAGAAGGTCAAAATTTTGCAAGGCAATGACCACAGGGCAGCAGAATGAGACTAATTAGCTTGCTTTCTGAAAGAGCTGACACAGATGTGATGGTATATGACAGGTAGTAATAAGGCTTCATCATTGTTTAAGTTACAGATTACTCAGGAAAAAATAGTATAGTACAACATTATAAATTTTGGAAGTAAATTCCAAAAAAATTTCTAGGTGCAAGTGCCTTAAGTGAAATCCTGTTTTGGCATATAGTTAACATGTTGGTGTATAACCAAAAGCTTGAACAGTTAAGATCCATAACAGTCAAAAGCTGTGGAACTTCTGCAGTTATTCCATTTCATTAACAATAAAAAAAATTGTAAAGAATGTCACGTGATGGATAGCAATCTGGTTTCACTGGAAGATATCCACATTCAGCAATTAATGATAGTGGTAATTTCATGATTATCCAGTGATAATCAGCTGTGGTTTAGGTGAAAATAACACAACGCATCAAACAAAGCTTCCACCATTTGAAACGGTTATTCATTATTTATGGTTCCCATTTGATTTTCAGTATTTTACTTGAAAACTCCTACAGCATACGAGAATTTTTTTTTCATTTTCGAGTAAAGTTCTTTGTTCTAAAGTTGGTCTCCCGATGTGTCATTGTTTTACTATTGTAATCAGTTAGTGTTATCATTTTGTGTCTCTCAATGATAGCACTTAAAATAATTGAAATTAAATCTGTTGACTTTTAGTTGCCTCCAGTGGAACAATTCCTGGTATGGAGAGAGTGTGTTATAAGCAAAGGCTAAACTCAGTAGAGTTTAGAAGAATGACAGGTGACCTCATTGAAACAAGTAGAATTCTTAAGGGGCTTGATTAAATGCTGAAAGGATTTTTCCCTTAGTGGGAGTGTCTGGGTCCAGAGGATGTAGCCTTAGAATAAAGGGGTGCCAATTTAAGACTGAGTTGAGGAATTTCTTCTCTGAGCATTGAGAGTTTTTGGAATTCCTTGCTGCAGAAAGCTATTGGCGCAGATCCTTGAGTGTGTTTATAGACAAATAGAGTGACATTTTTGATCAGTAGGGTAATCGAGGGTTACAAGGAAAGGGCAGCAATGTGGCCGTGAGGAATGTTGAATCAGCCTAGATTCTTTTGAATGGCAGTGCAGGCTCAAGGGGCTAAACAGCCTGCTCCAGTTCCTACTTCTTATTGTCTGTTTTGCCACGCTAATTATATTTTGCATTAATCTCTGGTCAGAGTGGTCTTTTTGCTTAGAATGCATTATAGATTGCAACAATAGTAGCAGTGTGAAACAATTAACTTTGCACTGCTGCTGCATTTTTGCTTTAAAGGCAACCGTAGTCTGAACTGATCTGACGACAGAGAGAACTTCAACCACCCGGAAAGGGGAATTGCACTACACTTTGGAATTAGCATGTGATTCACCCCATTGAAGTCAGTGGGGAGCTCACCAACCAGGAATGCATGACAGAAATTAACCCCTTCTCTACTTGTTCAATGAAGGGATTGCTAGCATTTTAGCATTTTAATTTTTCTTGGTTAAGTTCAAAAGCTAAATTTATACAACTGCGTAAAATGTTCTAAGAAATTAAGTCGCAAATTAAATGAAAAATTCTTACTTTGCTGTTGTAATCATAAGAATTCTATTTTTCAGCTTTGCCTTTTTTTTTATTACTGTATGTTTTGTTATTAGGGATTAGCATGCACAGTTCTGGAATCCCATCAACCCCTGCTACCTTGACAGCCAATGGTAGGCAGCAGAACAAACTGAGTTTACAATGTACAGGTGCCTTCACTGTTTAAAGCCTTGGTGTGACTGTACAACATTGGCTTCTCAACCTTCTGTATTTCTACTTCTATTGCTGTCTCTGTTTCTCTCACTTTCCTGCCGTCTAACAGAAACTTCTTGCAGGTAATGTTTTAGTCTTTTATTTTTCTTTCACTGATTTTGATTTAGCTGTTATAAATTGTGGAAACAAATTTTGTTAATATTATCAGCCTGTTTCCCAATGAATTTAGGCATGGAAAATGGCAGAGTATTTTCAAAAGCATCTCTTTTAACCCAGAGATATTAGTAGTTTAAAGTACCTGCTTCCTGCAACTAGAAAAAAAATAGAAATCATCTGAGATTACTGCTTTTTGTTGACAAGCCCATTGAATTAATACCTGCCAGAGTTTTTTGCAAGGTTTTTTTTTTCCCATGAGCCCATTAAGGAATTACATGCCGTTTTCAGTTAACTATGTGAAATGGGAAAAGTAAGTGCCTGCTGAACAGGAGATATTCTAATATAATTGCTTTGTCAAGTGAGTTGGGAAAAAAGAGGGACAGGAGAAATTCGTTTCTTAAGATGGTGGCATTTTTTGCTTTGTGTTGGTACAGCGCGTATCAATAATGACCCGGAGTATTTTGCAAATTGATGAAAATGAGTTGAAAGGATAATTGAATTTTGAGCCATTTCTAATTTTGTTTTTCAATTCATAGATTTATCATTGGAACTTCTAAGTTCTGTTAATGGTGAACTAAAATGCAAATCACAATTAAATTTAGACCTAATATATTTAATAATTTTGGAGATACATATCTAAGAGAATGAATTTCTTTGCTAAAATTGTATTTTCCCATATATGAATTAACTGTGACTCACTAATATCATTGAGAAAACCAAAATATCCTCCATTTATGTCTGATTTTGAGGCTATTAATAACTCTGTAGCCATCAAATGCACCATTGATCGGCTTCTAAAATGAAGTGTCTCTTCAAAGTATTTAATTTATAAAACTCTTTTAATAGAGAGATCATCCTCCTTTAAAGATAGCAATAGTTTATTCCATTACTAAACTTCGGATTTCTTCTTATTTCTCTCTTCTCGCTTCTTCTCAAAATCCCTGTACATTTTCTTTTTTATATTAAGCAACCTGACAGGACATCTGCTCCAAGCTCTGTAGCAGCGTCAGGTGTAAAGTTGCTGTTGGTAGACGTGTGATGATGAAATAGTTATCTTGCATTTTCTGCCCTTTCCCCCGTAGAGACTGCATTTTGCTTAATGCTAACTCCAAATGGCTGGACGAAGATCAGGAATTTGTCACATGTAAATTTACTGTATTGTGCTTCGAATACAGATTTCTTTTCCAAAGCCATAGCATTTAGGTTTGGATGTAATTCATGTTTATTGAAATCTTTACTTGGGTGTTTTTAGAATATAATGAATCATTTTCCATGTAACTGTTAAAATTGACCTGTGTAATTGTAGGATCCAAACTGCTTATGATTAGGTGACACAAATGTTTTGTAGGAAAGATATGATTGTGTGATAGAAAGATGATGTTTAATAATCAGTAAATATTGAAATAAAATAATAATAAATTCATTATGTAGAACATACCAAAATGTCTTTAGTTGCTGATAACTAAATGGTCCATTTGGAGAATAAAGAAAAATGGGAGAAACCAAATGTGCAACTGAACACTAATCATTATATCTGTTCCTGGCAGTGATATTTTAACCAGCTTCTAATTCTTCCTTTCTATATTATATGCAACAGTTTCAACAGAATAATTGGAGCTGCAAACCTTCTAATTATTCTGTCCAACTATTATGTGAACTAGTATTTCAGTTCTGACCAAAAGTGTTTAAGTCCCCTTAGTGCCCAGTTTCTCAATCGCCAGCCCTAAATATATTTTAAAAAGTTTTGTCACTACACCATTCTAATCAGCTTTGCACAGAAAGCAGCTGCAATTCTGAAATAGCACATGTTTCTATTAAATGGGTGCTGTTGTAAGATCATAAAAGAATTAGAAATGGATGGAAAATTATAGTAATTATCAACAGAATGCTAAGGCAAATTCAATTGTTCATTAATATAAACATTGTGAAAACAATATCTGTGATGTGTAGATTAAATCTTTTTTGAAATTTGTTTTTATCAATGTTTCTAATTTATATAATTTTTGATTGCACTAACTTGGAGTCTGAATTTTTTCTTTGAAAGATACTCTTCATCAGAAATTTAGTGCCTTGCCTTCACCTGAGAGAGAGCTTAGATTTATAAAACTGAAGAAAGATGTAAAACATGGCTTAGGTATGTTCATTCAGTGCATTTGTTTGATTTATCTACAGATGAAGAGTGATAATAGCAGTTAATATGACTAATGCCTACACAATTTTACAGCGAAGACCAAGAAGGAATATGTATTTGTTTTCTGAATTCTAAATTAGAAACCATCAAAAAGTGTTTTCCCCCCTTGCATGACCTAATAATAGCAAAAGTATAAGAAAGCACATAATATGAAATAAAGAACTTAAATTGAAATGCTCAATGTCACAATGTGTTTCTTTTGTGTCCTCTGGGATAAAAGGTGACCAATTATAAGTATCTTATTAATGTCATTAAAATATCCTATGAATAGTATTTAATTGCTCTTTCAAAATAGGTTTTCAAATTGTTGGTGGAGAAAAAACTGGCAAACTTGACTTAGGAATTTTTGTCACTACAATAATGCCAGGAGGGCCAGCAGAGTTGGATCAACGTTTAAATCCAGGTACTTCATATATCTATATTGTAAATGATCCTTAGGAAAGGAGGAGTTGAAATTCCTCAGCTCTTCTATTACATAGTCTGGCAGACATGATCAGGAAGATAGGCTGAGACTCTGCAAGCCATGAAAGGGGCATAAGTTCCCATGCGAGTAGCATAGTAGAGGAGATAAGGGCAGAGACTTCGAATGCAATGAGTTTTAACACTCCAAGGCCCTGAAGAGATCCAGTGGTTACCTGTTGGGAGTCCAGCATAAAATTGTGACCGTGATTAGAAAGGGAGTGGGGAAGACAGTTAGTTCTCTTTCAAGTATTTAAATATGATATCCTTACAAAGTAGCTGTTTAATTCTTTTCTGGGGTAGAGAGAATACACCCCTACTAGTCAGTCACTTTGCAGCCCAATTAATGGATTCTGCTTCAAGTTATGTTCAACATGTGCACTTGGTGCTTTGTCTTCTAACGGTATGTGGAGACTTGAAAATTTTTAAGCTTGTGGGCATTTCCTCTAAAGTCTGTACCGATGTTTAGACATAACATATTTGGGAATAATTTAATTCCTTTATCTTTAACAGTCACGTTGCGTGGACAATTTTTATATTGCGGATACTTTCCTTTTTGACTATTTTAATACCACACAATGGACATCAGCTTAACTAGGTCATTTTAATTTTTTTTAAAAAGTTTCCATTCAATATTTTATTCAAAATGAGTTCTTAAATTCAGTGATTGAACTAATTGTACGTGAGCACAGTTGCATTTCTATGAATTCGAATGTTGTGAAATTCCATATAGTTTTAGCTTGCTGCAAGATATAAAATTATTTCAGCCTCACCTTTTAAAATGCACCAAAAATGCATGCAATATCGCTGTTTGCTAAATAACCTCTGTGTTTTCATGTCTGTAGGTGATCGCCTGATATCTGTAAATGGCATCAGTTTAGAAGGCGTTACCCATGACAGAGCAGTTGAAATTTTACAAGATGCCCCTGAAGACGTGACCCTAGTGGTGTCTCAGTTGAAAGAGAAACTTTATAGAGGAACCGATTTTTCTTCAGGTACTAAACCTGCATTTCAAAACTCAAAATCTCAAGTCTTAACTATAAAAACCTGAATACGCTGTTACACGTGTCCATTGTACCATACTGCAAGGTAAGCTGACAAACTTTAGATTTCTTTCCTTGGGTTTCCTCATCATGAACAAGAATGATTGATGATGAACAATGACCAGGAAGAGCTGTGCAGTATTGTACAAGTGCAGTTCATATTCTTCATATATTCGGCCTTTTGGCAGTTGAATTGGATTTGGCAGCTACCCAATTAATCCAATATTTTCTGTATTTTTGAATCGATCCCTCACGATAGAACTTACGCTGGCATTAAGGCAGAGATTTTATACTGTTACAAGTGTCAGCATTTTAAAGCAGTGGGAGCTAATACGTTACCAAATATTAAAGCTTTGCATGATTCAAGCTTTGCCCATACCACTGAGTCCACCATTTGAGAACAAGTACACAGATATGACTAAAACAACTCTAATTAAAGACCAATTATGTGTAGACTTCATTCCAAATTATGCCAGTTGTCACAGAATGCCATTAAGCCGGCTCTGGACAAGATAGGAACATAAACAATAGGAGCAAAAGTAGGCCATTCAGCCCCGCAAACCAGCACCATCATTTTATTAGATCTTGGCTGATTTGCCACGCCTCAACTCCATGTTTATGCTAACTCCTCGTAGCCCGTAACTCCTCAAGGTTTCAAAAAAAGCCTATCTGATTACTTTTTAAATACCTTCAATAGCCTGGCCTGTTCACCTCTCTGCGATAGAGAATTCCAGACACCTGCTGCTCTGATTGAAGAAATTTCTACGTGTGCTGTGGTTGGTTTGCTCACTGAGCTGATGCATTAGCTCACAGGTGTTTCATTACCCCACCGGGTAACATCATCAGTGCAGCTTCCGATGAAGCGCTGTTGTGTTCCCCTGCCTAGTATTTAACTTTGGGGTCCGTTGGAATTGATAACCTCGTTTTCAGTTTTCCTTCGCAGTGGTGTATATATAGGGTCAAGTTCTGTGTGTTTGTTGATGGCCGCCTTGGTGGAGAACCAGGCCTCTAGGAATTCCCGTGCTTGTCTCTGTTTGGCCTGTCGTAGGATCCTGGTGTTGTCCCAATAGAACTGATATACAAAATTCCATGCAAGGACTGCAACAAACATTACATTGGACAGACAGGAAGGAAATTGGCCATAAGGGTACATGAACGCCGAGTAGCAACAAAAAGACACGACCAATACTCACTCGTCTCCATTCACACGGATAAGGAGAACCACCAGTTCAATTGGGATAACACCAGGATCCTAGGACAGGCCAAACAGAGACAAGCATGGGAATTCCTAGAAGCCTGGTTCTCCACCAAGAAGGCCATCAACAAACACACAAAACCGGACCCTATGTATACACCACTGAAGGAAAACCGGAAATGAGGTCATCAATCCAACGGACCCTAGAATTTAAATACCAGGCGGGAAAACACAACAGCGCTTCATCGGAGGCTGCACTGATGATGTTACCCAGCAGGGTAATGAAATGTCCGCGGAACAATGAACCAGCTCGGCGAGCAAACCAACCACAATGTCCACAACCTGAGCTGCAGACCTACTCGAGCCATTTCTACGTATTTCCAATTTAAAATAGTGTCCCCTTATTCTGAACTATGTCCACTTGTTTGAGATTTCCTAACAAGTGGAAACACCTTCTCAACATCTGCACTGTCACCTTCCCCCACCCCCCTAGCTTATGTAAAGTTTTAATCAGATGACCCTTCATTCTTTTAAACTCTAATGAGTAAAGGCCTAACCTGTTTAACTATTCTTTATCAGTAAACTCCTACATCCCAGGAATACAGCCTTTAATGCCAATCTGTCGTTTCTTAAATTTGGGGACCAAAACTATATAGCAGTCCTCCAGGTGTGGTCTTGCCAACACCCTGTGCCATTGTAACAAGATTTCCCTATTTTTAAACTTAAAACCTCTAGCAATAAAGGCCAAAAATCATTTTGTCTTCTTAATTACTTGCTACTCCTGCATGCTAACTTTGTGTTTCATGCAAAAGAAAGCCTAGATCCCTTTTGTGCTGCACTATTTTGGAGTCTCTCTCCATTTAAATCTTAGTCTGCCTTTTGACACTTCCTACCAACGTGTATAATCTCACACTTGGTTCTGTTAAACTCTGTCTGCCAAGCTTTTGCCCATTCACTCAACCTATCTGCATTTCAGTTCTGAAGAAGAGTCATACCAGACTCTGTTGCAGTTTGCATAGATGCTACCAGACCTACTGAGTATTTTCGGTCGTTTCTGTTTTTCCAGATATGTATGAACTCATCTCCACAGACATGAGGACCAGCTCTAAACTTTAACAGTATTACAGAGACAAAAAAGATGGGCTCAAGTATTTTGGTATTTAAGTAGGACAGCAAAGTGTTCAATACATTTAATTATAGCTGGCTGCAAAATGTCCAGCTGATTTTTAAATAGCAGAAGTTTGCATTGCCCAATCAAATGGGGTTGGTAAGCCTCCCTTTAAGATGTAATGAGAAAAGAGCCCGCACTCTCTATGTTTTAAATTTGTAACACCGATCGTACTTTAATTGGGATAGGGGTCTCGTGAGGTTTATAGTTTGCGGTATCAAACTGTGTGTTCTTATTTTATTCACACGCACCTCCTCTGAATGGAAAAAGGAATGAGGAACAAGTCTAGAAGTCCTTGCCGTAATTTAGGAAGACGGGATTATGAAGAAGTGTCATCTTCAGAAGAACATAATGGATCATTTGGTCATCATAGAACTCATCCTGTAAGAACTTCTGTTCCACCTGAGCAAAAACGAAGAGGAAGTACAAGCTCCCAGGACTCCAGAACTGAAAGTGCAGGGCTTTCACAAAGCCAAGTACGTGGTTTCTACAAAAATCGAACTACCTCTAGAGCACCACAGTGTGCTGATTATGAAGGAGTCTCTGCGCTAATGGAAATTAGGCAGGATATGATTCAGAATGTTTTGGACAGCGCAGGACCGTTAAGCAGTACTAATGTTGAAACACCTAAAGAGACGGATTGCTCGGACCGAGGTGACTCTGACATGGATGAAGCAACTTATTCCAGCAGTCAAGAGCAACAAAGTTCCAAAAAGGTGAATGTAATTTTTGTCATCTTTGGCCAGTTTGCCTTTTTCCCATCAGTCCCCACCTGCCCCACTATCCCTGTGTCAGTATGCAAACAGCATATTGCAAATTATTCTGTGCATTCTAGTGGTAGCAACAGATTTTTTTTTTAAAAAATGAATTCCTGTTTGACTTTATAACCAAAAAAAAATCCAATCATAATGTCCATGAAAATTTTCATTAAACCTTTTGTTTATTACCAGTGGTTCTCAATACGAGGTCCATCAGGTATCCTGAAGCAAAAGCTCTCCTATGTTTCTGATCTTATTTAGCCCATAGCATTGTGTGTCTTGGCATCGTGAGTGCACATCTAAATATTACTCAAATGTTGTGTGGATTTCTGCCTGTACCATCCTTACAGGCAGTAAGTTCCAGATTCCCTCCACACTCTCAGCTCCACTAAATGTTCTGTACCTTTCCTTAAATTTATGTCCCCGAGACTTTGATCCCTTCATCAAGGGGAAAAGTTCCTTCCTGTCTGCTGTATCTATGCCCCTTATAGTTAGTGTACTTGAAAAATAACTTGTCATTTCCTTTATTTCGCCTACAGCTATCCTTTCGTGTCCCCTTTGTTTTTTGCTCCCCCAATTTCTATTTTAAGCTCTCCCTTGCACATTTCAAAACACTGGAGGAATAATATTCCTGAACCGAAACAGTACCCTGGATAATTCATAAACACAGATCAAATCCCAGTTGTATTTTAAGTATTGCTATTTAAACTAATTTCAACTTTATTCACATACAGGATTCTGCAGCAGATAAGGTGAAAAGAAGAGCTTTCCCTGATACTAAACAAAGCACTTTGCTAAAGCCAGGAGATATTTTCGAAGTGGAGTTGTCAAAAATAGAGAACAGCTTGGGCATTAGTGTCACGGTACTGTTTGGCAAGGTTTTCAACATTCTGTTTCTCTACTTTATGAAATATTAATATTAAAGTATTTACATTTAGATTCAGTATGATAAATTTCAGAAATGACTGGACAGCAGGATCAAATGCAGTAGCATCACAAACATTTGTGATAACAAGGTGTAGAGCTGGATGAACTCAGCAGGCCAAGCAGCATCAGAGGAGCAGGAAAGCTGACATTTCAGGTCTGGACCCTTCCTGAAGAAGGAAGTCTCCAGATTCTGTAGCATCGGCAGTTCCTACTATCTCACAAGCATTTGTGATATTCTTTACTATTAAAATCAATTGGAAATCTATAGCAGCTCACTTTCCATGGCCTTCCATTGTCTGGACACTGAATGGACAGGGGTACCCAAGATGTGCTCAACCTGCACAGGTCTTGATGGACTAACATTTGATGTGACAAGGGTTTTAATGTTGCCTGGTCGCACCATTAACACAGTTATGCTCTCTGTGCTGTGATGTTGCCAATGGTCTTGGGCAGAAACAGTTGCAGCCTCGAGAGATCTACTGCCCCAAGATTCTGGGTTTCCATACACCTATTGTAAAATAACAGCCAGAAAATATACCGGCCCGTAGAATCAGATTGTGATTGTTCATGTACCTTTCAAAACATTGCCTAAATTTATATCCTTAGAGTTTCTGTGATACGTTGGGAACACAAACAAAACCAAGAAACCAGCCATAATGATAATATCTAATCTAATTTTGTTGTCTTTTAAGTGTGCGATTTCTCTTACTCTATATCCTACCTAATGATGAGATGATTAAGCTGTAACATTACTCCAATTAAGGCCTGAGATATTTCTTGAATATGTATGAATTCCTTGTTTACATATTTTGTGCCCCCGTGTAAACCGTGTCCCGATGTAGAACCTCAATGAATAATTTCCTTTCAGAATAGAACATTTAAGCTTCACTCCCACCTTTCAAAATCTGTTTTTTGTTGACATCACTCTCTGATTTTTTTCCTTGACTAAATGCTAAAATCATTTAATGGGCATTATCTCTGCTATTGTTTTCCCAAGATGCACAAATTCACAATTTTCTGAAGTAACTGAGAGCCACCTATCTGCCCAGTGCGCTAAGCTATGTTCTCTTGCAATTTTACACGCAATTTTGCTTTTTGATATCAACACGCTATAAGACCATGCCTTTTTTAAAGAAAAAATGTTGCAATATTCTCACAGGTTAGTCAACTGTCTGTGGGTATCTTCCATCATATGAATTTGCAGTATTTTTGTCTAGGGTGGTATTAACACAAGTGTGAGACATGGTGGGATTTATGTAAAAGGCATTATACCAGGAGGAGCTGCTGAAGCTGATGGACGTATTAAGAAAGGTAAGTTGTCCATACATGGTTATCAGACTATATAAATGATTAAATTGCTTTTCTAGATTGTAACCTAATGTTTACCTTCTGTTTAAGAAAATTTGTGTTTTCTTTCACAAAACAATGGTCTGCAATTTTTAATAACTACTCAAACTATCCAACTACCAAATTTCAGAAATATCTTTTAGTTCAGAATTAGACTGTTTCTGCTGGTTGTAATGATAATCGGGCAATGTTACATGGAGAAATAGAAATAGTCACATATTTGTAGACTATACACTTACACACACAATTAATATCTATAGAGGCAGAGGGCACGGAAACAAAACCTTTGGTCCAATTCGTCTACACTGACCAGACATCCCAGTCTGACCTAGCATTTGGCCCATATTCCCAGAAACCCTTCCTATTCATGTACCCATCCAGATGCCTCCCAAATGTTGTAATTGTACCTGCCTCACCACTTCCACTGACACCTCATTCAATACACACATCACCCTCTACATGAAGAAATTACCCCTCGGGTCCTTTTTAAATCTTTCCCCTCTCACCTTAAACCTATGCCCTCTATTTTTGGACTCCCCCATCCAAAGAAAAAGACCTTGCCTATTCACCCTATCCATGCCCCTCATGATTTTATCAACCTGAATAAAGTCACCCTCAGCCTCCAAATCTCCCGGGGGAAAAGCCCCAGTCTGTTCAACGTCTCCCTATCACTCAAATCCGGCAACATCCTTGTAAATCTTTTCTGTACCCTCTCCAGTATAACAACATCCTTCCTATAGAAGGGCAACCAGAATTGTAAGCAATATTTTAAAAGTGGTCTCACCAATGACCTGTACAACTGCAACATGAGTGTCAATGATTCGTGTATTGTTTTCTGTGGCTTGTTTAAGGTATTTGTAGAGGTACACGTTTGATTAAAATAAATTCTTCGATGATTTAACAATCTGCTTTATACTTGCTGGAGTAGTTCAGTAATTCCTCATGCAATATTATAGTCGTATCCCTGAAAAGTGTAATAAAATTGTAATTGTTAAGTAAATCAGATTTTCCTATTATGATCTGCAAAAGTTATGGTTTCTCATCAGTAAAGCATTTGATCCTGTAAGTACCCTGTAATGCTGTACATTCCTTAAATCTTATCTGTAAAGAAAATGAGTTTTAAAATAAATGTAAAAATATAAGAGCAATATACTAACTCCTACCTCCAACACACTTCAGCTTACTGATGCGATTGCTCCCAACCTCCCTCCCCATGCTTCCTCTAGCTGCTTATTACCTCTCCTGAAGCTTTCCAGTGACATGGGCTTGGGAGTGGGGCGGCAAGTGAAACTGCAAGTGGAAGGGATGGGACAGAGAGGTGATGAGGAAGTTGGGAAGCAGGATGGGTGGTAAGGGGGATGGTAGAGGAACAGGAGAAGCCACTCCAAAGTGGAACCAATGGGACAACATGACACTGTACTGGCTTGGCATAAAACAATGCTGAAAGCGAAATCCCAGCTCTCGGTGCACGTACTGACCCCTTTCTATCTGTAGTGTTGAAGTAGGACAACTTATTGAATGCTATAAGTATGTAGAATAGATATTTTAGCTAAAATTCTTTGCTCAGTGATTTCACTCTCACCTCCAAGTCAGCAGGCCATCAAGTCATTCTTTATTCCTGGGACTTGAGCAAGTAATCTAAGTTGATGCTTCACTGTAGCACTGAGGGAGTATTGCACTTATGTACGTGATACAGGCAGTTAACCCAGGCTCCATGTGCCCCCTTGGAAGATCTTGCTATTTTACGGAAGAACAGTGTGTTCTTCTTGTGTCATGTCTTTGCTTTTTTTATAATAGTTCCTTTTATCTCTCTTACCTTATTCCATATATGTGAAATGCAAATATACGGACACCTTTCCCGTCCAAAACTGATCAACAAAATTCAATGGGTTTGACAACAATTTCTTCCTTTTTGAAATCAGAAGTTCATTACAAGTATTCATAATGAAATCCCATGTGACATCGTTAATAGAGACGATGGCCCTGAAATTCTGATTCACAATGCAGTGAAAAGAGCGAGTGCATCTCTGACTTGCTTCTGGAATTTGGGGTGGAATGTGATTGCATTGGCTTCCACCTCTGTTCTTTATTGCTGCCATTTTCTGGTATTAGCATAGCATGGAATACTGCATCCACCCTCCTTTCTTCCATGACATCAAATGTCGTGCGTGGGAGTATTCCCAAGCTAGCCCAGAAATTCCACCTGTTGTGTGTTTCTAATGCCTTGCCAGTTGCAAATTGGCATGAGTTCTGTTGAAACCTTCTGAAAATCTGCAAACCTTTACCAGGTAAAGGTAATCAATTCCTCCCAGCTGCTGCTGACATGATCTTGTTCCATTAGCAACCCACCCTTGTCTTGGAATTGATTCCATTACCTGTCCGTTTGAGATCAAGCCTAAACCTGTTTGCTCAGGCAGACGTTGTTAATGTTCTGGCCATAGAACAGCCTCATAGTAATTTTGGAGTAGTGATTTTAGCAGTGTTATCTTTGCAGTGGAAAATTGTTTACTTTGGCACAAGTTCAGCAATCACTCATTGCCATATAACAGAAGGGGATCCAGGTTCTGGAGTTTTATTCATTCTGTTTTTCTCTCAACTTTTCTGACTCACTCTTAGGTGACCGTGTTCTTTCTGTGAACGGAATCTGCCTGGAAGGTGCAACTCATAAGCAGGCTGTGGAGACTCTAAGAAGCACGGGACAAGTATGTACAACTCCATTTCAGACACATCATTTAAACTGTAATTAAAATAAATTGTCCTGTTTATTGGACATTATTTGACCTCCTTATTTTGATGGTGGACAGTGAAGAAGGTTATCAAAGATTACAAAGAGATCTTGATCAATTGGGTCAATGGGCTGAGGAGTGGCAGATGAATTCAATTTGGATAAGTGCAAAGTATTGCATTTTGGTAAAACAAAGAAAGGCAGGACTTATGCAATTAATGATATGGCCCTGGGTAGTGTCGTAGAAGGACAGAGAGACTTAGGGGTAGATAATTCAAGTGCATAATTCTTTCAAATTTGTGTCACAGGTAGACAGAGTGATTAAGAAGGCATTTAGCATGCTTGCCTTCATTGTTCAGACCTTTGAGGATAGGCGTTGGAATGATGAGATTGTACAGGACATTGGGGGGGGCCTCTTCTGCAGTACTGTGTGCAGTTCTGGTTGCCCTGCTATAGGAAAGTTATTATTAAATTGGAGAGAGTTCAGAAAATATATACATTACTGGTTGATTCAGATTTTTCTTAAAATTCTGCTGCACAAACATTATGTCAATTTGACCAGGAAGTGTTTTAAAAAAATATTCAGGGGATGTGTTGTTGTTGACCATGTCTCCGTTTGCTGCCCATCCCTAATTGTCATTGAGAAAGTTCTTGAACTATTGCAATCCATGTATTGTAAATACGTTAACAGCACTCCTAGGAACTGTTTTGCCTTGCAAGCGCTATGGATGTAGTTATTAATATGTTTTGTTCTGTTTCTTCATTATTATTAAGTGTTGTGCTTTAAATTGAACCACTGTTCAGGCAGCCTGAATTATAACATTTTGTTTAAAGTTTTCACTTGGTGACTACAAAGTTCCTTGACTCTTCAAACATTTAACATTGTATTCCAATACAGCAGAATATATTGCAACTTTATAGAAACCCTATTTTTAGTTTGCCTGTCAAATTGAAGATGATGCGTCCAGCTCTTTGAAGTCGGTTGACAGTACTTACTGTATATTGTGACAAGCGCAAAGGATAGAAGCAAGCCCTCTAACCAACAGAATCGTTAAATTCTCTTGTCATATGTTTGAGTGCATTGAAGTTCAATTTTAAATCAAAATGTATTTAACATATCCATCCTCTCCAGGTTGTCAATCTGTTAGTGGAGAAAGGGCAGCTCCCTGCAGCCAGTGTTCATGCTCCTGTCACTCCACAGTGCACACCTCCATGTACAGCCAATCAAAATACATCGTGTGAATCAGCTGACAAGCAAGAACTAGTCCCAGAACTCATGTCCTCAACTGCCAAAGACTGCTGTCCCGTCAATGATGGTAAGGAGCTGTGATGCTTAAGATCGTTGAGACATAACTACGCTGTAAGCAACATTTGCAAGCACCCCTAATTGTTCATTTTTTGTTTAAAGACAGTTAAACCATAGTCAACAAGAATAGTCTCTGTCCCTTCTCTGTTGTGCACTGCAGTTGATTCAAATGGAATGCAAGTTTGGTCACTACGTTTGGCTTAGGAATAGAAAACTAGCTTGGAATATGGCTCTTGGAAATGGAAAATTTCATGCTGGTGCAATAAAGTGATATTTTACTGAGACTAAGTTTAAAAACATGCTGTTAAGGAAGAAAGCATGTTTTTCCATTGTATCAAGCATTTTAAGGGAATCTTTTTCCACACATCTCAATCCCAGAGAGAAAATTATTTTTGAGGTTGCCCTGTTCCATGAGTTCATTTTCTCATGATGTCCATATTATTTGATCACAATGAAAAATACAAACCGAAGAAGTATAGGGTATTTAGCATGTAATATCAGTATTTTGTACTGCCAAATACAGATGGCAGTGCTGTTTTGTAGACCCTCCTGGGGCTGTTCAAATAGTGACTGGCTTAGTGAGGTTCTCTTCATCACATCAGTTGGGGGGAGAAGAAGCCTGCAAGAGATAGCTCCCCAGCTATCTTTCCTATTTCTGAAAAGAAAACCTTGTTTGTCCTTGGGTGGAGTCTGTACATTCTGTCCATGTCTGTGTGAGTTTCTACCAGGTGCTCTGGTTTCTTCCCACAGTCCAAAGATGTGCAGGTTAGATGGATCGGCCGTGCTAAATTGTCCCATAGTGTTCAGGCTGTGCTGGTTAGGTGGATTGGCCATGGGAAATCCAAGGTTACAGAGGATAGGGTGGGAGGGTGGGTCAAGGTGCGAGGCTCTTCGGGAGCGTCAGTGCAGAATGGTGAGCTGAATGGTCTCTTTCTGCACTGTAGGAATTCTGAGATTCTATGAGATCAGGGTGAAACCTATTCTTGTGAAAGTGATTGAAGGGATGTCTCAATATTGTATTCCCGGAGCAGTCTGTCTGCAGAGACTCCGAAGATAACTGTCAATATTTGATGTCACATTTCAGAATGTCAGAGAGATTTTAGAATGTCCTACACTTGCTTTCAAGAATAACCATTCACCAAAGTGATGTGTGTGCGTGCGCGCGCTGGGATATATAGAGAGATAAATGTCTTTATTTCTATATTACCAATGATATATGGTAACCAATTATTCCACCTTCATTAGCAAGTTTTGTTTTGATAATTAACTTAATTCATTTGTTCAGAAACCTGATGGATAATTTTATTTGAACCTGATAAAGATGAGGTATTTTATTGACTATCTCAGTAACTGGAAGAACTGTTTTTATTTCATAGCCTGACGCATGGAATAGGGGGACTAGAGTGACAGTGGACTCTTCCCATCTTGATCATAACACTGTCTGATTTTCTGTCATTTGTGTTCATCAGCGATGTTTCTGTTCACTCCACCTCAACATTGGCAGCATTTTACTGGCACAGAGACAGTGGGTTGGGAGGCAGGTGGGTGGTAGAATGTCAGAGAGCTGCAGTGGGACCAGTTCCTGATGTAATCACGCTGCTGGAGAGATTTTCCACTGGCAGTAATGACGGTAACTTGACTGCCTTCTGACCAGAGACGAGTGCCGATTTAAATAAAGGCCCAATTAAAAAGTCATTTCGCTAGACTGCTAAGGATTTGCACATGGCAGACCAATATCCCTCTGGTTGGAGAGACAACCAGATGAATTAAGTAGTTTACCACGAGCAGCAAGAGTTATCACTGCTGGTTCAGGATTAAAATGACAGGCGCCTAAAAGCATGGGGTCAGGCTTGAGGACTGAACAGGAGTTTACCCCATATCTGCTGTTTGAGATTTTACTCTAGCCACCAAGGCTTGCCTACTTGGCCCTATCAATGTCCTTTAGGAAAGGAAATCTGCCCACATGTGACTCCAGACCCACAGCAATGTAGTTGATTCTAAACTGCCCTCTGGCCAATTAGAGATGGGCAATAAATGCTTGTGTAACTAGTGATGCCCACATCCCAGGAATGAATTTTTTAATAAAAGTCAGTGCCACCCCTATAAGGGCATTTCAAAATGGAGATACACATACATTAGTGTTGTGTATATGGATTTTCGAGTGATGTTTGACAAGCTTCATACATTAGCCTTGTCAGCAAAGTTGAAGCTAATGGGTAAAAGTGGTAATCACAGTGAGGAAACAAAATTGCCTAAAGTATAGAAAATAGAGAATTATAATGAATGACTGTTTGAGGAAATGCCATTTCAGTCCAAAAAATAAACAGTGTTTTACTACTTGAACTAATGTTGTCTATGCTATGCATTAATGAGTTGAACTTGGGAATACAGGACTCGGTTTCAAAGTTTGCGTATGGTGTGAAATTTGGAAATATGATAAACCGGAAGGGCGATAATATGATAACATTTGAAATGATACAGTCTGGTGGAATGGGTGGAAAAATTGGAGGTGAAATTGAATACACACTAATATAAAGTGATGCACAGTGGAAGGAAGAATGAGGAGAGCCAATTCAATTTAAATGGTACAATCTTAAAAGTATGTGAGCGAACTGGGGAGCATCTGTGCACCATTGAATTTGAATGTGGCTGGCCGTGTCAACAAAACAGAAAATGAAGACATGAGCGTACATGGAGTACAAAAGCCAGGAAATTTGATAAACTCAAACAAAACACTAGTGTGGCCTCTGCTGTGGTATTGTTTACGTTCTGGATGTCATATTTTACGAAGAGTGTGAAGGCTTTGGAGGAGGTAAAGAAGAAAGTTACTTGAATGGTTCTCAGTGATGAGGTTATAAATTGGAGAAGCTCGTGTTATTGTTAGAAAAATGACTACGAGAGGTCTTGATATAACTGTTTAAATCATTAAATATTTAGTTAAGGTATTTGAAGAGAGATAGTTATCAACTCTTCAGCAACTGAAAACAAAGATATAAGTTTATGATGATTGGCCGGGGGCCTAGAGGCAATATGAAGGAAAAGCATTTAATCAATGATGGTTTAGAATTTGGAATGCACTGCTCATTTAGTGGGTGAAGATACAAAAGTAGCCTTCAGACTGATCTTGGATAAATTCCTGAAGATGAAGCTGTTGCAGTGATATGGGGAAACAGTAGATGAGTTGGACTAAAGGGATTGTGTCTGAAAGAGCAGGATCAGACCTGGTGGACTGAATGACATTTTGTGTGCGCTATTCTTTAATGCTATGAATCCACATTTACTCTGCAAAATAACTTAAATATTTTTCATCTTTTGCAGGTAACATCTTTAAAGTAAAGTTAATAAAAAATTCCTCTGGATTGGGTTTTAGTTTTACCGAAGGCAATGACGTTGTCCCTGAACATAATGGAAATGCAGTAAAAATAAAGAAACTTTTTGCTGGGCAACCAGCAGCAGAGTGTGGGAAGATTAATGTTGGAGATGTTATAATGCAGGTGAATGACATCCCTTTGAAAGGACTGTCAAAGCAGGTATGTTACATTGGAAATAAGACAGTTTATTGTATAATCCAATTTTCTGAACCACGTAAATAATTTTCTGTGAAACTGTATCGGTGTGTTTTGAGTAGAGTTGGAGAGGTGTTTAATTTATAAATGGATGACCTGAAAATTGTCTGGATACGCATGTTAATAAAAAACGTGTGAATAGAGTCAAATCTTGTCAATTTAATTCGATAATTGAAAAAAAAAATACTCATAACCCTATTGCATTAGGGTTTAGTGCTTGTAATAGGGCTTCATTTTTATTAATTGTGTGCATTGCTAGTTGGGTCAACAGTTTTTAGCCACCCATAACTGCCTTTGAAAAGATGCTGGCAAGCTATGTTTTGAACAGTCAAAGTCTTTGGGATGTAGGTACACCAACAGTGCTGACAGGAAGGGTGTTTCAGGGTTTTAACCCAGAAATAATATATTTCCAAGTCAGGATGATGTAAGGCATGGGGAGTAACTTGCAGGTTGTAGTGTTCCCATGTATCTGCTGTCCTTATTCTTGTAAGTGGTAAAGTTTGTGGGTTGGAAGGTGCTATTAAAGGATTAAGAAGCCTAGTTTTTTTGCTTACACACAGGATTACCATAAAGCGTGACAGATCTTTATTTTTAAGCCTTTAGTTTACTGAGGCTGAATTCCAACTTTCTCTCGAAAGTTTCTACCTACCCGCCCCGGTTTACATTTTAAATGTTCAGATATTATTACTCAGACTGACCTCATTTGATCTGGAGATTGTCCTGTCCCACCTCATGTTACTATGCCTGAGGTCCTACCAGTTGCTTACAGCCTACTTCTGTTTCCTTCCCCTCCACAATTAGATCTTTCCCGATAAACCCAAGGTTTCATTTTTATTCCCAACTGAATTTTTTTATTCTTATGTCTTTTAACTTTCCTTGTTCAGTTTCTTCTGATTTAAATTCATAATGTTTCCCGCACCATCTGCTGCGTAAACAGTTTCCTAGCCCTAGCTACCTACTTAGCATCATGGGCCTTCTCTTCATCTAAAACTGCTCCCCATCCATGCAGCTTAAGAGCACTCTGCTTGGTCTTTAAATGGAGGCTCAACCAGTCACCATCCACTACCATCCTCCTATCTCCAGCTGAACCTTTTGGTACAGTGCACAATTCATCCCTTGACTCCTTTTGTTCCCTCCAACAGTAAGTGTCCTGTGACTTTCCACATGGATTCTCACCATGTCAGCCCTTTGTGAAATATTGTACATGTCCACCTTACTCTGGTTCCCTCTGTCACTCCAATTTTTTTGTCACATTGAGTGTATTGGTGCAGATTCATGTAATTACCCTGAACTGGAAAATATTGTCATACTTACTGCCAATTTCCATTGTTCCTTTGATAACAAGCATGGGGCTGGATGAACACAGCAGGTCAAGCAGCATCA
>JAHRHZ010000050.1:3166979-3251166 GCA_024137785.1 Ginglymostoma cirratum
GAGAATCCGAGATAAAACATTGTGGAGCTGGATGAACACAGCAGGCCGAGCAGCATCAGAGGAGCAGAAAAGCTGACGTTTCGGGTCAAGACCCCCCTTCAGAAATTCATTTCTGAAGAAGGGTCTCGACCCGAAACGTCAGCTTTCCTGCTCCTCTGATGCTGCTTGGCCTGCTGTGTTTCAATTCCACTCCTTTTTAAATGTGAAAGTATCTGAAACTCTAACTCATGTCATGTCCTGTGGTAAATTCTTTCATCTACATTCTCATGAATAGATATTCATTTGCCCATCTCTCAGTATGCTGATTTTAAATTTCTTCATAGTGTTGATCCATTTTATGTCTGAAAGCTCCTCCATACCAATATGGCTTTTCAAAAACTCCACTGTTCTGATGCTGACTTTTTATCCTTGTCTAATTATTTTATTTTATCCATGAATCTCATTTTTGGAGTTCCCTTTCAAAAAAACCCTACCTTCTCTTAAGTATCCTTTCAAAAGCCCAGCTTGTCATCAGGCTCTTTGTCACCACAGTAATCTCATTCTTCCTGCTTCAGCACCCAGTTCCATTTTCTATGGCCGGCTGTGAAGCATCTTTAGACATTTCTCATATTGAATAAACTTCAATTAGAAAACATAAATTAGAACTTACATTTGAACAGTATTTCCTTTTGAAGATTTTAAAAGTACCTTTTTTTTTTTTGAAAATTTCCCTTTAAATATAAATGATAATCTGGGGGAAAAAATAACTTATAAGATGCGACAGCTCATTGGAGTTGCTCCTCCAACATAATTATTTTATTCTGTTCAGTCAGTTTTCAGCTGGATACTGCAGTCAAGCTGTGTGCTTTCTCCGTACTTCTAAAAAATGATTTTAAAAAATGAAAAAATGAGAGGAAATGAATGACTGTAATATAATGACTGGGTTCGGATGATATTTAGAAATGCAGCTAACTTGGTTCTTCTAAGTTAGAACAGGCCTTAAGCTTCTGTATCTTCGTTGTTCTGGAATGTAAATGCTGTGTACTGAGGATTGAATGTGCATGTCATGTTTGAACTAGTATTTTTGATCCAAGATTAGTAAAACCATTAAGATTGTATCATCTTACATGATGTGTTCTGCTAAATTCCCAATCTTTAAAATTACTAGCAGAAGGGGAAAAAAAATCTATCTTAATGTAGCATTTTAAAACCAATCTCGTTTGAGGGTATAAGCATGGAGGGTTACTGACAATTTCCTTTCCCATCTGGATGCTCAGAGTGCTCTGGAGGCAATAGTGTGTGGAATAGCAGAAGAACTAATATTTCTCATTTTGATTTATGCATATTTGCTTCTGTAACTCATCGGTTATAACTCTGACTTTAATGTTTTCCTCTTCTTGCAGGAAATAGTGTCTGTTCTCAGGCGGACATCACAAGAGGTCACCCTGTTACTTTACAGACCCAAATCTAGTGTGTTAGCAGATATTGATTCCCCTATGGTGAGTTGTATTAATAGAAATTCATTGCACTTGGTTTCAGGACTGTTCATTCAAAATCCTGCTGTCCGTATCCCATTTAGTATTCAATTCTGCTCATCCATTACTCCCATCCTTGCTAATTTTCCAAGCATTTTACGTCAATAGCTCTGTCGTTTCTCTTCTGATCAGGTATCCTCCGAACTGCCAACTCCTGCCATGAAAACTTTACATTCCTTCATCTCTGATTTCTTTTATACCCCAGCCCTTTGCTTCACTGTTGGTGTCTATGCTTTCAGCTGTCTAGGTCCTAATCCTTGAGTTCCCTCACTAAACTTCTGCCACCTCCTTTAAGACCCTCTTTAATATCCAAATCTAAATTGAAACACTCAGTCATCCTTCCTAATACTTGATTTAGCCTTGTGCAGTTAAATCTTTTTGATATACCTTTGTGCGTTTTTCTATATGAGAGTACCTACAACAGTGTGAGTTGTTTTGGAAAACTAGGAAATTACATTACAGTAGATCATAATGCAAAGTTCGCAATTCAGAAATGCCATACTGAGGGTAATGTAGATGATGTGTGGTGGTAACGTCATTGAATGAGTAATCTGGAGTTCTACAGACATGGGTTCGAATCTCATCGTAACATATTATTAAATTTGCATTCAGTAAGAAATCCAGAATTAACAGTTATTCTAATGGTGACTAAGTAACCATTTGCAATTGTTGTTAAAACCCTTGTGGTTCCCATTGGGAAGGAAATCTGCATGATCTGGAATACATAACTCTAGACACACAACAATGTGATTGATTCTTAAATGCCCTCTGAAATGGCCTAGCAAGCTACCAACCAGGTTGTTTCAAAACATTATAAACTCTAAAGAAAGGAATGAAATTGAATGACGCTGAAGCACGAGAAATGCTGAACACAGCCTGGTTCATCCTGCAAAATCATCCTTGCAAATATGTGGGAACTTGTAGCAAACTAGGAAGCTGTCTCACAGATTGTTGAGCAGCATAGAATATATTCATACTCATGGAATCACACCATACAGACAATATCCCAGACGCCCACCATCAACATCACCAGAGATGGTGGCATATTGGGATACGATTGGAAGGCATTGCTCTGAGAGTCCTCAGCAATAACTCTGGATCCCATGGTCTGATCAAGTCAAACATAGCGAAGGAAACCTCAGCCCCTCCATACGCGAATCAGTGTCCCTGCATGTTGGACACCACTTGCAGGAAGCTCCGAGTCTTTCAAGAGCACAGAGTATACTCCAGGTGAGGGACTTCAGTATCCCTCACTAAAAGTGGCTCAGTAGCATGACTACTGTTCTATGACTTGCAGTCCTGCTGGACACATTGTTTAATTGTCCACCAGCATTTCCAATCTGTGGGAGGGCCCGCAAATATCCCCATCTTAAATGATGAGGAAGCCTAGTACATCACAGCAAAAGACAAAGATGAAGCGTTTGCATCTGTCATCAGCCAGTAGTGTCACTGAAAGATTCTGAGGGCCCTGGCATCATAGACTCCAGTCTTCAACCAAGGTAATGCAGTTCACCTGAAATCAAGAAATGGCTGAAGACACTGGATACTGCAAAGAATGTACACCTTGACAACATTCTGAAAGTAGTATTAAAAACGCGTGCTCCAGACTTAGCCATTCCCCTAGCCAAGTTGTTCTAATGCAGTTACAACACTACCTGACAATGTGGAAGATTACCTAAATATGTATTGTGATTTTGTGTCCAATGGGTTATTTCCTGTAATGTAAGAAATTGGATGTTACCCATGGATATTAAGGTATATTTGAATCCAACAAAAAATTAATTGCAGCTAGTTATTATGTACAAACATTACATTCACAGAGATAATAGGAACTGCAGATGCTGGAGAATCCGAGATAACAAGGTGTAGAGCTGGATGAACACAGCAGGCCAAGCAGCATCATAGGAGCAGGAGAGCTTGATGTTTCTGGCCTAGACCCTACATTCACGGACACACGTGTATCAGGGCTCGCATTAAACTATTTGCACAGAGGGGAAAACGTTCAATAACATGTCACGATCCAAGATAGGGTGGAGTATGAGATCATTATGTCTTAAGTCACATGTTATGATACAGTGATGATATCATGAGCATGTCTCCTAAAGGCACACTAATATTCTAACCATGAAACAACACAACAATGTGTCCTGTCTACAAAAAGCAGGACAAATCCAACCAGACTCATTACCAGCCTATCAGTCTACTGTCAATCATCACCAAAGTGACATAAGAGGTCATCCTTTTGCAAAGGAATAACTGCTCACTGATACCCAGTTTGCTTTCCACCAAGGTCTCTTGGCTCCTAATCTCATATTTCAACTCCCTTGGCTCAAACATAGAGCTAAACTACAGATGTAAAGTGAGAATGAGTGCCATTGACATCATTGCAGCATTTGATCAACTGTGGCATCAAGGCAACTAACAAAACTGAAGTAATTGGAGAGGTGAGGGGATCTCTCAACTGTTTGAAGTCAAATCTACCAAAAGAAAGATAGTTGTGGTTACTTGCAGTCAATCCAGGAGATCTGTGCAGAAGCTCCTCAGGGTAGCGTGTAAGCTCAGCTGTTGTCAGCTGCTTCTTCAGTGACCTACCATCCATCATAAAGGTCAGAAGTGGGGATGTTTTGCTGGTGTTTGCACAATGTTCATCACTGTTTGCAACTCCTGAGATATGGAAGCAGTCAGTGTCCATCTGTAACAAGACCTGGAAAATATGCACAGGCTTGAGCTGATAAGTGATGAGTAAGATTTGTGTCCCACAAGTACTATGCAATAACCATCTTCAACAAGACAAAATTGAACCATTGCCCCTTGCCATTCAATTGCATCACCATCACTGAAACCCTCACTATTGTCCAGAAACCAAATCATTCCTAGTCATAAATACTGTGACTGCAACAGCAAGTTAACGTCTTAGAATTCTGAGTGAGTAACTTGCCTTTTGTGCTGCTGTGTTTGCCTGCCATCTACAAGGCATAACTCAGGACTGTCACAGAATATGATGCACTTGCCTAAATGACTGCAGCAGTAACAATGCGCAAGAAGCTCAACACCATCCTGGACAAAGCAAAGCTGTTTAATTGGCACCACATCCACCACCTTTAACACCTCCCTTCACACTGATGCACAATGGCAGCAGAGTGTACTGTATACAAAAGACACTGCAGTAACTTGTCAACGCTCCTTCAACAGCACTTTCGAACTCCTGCTTAGAGGTCACAAGGGCAGCAAATGCATGGGACTACCGCCATTTTCAAATTCCCCTCCTGACCACACCATCTGGACTTAGAACTATATCACCATTCGTTAACTGTCATTGTGTTATAGACCTTGAATTCCCTTCCTATTAGCACTGGGGTGAACTGACGCCCCGTATACTGCAGTTCAAGAAGACCGCTAACCACCACCTTTTACAGGGTAAAAAGGATTGGCAATGAATGCTGGCTTAGCCAGCGGCACACATCTCCTGTGAATAAATTTTAAAAAAAAACAACTGTCATCTTGCTAATGGAAGATATTCATGTTTTTTTTTTGAAAAGACCCAGCTGGGTTCAGAAGGATATAGTAATCCAATCTTACATTTCTATGCGAGTTTTAAACTTTTGTTCTTTATAAATATATCCCAACTTTCATATTGAATTAAATATCATTTTCTGTTGAATGGTTTTTAATCTCCTCCCTGGAGAGAAATATTTGGAGTAAAGCAATGTTAAAGCATTATCCACCTGATATTTAAATGTCAAATTAAATGTAAAGTAAATTTAGATTTTCACTAAAACTGTCATAAAACATATTAAAATTAGGGTTCCTTTTGGAGATCAGTATAATGGATAAGAAACTAACTGTATATTGATTCTGCAACTGATACCTGAGCCTGGAAAAACAGTCCATAAGTATTTATTACATTTGACTATCTTTTAGAAAGTGGAAACTTAATTAATCCTTTAAGTTTAATGATAAAATCCAGTTTAGTAAGTATAGAACAGCAGCACATGTTTCTGCATGATTAATAGTGTTTTTGTAGCATTGAGTCACTGCTAACCATAATCCTCTTCAAAAGGCTTAACTGCACTTCAGAAATGTTTTGTACTTTATTTATTGTCTAGGCATTTCATTCTGTTTAATAAGGATTAATGGCTGTCCTGAATTTCATATGGAAACCCTTGTGCTGAACTTGGAGTTGTATGCATTGTCTGACATTGTCTTTTTTTCTGTTAAGCACCAGTCTTGCGATCCTCTAATCTATCATTTGTTGTAATAGTGGGATTTAGGGTGTACTTACAGTTGGATTCTGTGTTTTTTCCAAAGCTGGTAAATGGTTTCCCTTTGCTTGCCTGAGTATCTTGCAAGGCGGTGCTTGTCTCATCAGTTCTGTGGAATGATAAATTAAAATTGCCAGGTATACTTTTATCCCTTCAGTCAAAAATTAGGAACGAGTAAAGTAAAAGAACATGTCAGAGTTGGTAAGAAAGAAAAAGATGGTTGCAAGACCACAGGAAATCACAAGAAACAGGAATAAACTGGAACTCTGCCTTAGCAATCGATCAAATTCAAATGCACCTTCCTTTCCTCAACTTCTTTGTATCCATTTCTTGGGGTAAGCCTACAAAGAATATTGAAGCCTGTCACTCCCACGGCTATATTGCCTACATTTCCTCACACGCTACTTCCTGTTCTAATATGATTTTCTGTGCTTATGTCACATCTGATCTGATGTTTCTGACGATGTTGCTTCCTTCGCAGATACCGAACCTGATGACTGTTTTCAGTATTTTCTGTTTTTGTCTAGCTTTGCAACATCTGAAGCATAGTTTCTAACTTGTGCGGATTTTTTGGTGAGAAATTAGAGTTCCAGACAAACCAACAGCATTGTTTCTGTGTTAAATATTGACGTGCGTTCAGTTTGCCTTGGGAATGGTAGGATGGAAAAAAGGTGTGATATTATAATATCCTAATAGCAATGGGAGTTGCCAAAGCTATACAGGGCCAAAGAACAGAAATCCTGTCAGATTTGAGAGTAGGATCTAATTATCATTTAATTGTTCCATTTTCCACACAACAGTTGCCCAAATCGACATTCTGCCAGGCTACAGGGCACAGCCACTTGTGGGAGTAGTACTTGACAATAGAGAGAGAGAGATGTGGGGATCATGTGACTGGGACTTAGTAAGGGGGAGGAGAACAGTGATTGAGAGAGAGAGCAAGAAATTGGAGCTGATGGAGGTGGGGAGAATGGAAAGAAGATGGTGATTGAGGATGAAGAGGGAAGGTCAGTATTGTGAAAATGGGTAGATAGAGGCCATGATTGGGAGAGTGGAGGCCAGAGCTTTACTTGAATGTGTATTGGGGTTCCTTCAGTTCCTGCTGGTCTATGAAAGGAAAACAACTTTAGCAGACCCCTCCTGTCCCCCTGATTTCCTGAACTTTCTGAAACCTGGTGGCAATTATGAGGGGCATAAATAAGGTAAATAGTGAAGATCTTTTCCCTAGGGTGGGAGAGTTGAAAACTAGGGGGCATATTCTTAAGGTGAGAGGAGAAAGATTTAAAAGGGACCTGAGAGGCAGCTTTTTCACACAGAGAGTGGTTCGTACGTGGAATGAACTGCCGGAGCAAGTGGTAAATGCAGGTGCACTTACAACATTTAAAAGACGTTTGGACAGGTACATGAATAGGAAAGGCTTTGCAGGATATGGGCCAAATGCAGGCAGGTGGGACTAGCTTCATTTGGGAAACTTGGTTGGCATGGACGCATTTTACCGAAGGGTCTGTTTCCATGCTGTATGACTCTATGACTGTAAAATTTAAATCACCAGGCTGTTGGTTGCACTGTGAGTGCCACAATTATGAGTTAATGAAGTGTTCCATTACGCTAAGGCTTGAATGGCATGTAATCTACCACCATGAGCATGGCAGCAGGTACTCATGCATTGGATTGGGATAACATTTCCAATTATTAAAAATTTTGAACCCCAAGCTATTCAGCCACCATACACCCCCTCAGCCCCATCCCCAACCCAACCTCTTACCCTCTCCTCATCACAGGATGTGTCAATATCAGGGAGTTCTTACCCCTTTCCTTCCTTTAAAGAACTTGGTATGCCATCTACTCCCTAAATGATAGAGGATGTATTTCTCCCCCACCTCACCAGCTGATCATTGGCAGACATTCAACAATGGTTCAATCGCAAAGCTTCTTCCAATTTTCCCTTTCCTGTACAGTGTGTGTTGATCAAAGTGCAGTGCCGCACTACAGCAGTGTTATGAAGCTAGAGGTTGGTGGTCTGCGGACTCTCATTTTGGGAAGTCATGTACTGGTTCTGCAATCTGAGCCAGTTTATTTTCCTTATTTGTAATCTAATTCTGAAGTTTTAATTAACTTTTACATTCTGTGCTTATATTCCTTCTGCATTTTTGCATCCTAGTTGTTTCTCTGTCATTAAGTTTGTATTTAAACTTTCCAGACATATTGGTCATTGTGGTTGTCCCAAATGTCATTGGTACTGCACTACCTCCTTCCTAAAGATAATACAGTCAGAATTGTTTCTTCTTCAACAGAAAAGAAATTGAATTACTTTACAGGCAACATCTACGGAGAGAAACAGAATCAGTGTTTCATGTTGAGATGACTTTTCATTAGTCTGAAAGTTTATCTCGACCTGAAACATTAACCTTTCATTCCACAGATGCTGCCTGACTACTTGACTATTACCGTAATTTTTTAAATTTCTGATTTCCAGTATCCACAGTAATTTGCTTTTACTTCATTTGTATCCCTTTATCATTGTTCTTTAGGATAGACATTTCACAATTAAAGATTTAATGCATATTATTGAACAGTTTCCATTACAGTTGTATCCATAAAACATTTGGCATTTTAAGAAAGGAATTTTCTGCTTTTCAACTGCAGTAGAAGTTCATTTAAATGATAATTATGCATCAGCATAATTTAAGAGAATACAGTCCCTTAAAAGCAAAGCTTCAGGTTTTGCAGCAGTTGAAAAATGCCTTAATAGTTGTATAACTTGATTAAAGGACAATCTGTCATTATTACAGGGTGAACATGATTCCCAGACAAACGAAGCTTGCAGAAGTAAAGGGCAGAAACAAGGCTTGGACAACTTGCTGATGTCTGGAAAGACCAATACCAGTATTGTGGATGAAGGTGCTGGAGAAGTTGAAAAGGAATTTCAAAATCCAAGATTGAATTCTCCTCCAAGGGATTGCTGTAGAGACAGCTCACATGCTGATGATGTTGATGAGTGTCCTATGTTGAAAGATGATGTCAGTTATAAAAAAATGATCACCATTGGTCAGACACTTGGGAATGCAATTTCTCTTACCAGCAGCCAGTACGAAATGCCATCCTGCCAGGAAGAAACCATCCAAAGTATTTACTTTTCTCCACAAGAATCTGCGAAACAGGAACTAATTAACAGGTTGGTGTAAATAGATAGATTAAGTTGATGTTTTATGCTCCTTCAAGCATTCTCTGTTTCATTTTTATTAAATGATCAGTTTCTATGGTCAGTAGAAAAGCAATAGGAGTTTATTATTTCTTTGATATAATGACTGATAATCCTTGCAAGGACAGAAATAACGACTAGTGTTTATTTAAGGTAGTAAAAATCCCAAGCACATTTCATTATCAAATAAAAATTGACACTAATCCCTGTGAGCTATTACAGCAGATGACCAAAACCAAATTGCTTTTATGATGTCTTATTGGCAGTCAGAGAGCTTTAAGCAGGCAATACCAAAGCTTAGGACCTTAGCAGCTAATGGCATGGCCTCCAGTAATGCAGTATTTGAAATTGGTGGTGCTCAGAAAGCTGGGTTTCAGTTTTTCTTTCCCGTGGAATATGAGCATCCCTGGTACATCTACTGTGTTATTGGGGCGTTCCAAGCTTTTGACCCAGCAGCAGGGAAGGAGGGACAATATTGCTTCAACTCAGGATGATATGTGACTTGGCGGGTACTTATAATTGGTGGCGCTCCCATGTGCAAGCTTCCGTTGTCCTATTAAATGGTAGGGTCTGCTGGATTCAAAGGTGCTGTCGAAGAGACTTTGGCAACTTGCTGCAGTGTATCTTTTGTATTGCGCACACTGCTGCCCTGTGCATCAGTGTTGGAAGGTGTCAAAATTTAAATGGTGGTGGAGGCAGTGTCAATCAAGCAGGCTTTGTTCAAGATGGTGTTGAGCTTGTTGGGTGTTGTTAGAGTTGCACTCATTCAAGCACAGTCCTGACTTGTGTCTTGTAGATGGTGCACAGGCTTTGGGAAGTTAGGTGATGTGTTATGTAACTCAGAATTCCCGAGCTCTGACCTGTTCTGGTAGCTACAATATTGAAATGGCTGGACCTGTTTGGGTTTTGTCAGCGGTAGCCCCACCCCACCAAACCCCAAGTTGCTAATGGCAGGGGCTTTCAACAGTGGTAATGCCATCGTAGGATTTTTCAATAATTAATCATTTTAATTTGATTAAATAAGCGAGGAAATAAACTAAATTTTATTTGAATATGATTATTTGTAAACACCTTTTGTCAGGAACAAAGTCCAGGCCAAAGTAACAGGGTTTTTTTTTTATTCCTGGTTGCTTTTATGGCTCCAGCAAATGTAAACCAAGAATGCTTTAAAAAAGCTTTTACTTAAAGACACAGCTGTGTTTCAAATTGGTTTAATGTTTTAACTTCAAGTGTACAATAGGCCTATTTATAATACTTCTGTATGGTTATTTTGTGTTTTAATTTGTTTTTGGCATCAACTGTATTTTGGAGTCACACCTGGTTCTTTCAGTCACAGGATAATGGATTGGTTTAAGGGAACTTTCAACTTGGGAGATTTGGGATGATAGTCAATGGGACACTACGTAGTATAAGTGGATGCCTACATTGTTCTACTAGTACCACCACCTTCATAAAGATCTATGGAGTTGGTAAGGTATGCTAACTATGCTACTACAAAAGAGGTAATCTTCCAATTGATGGCCATATGAAAAGTGGATAAGGAAACAGTAGGAACTGATGTCGCTAAGATGACCTTGGTTTCTTTAAAAACAAGTCAAGAATTAGACAGATGCTACCTGATCATGCACTAATAAGCCGATTAGAGTTCAGGATACCTCTGAGTATGCAAAAGTACTGGTTCGCAAGGGTTAATAGTTGGTGATTCTTAGTGATTCAATGCACGGGAACAAAGGCTGAAGACAGAAGAAGAATTTTATCAACAGAAACGAACAAGAGACGAGACAAAAGTGGACCAGCTGACAACCACTGCTTTTGATAACTATTGTTTCTTTTCTACGTGTTGTATTGAGCAGTGCTACCTTGGTTTGGACAGTCAGATTGATGGTGTACATGCATTTGGAAACTCACCTCATTTAAATTAGGTTGCAAATAATAAATTATTTATGATTACTCCAGCGTTGATGGTCATGATCCAATTTTATTGGTGATCTTATTCTGTTTTATATTCAGTTCATATTTTGATTGTTTTCCTTTGCTACTCAAAGGAAAAATAGCTAATGCATTTCCATCTCCATGGCCAGATGCAGAGTTCTCTTCACTAGCCATAATATTATCATAACTCAGAAGAACACTGTTGCATAAGTTTGAGTTTGACACTTCCAATCTTGCATATTTAGCATTGTAACTTGTGTCCTGTCTTTGAGCTTTTGCTATGCAGCACAAGTTGAAGGATTGAAGATACATCATCTTAATTATCTTGATACCTTTGCAACTAACAGACTGATGAATTGAATTTCTTGAATTTTCATTTAATTTGTTTTGGATTGAATCCAATGCCCTGATGAACAGAAAGTGGTCCAGTTATCATGTGAAATTTTATCCAATCTCGTCATAGTTTCTTTAAAAAGAGCCTCTGTGAAGTGCCATAAACATTTTCGGGCATTTCTACTGAGAATCTGCCACACATTTATTGAAATAACTGTAGGAGATTAGCAACCTTCATTTTATGCAAGGTTCTTTTACCATCTCCTTCATCCAATCTCTATATTGTATAGGACCTTGATTTGTTTGCAAGCATCCTGGTTCATTATTTATTTTGCACAGTGTTGCTTTGCGCCAGTCTCCATTCATTTAAAGCAGAAACAAGCCTACCCTTTCCAAAATGCAATCTTTGCAGTTTTCCTTTTCTTTCCATGGCTGTTTTTTCTCATTAAACAAAGCAAATTACAAATGGATTGCGGTTATATAAACAACAATGTTTGTCTGCATTTTGACATCTCAGGTTAAATTTAGCAGCTTTTACTTTGCAACATTTCCTCTACTCCACTGAAAGTTAAGTCTCCGTTATATGTCTAGATCTTCAAGCAGGGTTTGAGGCAAAACTCTTCTGAATTAAGATTATTTCAGATGAGATCACTAATCAGGGTTTCATCTGTCCTCTTGGGTGAACGTAAGACCCCATGCTGATTTTTGTTAAAAAAAGGTTCTATTGTTGTCCTATCCAACTTCTAACAATCAACCAATATCATTGAATCAGAGTAGCTCACTGTTTATCTAATTACAATTGTAAGGTCTTCATTTTAATGCCTTTCTACATTTCTGCAGTGAAAGCATTTCAAGTATATTTAATTGGAACACTTCAGGATATGATCAACAGTGTTATAGAAGTGGAAGATCCTTTTCTCGGAACTAAAAACAATATTGTCTCAATAAATTCTAGTCTGTACTGTGTAGAAAGTAATCAAAAAAAAAGGAAGAGGGATATTTTCATTCATGTTTACATAGAAGCGGGTAATTCAGGTACAATCTGCATATGGAACAGACAAAATACTGGAGCTAATTTTATTGTTGGGTTCCGATTTTTCTACATGTTGTTATCCACTGGAGGAAAATTGTCAGCTATCTTATTGCAACAAAAGGAAACAGGTTACTTGGTGAAGAAGAGGATATGGCATCAGACAATATAAACACTTGATGAGTTCATGTTTCCATTATGTGATTAGAAGATTGAATTTAGTACAATGATTTGATATTCAGTTTACCAATAGGAATTTCTACTGACTCGTTATCTTTGATAGATTATCAGCAGCTAGATTTCTTTATGTAATTTTTAAAAAATCTTAACATAAAAGGAATGTATTTTTTGAAAGAAAGTCATTTGTGATTTATATTTTTGTATAAGCTTCCCCAGTTTAAGCTAATTATGATCCTACTTGTATTCTAGAAAGCCCCCTTCACCAGTGCTTCAGGGACATGCACAGCAGCAAGGCTTTAATCTTCAACCTGTGGTTCCCTCTCCTACTCCGGTAGATGAGAACTGCATTAGTTGCAGTTCAGCATCTGAAATGGATTCTTCAGTCTCCGATACGATAGCCATTCCAGCACAGCATCAGGACAGCAAGAGCCTTGAAGAGGAAGATTTTGAGTTACAGCCAGTAAATATCAATGATAGGTTACATGCTGCACCTTTTTGGCAGAAGAATCATTTTGCAATAATGACTGCAGTGGATTTAATTTGTAATTGATCAATTACCATCTTGCTAATTGAACAGCGAATGATGTGGAGATGGTGTTGGACTGGAGTGGACAAAGTTAGAAGTCACATGGACCAGGTTATAGTCCAACAGGTTTATTCAAAATTACAAGTTTTTGGAGTGATGTGATGATGGAGCAGTGCTCCGAAATCTTGATTTTAAATAAAACTGTTGTATTATAACCTGGTGTTGTGTGACTTCTGACTTTGAAGAAACAATGAAAATACCTTCCACTTTGAAATTTAATTACTCCGTCAGTATCATGCCCCACACTCTTGCACTTTATTTTTATCCCAATAATCATCTAATGCTGTCTCGAAGCCCTCAATCGAAGCTGTCTTCATCACACTTCCGAGCAGTACATTTCGTACCCTAATTACTCACTGAATGAGAGTTATTTTTCATTCTTGCTTCTTTTGCAGACCACTCTAAATCTGTCATGTCATTCTTGTTCCATTTATGAACAGAATACATTCTCCCTACCTACTGTATCCAGCCCAATCATGATTTTGAAAACCTCTATCAGATCTCCTGTTGACCACCTCCTTTCCTTGGAGGAACGTTCCAACTTCTTCAATCTGTCTTTGTGACCGAAGTTCTTCATTCCTGGAATCATTCTTGTAAGCCACTTCTCCACTCTCTCCAATGTTCACATCTTCCTGTAATGGTACACAATATTCCAGCTGAGGTCTAACAAGGGTCTTATTACCCCTTTGCTCTTGGACTCTATTCTCCTACGCAAGTATGCACCCAGGTCCTTCTGCTGCTGTACCCACTGCCACCCCACTTCAGAATTGAACCATCTATTTTATGTGGTGTTTTAATGTTCTTACTACCATACTTCCCGACATTGAAATTCATCTGCCACCCATCTGCCTGCTCTACCAAATTGTGAATGCCCTTCTGGATTTCTCTACTATCGTCCTCACAGTTTGCAGTACTTCCAAGTTTTGTGTCATCTGCAAACTTTTAAATTGCCCCTGCACACCAAGACCTAGGTCATTAACATATATCAAGGAAAGCAAGTGTCTAATATGACTCGTGGGTGTTCAACTACAGACCTTCCTCCTGTCTGAAAAAATATTGATTTATTATTGTTTTCTGTTTTCTATCACTCAATCAATTTTTTGTATCCATGTTGCTACTGACCCTTTTATTCCATGGCCTAGAACTTCCCTCACAGATCTGTTGAGTGGCACAATATCAAATGCCTTCTGAAAGTCCATGTATACCAACAGTGTTACCTTCTTCAAACCTTTACCTACCTCTTCAAAATCTTCAAGTTAGTCAAACATAATTTCCCCTTTAGAAATCCATGCTAAATTTTTGTAAACAACCTACCTTTTTTCCATGTAACTATTCTATCTCAAATAATTGTCTGTACACATTTCTCTACACAGAAGTTAAACTGATGTGAGGTAGCTTAGTGAGAATGATTTCATGTAATGCACAGGTAGATTTTTTTATGTTTTAATACCTGCTGTGTAATCTAACATAATCAATATTCCCTTTGCCATAGGAAATGGAATTGCATGTTACTTTGAAGAAATCAGAAAAGGGCAGTCTGGGATTCACTGTGACAAAAGGGGATGCTAACTTTGGTAGCTACATACATGACATTATTCAGGACCCTGCAAAAAGTGACGGAAGGCTAAGACCTGGTGACAGATTGATAATGGTAAGCCTGATCAGAACAAACATAGCTCTTCTAAACTTGTATTAAAATAATAAGTCAAAAGCAAAGTACTGTGAATGCTGGAAACCTGGAATAAAAACAGATAGTGCTGGGACTACTCAGCAAGTCCGGAAGTACGTGGGGAGGGAGAAAAACAGTAAACATTGCAAGTCCATGTCCTTTCATCAAAGTATGACCTGATGAGCCTTGACTTCGAGAAGGCTTGTTGAAATCAAAACTGTAATCATGGAATTAGCAAGAAGTGAAAAAGGAAGACTTGAGAAAAGTTATTTCATTGTAGAAACACATTGAATTTGAGGACCTGAGGCTCTGTAACAAGATCATACCTGTTGTTAACTGACTTGGAATGAGAAACTGAATGCAAATCAGCAAAAATAATTCCAGGTAACGCCAAAGGGAAAGAGCATGGAATCAGTGCAGGAAACTTGGGCAATTAAAGAATGAGAGGAGAGAAACTAAACGGTTGGATAGAACAAGTAGATGAAATTTAATGCTGACAAGTATAAAGAAAAGTGAGAAGCTAATCTACTGCTACTGTTGAAATAGCTCAGAAATGAAACTGAATGAAAAGCACTTTGGGATGTGTCCTAAAGTCATAAAGAGAGCTATAAAAATCTTAAGTCACTCATTCCTGTTTGGAATGTTAGTATATGCAAAATAACGCCATGTTTGTCTCTAACACAGTAACTGCATTTTAAGTAAAAAAAAAACTGAGATGTGATACTACATGTATGCAAATCAAAGCTTCATTATTAAATTTTCCAATACAGTGTTCGTCATAATAGCATCAACTCCACTTCTCCAACACAGTAGCTGTTGAACCTTTGCAGCCTTAGGTTAGAAACACCATGTTCATTTACAAGGAAATCCTGACTTCAGTGACTTCAAGTATTCCTTGCTCCTGGTTAAGGGGGTATTTGTTTGTTGACAGGTTCAAAACTGTTCTCTCCCCACTTCAGAGAGAGCCCTCAACTCTCTTTCTCTGGTTTGCAATTTCTGTGTTTCTCCTTATATTTTGTGGGGCCTCCCCCTCAATCCTGCCTGCTTTTGGCTCCTCAGCCTGACATACTGTTCCTTCTGCACGCTGCTCCTCCAGTCACGAGCTGTTTCCCTCCTGCATTTGCTGGCGTAAATAGTCTGTGATTAGAGGAGCAGCTCCTCTCAGATTCTGTCTCATTCACATAGAACCGTGCCTTTTCTCTCGTTGGACACTTCATGCTTGAATGTTACTGAGCTTTGTGGGGACTTTCATAAAATTTGCCTGCTACCCCATGCACCTCAAACCCAGAAACATGTAATTATTTATGACCTTCTGGAAAAATAGGGTCTCAATACCTAAATGTTAAGTGGCTGCTGCAAGGCTTTAATCTTAAAACATGTATTTAAACAAGTTTTACAATTGTTTCCTTTAGAAAACTTTTGAGACCTTTATTTAATTATTGTGTCTTGTCCCAGCTATGCTGTCATCTCCGGTATCGTGTCTGAACTAGTGTTGCTACGTTATGGCATGCATCCGTGTTGTTTGTTTTTAAGTAATTCAGTAATGAATGAAAAAGAAGAAATGCCAAATTTTCAAATCTTCCATCCTGCATATAGCATCACTTCTATATGTGGTTAAAATATAAATTACAACTTTCCTAATTCTTGGCAATCCTATCTGGAATGATGTATAGCTTAAACTGTTTTGCTAAAGCAAAACTGTACTGGTGGTCCTTTTAAAATGCAACAATATATTTCATAAACTACATTAATAGAATTTTTACAGATCTTTTTGATGTACTGATAATGTAAAGTACCTCTGCAATTACAGAGTAATAATTATCAGATATATTGCTTCATTCTCAGCTGAATAGAATCTGATCACAACGTTGACTTCATATGAGCAAAGCATTTTAGACAAAACAAGTCCAGGCATAGGCAGAGGTACAGTAAGCATGCAAATGGGTGTAGATTTGGATGACTCATTTATTTGGAAGATGTGTCTTACATGATAACAGCTTTAGTTCTTTTGCCACTGCTTGTCATAGGTGAATGGTGTTGACATCACCAGTATGAGCCATGCAGAAGCAGTGGACTTTCTTCGATCTATCCCAGATACAGTTACTCTAGTAATTGGACGGGTTCTGGAAGTACCAGAGTTTCCAATAAAGCTACATTCACTTCCAGATATCACAATGATGTGCCACAAGCAAGAACTAGGTAAACCTTTTTGAAATAATTCAGCTTGTTATGTTTATAATAATGGCTTGAACAGTGTATAATGTAACTGTTTTTTTAAAATTAGAAATACTGTCATGTTTTTAGGACTTTTCTCCTTTCTGTCTGTCTCAGTATATATTATAACTCGAAATAAGCCTATCATAGGGAATGTGTGCAGTTAACATCTCATAAGATTTTTGTAATTTAGATTAGCACTACTAATCTGGCTGTCTATGCGTTAGTAATATAGATTAAACAATTTTTTAAAATGTACTAAATGTTAAAATGATCACAATGAAGTGACTGAAATGGTTTTATTTAGATAAAATGAGGGACTAGGAACTATAACTTTCTTACAGGTTGTCCTGTAACAATTGTCTTGGAACTAATGTTAGAACCAAATTAAAAAACTATATTTTTGTGTGTATTTATGAATTGGTAAAATCAGGTTTGCTTCCCAAGATTAAAGCTTACATTTTTGAGAGTTTTTTAGTTTCCTTTTGTATCAGACAAGTGAATTTAGTGGAGAAAAATAAATCTAGGCAAAATTACAAATTAAAACATCAGTTTCTATTTGGTGCATTGCTATGAATCAAGAAAATAGGCAAGAGTTTTGGCATGCCTTTTATTTTTCCCATTAAATGCAGAGAGACCCATATGGTGTCTATTTGCAAAAGGGGAAGTAAATCAGAATCGGAAACTATAAACTCAGTATCTTAATTTAATTCAGAAAGAAAGATTTGAATTCATTTCCACTTCATGACTTTTTCTGGGAAATTCTTTGAGACATCTCAATGAAGTGCATTTGAAATCCAGTCACTGTAGGAGTGTAGAAAACGGAGCAGTCATTGTGTATAACCAGCTCCCACAGACTACAATGTGATAATGACCAGGTAATCTGTTTTTGTGGGTGTTTTTTGGGGGTTGGGGAGATAAATATCGGTCAAGGCACCAGGCAAAACTCTCCTGCTCCTCTTCTCAGGGGACAGTAAATCTGTGGAATTCTTTACCACAGAGGACAGTCAAGGCTGGATCGCTAAGTATATTCAAGGCTGAGATGGCCAGGATTATAGGGAAAGGCAGGAAGGTGGAACTGAGAATAATCAAATCAGCCATGATCTCTTTGAATGGTGGAACAGACTTGATGTGCTGAATAGCCTATTTCTACTTTTATGTCTTAAAGTCATCTTCAGATATTGATTTATGTCCGTATGAGAGGGCAGACAGGGTGTTCATTTATCTTCTGAAAGACAACGCTACTCGTGCCACAATGTTTCCTAGCTTAGTACACTAGGTATTGACATTGATATTCATGTGCTCAGGTCCTGGAGTGAAACCTGAAACTCTGTGACACAGAGGCAAGAGCGCTACCAACTGAGCTGTGTCTGACACAATTAGAGTAATTTGAGGATATTGCACCGTTGGTGAATGAGAGCCTTGACGAACTTATGACACTGAACGCCCTTTCAGCTGCTAAACAGGCACTAAGTATGTAACATGGCAGGTGGAAGTCTCCTAGTGTGTTTTCAGGATCAGGCTGCTCCATAGACACCCAGTACACTTGCCAATTTGTTACACTGTGATGTGGACTGTCTCAAAGAGTGCCTCATTATGTGCTAATCTCACTCAATGACTCATGCCCTTGTGTGCAGAAAAGACCCCTTAGCTGTATTTTTTTAAGGGGTTCATTCATTATTTACAATTCAGTTGCTACTTTGTCCATATCAGCTGCTGGTTAACCTCTTGTAAGTTTTAGCCAGATTCCTGACCTAATTCTGACTGTGAGAAGTAGGTTTTGCTGATACTGTGCCAGTTTGCAACTTTCACATCAGCTGTACCACAAGCATGGGTAGCTCAGCTGGGCTGTGTTTAGGGTTGGAGAATGAAGGAAAGTGGCAAGATAGGAAAAGGAAGGAGCAGCTGGGTGAAGAGTGAGGGGGGAAGAAGAACACTGCATAGGAGGTTAAATCCATCACAGGTCTTTAAGGAACATTTTTGGCTGAACATTTTGGGCGGCAACATCTAAGCTCCACTTTACCAAAGAAACTTACCGCCGAGCTGTGTCCCCTTCTACAAGTGTAAGTCCAACCTTGCACCAAATCACAGACAGAATACCCTGTGACCATGAGCCTTATACTTTATGCCCAGGCTCCTTCAACACTGCAGTCGGTGACCTCAGCAGGAACTCGCTGCTGTCTGGCCATTTGGGCAGGCTTTACAGTACAGTGCTCAGAGGGTATCTAGATTTGAAATCCTCTAATGCATGCTACATAACTTTGTCCTCATGGAGAAACAACACTGCTGCCACCTGAGCAACATGAAGAGTAGGTGCAGTGTCAATTGCCGGTGCCTCATAAGAGTGTTTCATCCAAGTAATCTCTCCAATCCCTCACACCAACATTTTCACATTCTTTATTACCATTGTCTTTACTATTGCCTCTGGTTATCTTGCTTCTGTCCAACCTTCCAAATTTCATTCACTTCACAGCAAATATAAATGTGTGTGTATGTTGCTTTTATTTGTGCTGATGGCAGGAATTTTAAAAACAAATGAATTTAAACAACTGGCAAATGTGAGAAGGTAGTTATGGTGTGTGGGAATAGGATGTGTTAATTGCAGAAATATACAGGCGAATGGAGAGCAGAAGTAGTATTAGTATAGACGTTGGACCTGTCAGCAAAAAGTAAAAGCAATATTCTTATCCTTGACCACTCTGATGAGGTTATTGAACTTTTTTGTAATATTTCACCCATTCCTTTGAGCTAAATATTTGACATTGATCTCCTATGTGATTTCATTCCGCTGGCAGTGGATGTACTTCTGAAGGATTTTCTGTTCCTATAGCAGAAGGAACCCCCTCCTGTTCAATGTCTACACCAGGTTCTCCTTGGAGCATTGGTAAAGTTAAGGGGTGCCCTTTTAGTGCTTCTACCAGAAGCTTTTGTTTCAAATGTACCTATTGTTCAAAAGGCATTCGTTGCTGTTCAGTAGCATCAGAGTCACAGGATTTCTTCCATTTACCTGCTGCCAGCTCCCACGTAAGAGGTGTACCACTATTGAAGAAGGCCTACATGCCTGTGTCTTTTTAATGAGATCCCGACACCAACTTATCCTATAGTTTGTGTTCATATGCTCAATCCATGTAATGGCTGCAGATTTTAATTTAGATATTTAATTATGTTTGTGTTAGCATGTAGTTATTAATGGTATATGCTTTGAAATTGATCAGAATTTAATTCAAAGATCCAGTCCAAAAATGATCCAGGATTTTACGGTGTTACACAGTTTAATTAGTTTTCATGATCTTTGAAAGATTACATGCCAAGAACTGTGCGTACAATGGAGTAATTTTTTTATTTCAGTTGCAGTGAAAAGAGTTAGGGATGCACAGTTTACAGTTGTACATTTTCCACTTTGGCATGATAACAGTCACTCACAATATCTTTCCTGGTTTCCAGGAAAAATGAATCGCTGTTGAAAATGTGTTCTGTGGAACGTAGATTATTACAATTTGAAATGGATTAAGTAGTTTATTTCCTAATGTTAAACTGTAACTAAATGAAGCTTCTCTTTTGTACAGGCTTATCTGTGGCAGGAGGCAGTGATAGTGCATGCCAGTCAGTTTACATAAGTGGCATTACCCCAGGTTCAGCTGCTGATAAAGAAGGAAGTCTGCAACCATTGGATATTATCCATCATATTAATGGTGTTAGCACACATGGAATGACAACAAACGAGGCAAGGAGAACTCTTCAAAATGCAGGCCCCATTGTCACTTTAAAAGTCACAAGGTATCATAAATACTGTTGTTTGGTTTGTATTCTTGTTGCACAGTATGGCATTGCAAAATATATAGCAATAGTTTTACAGCTCTTTTGTGTTACTTTAGTTCTGCTAATGAGCAGCATGTACTATGCAGTTCTTTTGAATGATTGCACATTACTACTTTATTTCTATTGAACTATTTCAAAAAATGTGCATGACATTGGACAAAACAATTAGTTCCTGTAACGTCTATTATTGCACCCATTTTCTACCGTGCTATTGTGATTGTTGTTAAACATCTGGTTGTCAAGGGAGTAATTCAAATTATACCTAAAAAAAGAAGCAAAAGTGTTTCTCTATTTTCGATCTCCTAAGATCAGTCTACAAATTTTATCTGCTCATTGCCGCCTTCTTTCCCTTTCCTCTCTGTCACCTTCCTCCTTTGCTCCTGCAGCAGGCCACAGCTGCCTTTATCAAAAGCTCACGATACCTACAGACCAGGAGGTTTACAGAATAGAGTATTTGTGTCTGTGCTCGCATAACCATAGAATCATAGACACGGGGAGAATGCGCAAACTTCATATGGTTGCCCAAGGATGGAATTGAACCCAGATCCCTGACATTGTGAGGCAGCAATGCTAACTGTTGGGCTACCATGTCATCCTGTCTGTGATTCCCATATCTCTATCCTCCAAATGATAGACTACAGTTTTTGATTCACTGGGGTGAGGGGCTAGAAATTGATCCCTGCAATTCCTGAAGTCGTCACCAAAATCAAAGATTTCACAAAGTTTGCAAAGTTCCCTATTACTTGACTTTCAGGCTAAAGCTGATGGAAAGCATTAATCTAGTTTCAGTACTGAACAAGAATTGTTCTTTACTACAAGTAATTAAACTCCAGCTGCAGGTAACCAGTTATAAACCGTCAGCATGCAGTTGTATTAATTAAAACTCATCCCCTTTATAAACTTCCCCTTACACATAGACAGACAAACAGGATAAAAATAAGTCATTGACAGAGAGGAGAAACTGAAAAGACAGTTCAAGTCTTAATTCCCAGGTACCCTGTAGTTGACCTGATCCTTATGACTTTTCTGTTGGTCAGCACTTTGCTTCACTCGTCTTTCTTCAGATGCATCCACCGATTAAGAGACACAAGATAGCTGTTCGCATATAAAAAGTCAGTTAAAAATCACTGCCTGCAATAAATCTTGGTTTTCTTCAGATTTAAAGTTAGTTTTGACTGCAAAGAGTAGAGAGACCACTCCTGAGCTGGGGAAGAGTTGAACACTTCTCACTTTCTATCTCTCCAACTTGTTTGCAGCTCCAAGTTTTGCAACTACTTGGGAAACAGTCATACTCTTGTTGGCAGGCAAAAGATCTCTGTCAATTATTTGATTTGATTTGATTCATTATTGTCATATGTCAGATCGTACCATACGAAGTGAATTTGGGTAATAGAACAGACTGAAGAATCTACAGTTACGACTGCAGGGAAGGTGCAGAAAGAGCAAGATCAACATCAAATCTAAAATTTGAGACATCCATTTAGAAGTCTAATAGTAGTAGGGAAGAAGCTGTTCCTGAATCTGTTGTTGTGTGTTTAAGCTTTTGTATCTTCTGCCCAACAAAAGATGTTGGAAGAGATTATAACCAGGGCGGTAGGGGTCTTTGATTATGTTGGCTGACTTACTGAGGCAGCAAGAAGTATAGAGTCAACGGATGGAACGTTGGCTTACATGATGAACTGAGCCGAGTTCACAACTTTCTGTAGTTTTTACCATCCTGGGCAGAGTAGTTGCCATACGAAGCCATGATGCATCCAGATAGGATGCTTTCTATGGTTCCCCCTTTAAAAATTAGTATGAGTCTTTATGGGCATGCCGAGTTTCCTTAGCCTCCTGAGGAAATAGATGCATTGCTGTGCTTTCCTGACTGTAGCATCAACATCGGTGGACCGGGACAGATTGTTGGTGATCATTGCTACACCGTTAACTATCTCCACCTCAGCACCATTGATGTAGATAGGGGCGTGCCCTCCACCTTGCTGCATGAAGCCCATGACCAGCTCTTTTGTTTTGCTAACATTGAGGGAGAGATTGTTCTTTACACCATGCCACCACGCACTCTATCATTTTCCAGTATTCTGTCTCATCTTTGTTTGAGATCCGGCCTACAACGGTGGTGTTGTCCGTGAACTTGTAGATGCACTTGGGATGGAATTTGGCCTCACAGTCATGCGCATATGTGGAGTATAGAAAAGGGCTGAGTACACAGCCATGCAGGGTGCCAGTGTTGTGGATTTTCGTGGAGGAGGTGTTATTGCCTATTATCACTGATTGCAGTCTATGGGTCAGGAAGTCAGGAGTCCAGTTGCAGAGGGTGGAATACAGACCTAGTTCTTGGAGTTTGCAGATTGGTTTGGTTGGAATTATGGTGTTGAAGGTGGAATTGTAGTCAATAAGTAGGAGCCTGACATAAGTATCCTTGGGGTAACATAAGGGCCCTTGACATAAGGGCCAGGGAGATGGTGTCTGCCTTGGACCTGTTGTGACGGTAGATGAGTTGAAAGGTAGCAAGGCAGGTTGGGAGGCTAGATTATAACTGAGACATAGATCAATCACATTCCTATTGCCAGTAAAAGCTGCATTTGTACACCCGTTGTCTCCAAATCATCTGCAACTCAAGCTTCAATTACTCTTTGTCCAACCAGTTGCTTCCACAATGCACATCATGGATGTCAGGTTAGTAGCTTTCAGAACATACAGTCACCCTTTTAAATACTGGTTTTAATGCAGCTCTTTTTCCAGTCTATAGCTTCTTTTTAAAAGAAAAACACAAAAATAAAAAGAAGTCTTTACAAAAGAAAGTTAAAATCAGAAGAGATGCACCATTATCAGCTTAATCAAAATCTCTTTTGCACTATAACTCAGAGTGAAAAATGACCTGTTGAATGTTTTCCTGAAATGACCAAAATGATTGTGTGATTGCTCACTTCCCCACCCACAGCTCCTCCCGTCATCTCTGTCCCACCGCTCAGAACTATACATTTGTTGTGGCAAGTACGTAGTAAATATACTTCTGCTATATTTACTAACATCTGCTATGCCATGTTAGATATAATTTTATTAAACACTAACAAAAAGTGAGATTAAGTTTTAGGTAAGTGTGATGACACATGAAGTGAGATGAATGTTTCTTTTGTGAATAACTTTCTCCAGTCTTAGCTTCGTTTAATTTTAAGGATGTTGCTTTTTTTTAAATTTTGCAGAGATGGAGAGCCTGTATTTGCAAAAGTAATCGAGTCTTCTGTTCAGTGCAGTGACAAGTGCATAAAGCTTAATGAATCTGTTGAAGTTAATGGTACGTTTTGAATGAAATATCTTTAAACTTCTTTGGATTTTTTTTAAAATTTCAAATTTGTTCTTAGTCAATATAAAGCCACACTGAAAGGTACTTTTCAAGTATGGGAAGGTAACAACACTTCTGTAAAGAGTAATATTACTTTGAAATTCAGATTCATTTGTGTGATGTTAGTATTGATGTTGAGGCTACTGTTTATTGTCCTTGAGAACATGGCGGTGAGCTCCTTCTTGAGCTGCTACTGGCTATCTGTAGGTGCAACCACAACGCCATTTAGGAGGAAGTTGCAGGACTTTGACCCAGTGACACTGAAGGAACAGCTATATATTTCTGAGTCATGGTATTGCATGGGTTGGAGGGCAAATTGCCAGTTCCCATGTGTCTGCTGTCCTTAACTTTCTGGGTTCTAGTGTGGTCATTTTGGGAGACATTGTTGAAGGAACCTTCGTTTCTGCATTTAATCTGCTTTTAAACTGGAAAAGGTGCCAAAGAAATTTACGAGGATGTTGCCAGGACTGAAGGGCTGAGTTATGGGAGAGGTTGGACAAGATAGGTGTTTTCTCTTTAGAGCGTAGGAGACTGAGGGGCAATCTTATAGAAGTGTATACAATCATGAGATGAATGCACTCAGTCTTTTTCTCAGGGTTGGGGGATCGAGGACTAGAGGGCATCAGTTTAAGTAAAAGAGGGAAAAGAATACATGGGAACCTGAGGGGCAACTTTTTTACACAGAGGTGGTATGCAAATGAATGAGCTGCCAGCAGAAGTGATCAAGGCAGGCATATTGACAACATCTAAAAGGAATTTGGAGAAATATATGGACAGGAAAGATTTAGATGGATATGGGCCAAGTGCAGGGAAATGAGGTTAGCGTGGATGGACATTTTAGTTGGCATGGACGCATTTGGCCGAAGGGCCTGTCTCTGTGCTGTAGGACTCTATGACTCTATGAACAACATTCACTCCTACCACTGGTGTTCCAGTAGTGAAGAAAGCAACTGTCTAAAGGTGGTGAATGGGGTGTGTGTCTTGGATGGTTAACGTCATTGCTGAGGATAGTATCCCACCTAAAACCTATACGTGTAATGTATTGCATGTATCTTTGAACATATAATTAGTGTTATGCAAGGCCAGTAGCATAATTTTGGTGGGGTTGGTTCCAAGCTGAATTTTGAACTTTTTTTTATTCTCCTGGAAATCTAGAGTAGAGGGAATGGAAGCTAGGGCAGTTGCATGCTCCTCTTGCAGGATGTGGGAGGTAAGACACCACTGCTGGTGTCCCCTTTGACTTCATCTGCGAGAATTGCACCCAACTCCAGCTCCTCAAAAACCGCGTTAGGGAGCTGGAGGTGGAGATGGATGAACTCCGGATCATTCAGGAGGCTGAGGGGGTGATAGAGAGGAGTTATAGGGAGGTGGTCACACCCAAGGTACAGGAAAAAGGTAGCTGGGTGACTGTCAGGAACGGGAAGGGGAATAGGCAGACAGTGCAGGGATCCCCTGTAACCGTTCCCCTCAATAATAAGTGTACCGTTTTGGATACTGTTGTTGGGGGGGGGGGGGGCGGGGGGGGCGGGGGGGGAGGAGAGAACCTACCAGGGGAAGACCATAGCAAACAGGTCTCTGCCACTGAGCCTGGCCCTGTGGCTCAGAAGGGAAAGGGAGAGAATAGGAGTGCAATTGTAGTGGGGGATTCAGTAGTAAGAGGCACAGACAGGTGGTTCTGTGGACGCGAACGAGACGAACGGATGGTATGTTGCCTCCCGGGTACCAGGGTCCATGATGTCTCGGATCGTATCTTCAAGATCCTTAAGGGGGAGGGTGAACAACCAGCAGTCATGGTACACGTTGGTACCAATGACATAGGTACAAAAACGAGTACAGGGAGTTAGGTTGGAAGCTGAAGTCCAGGACAAACAGGGTAGTTATTTCTGGATTACTAACAGTGCCACGTGATAATGAGTTAAGAAATAGGGAGAGAGTGCAGCTAAACACGTGGCTACAGGGCTGGTGTAGGAGGGAGGGCTTCCATTATGTGGACAGTTGGAGCACATTCTGGGGAAGATGAGACCTGTACAGTAAGGACGGGTTGCACCTGAACTGGAAAGGCACAAATATCCTGGGAGGGAGGTTTACTCGAGCTATACAGGATGGTTTAAACTCGATTGGCAGGGGGTGGGGAACTGGATTTGTAATTCAGAGGATGAAGTATTCACCCTTCCAACGAGCACAACAGGGAGTGAAGTTGTTTATGAAGAAATGCAGTCGATGGAGCGTAATTGTGGACACAGATGGTTTGATGTGTGTATACTTCAATGCTAGAAGTATCAGAAATAAGGCGGATAAACTTAGAGCATGGCTTGCTAATCGGAACTACGATGTTGTGGCCATTACAGAAACTTGGGTAACTCAGGGAGAGGAATGGTTGTTGGAAGTTCCGGGATTTAGATGCTTTAAAAGAAATAGGGAGAGTGGAAAAGAGGTGGGGGAGTGGCCTTGATAGTCAGGTCTAGGATAGCAGCTACTAAAAGGCAGTTCGAGAATGATATGTCTACAGAGTCAGTTTGGCTTGAGGTACAGAACAAGAAAGGAGCAGTCACTTTGGGGGATTTTTACAGACTGCCTAATAGTTGCAGAGAAGTAGAGGAGTGGAATGGGAGGCAGATACTGGAAATGTGCAGAAGTCACAGGGTTGTAGTCATGGGTGACTTCAACTTTCCAAACATTGATTGGAAACATTTTAGTTGTTATAGTTTACATGGAGTGGATTTTGTCCAGTGCATTCAGGAAGGATTCCTGACACAGTATGTAGATAGACTAACATGAGGAGAGACCACTTTGGATTTGGTGCTTGGCAATGAACCGGGCCAAGTGTTAGACCTGTTGATAGGAGAGCATTTTGGCAGTAGCAATCATAACTCTGTTACTTTTACAATAGTCATGGAAAATGATGGGTACATACAGCAGGGTAAGGTTTATAATTGGGGGAAGGGTAATTATAATTCTGTTAGGCAAGAACTGGGTAACATAAAATGGGAACAGATGCTGTCAGGGAAGAACACTATTGAAATGTGGAGATTGTTTAAGGAATGCATACTGCGTGTGCTCGATATGTTTGTCCCTAGCAGGCAGGGAAGATGCGGTCGAGTGAGGGAGCCTTGGTTCTCAAGAGAGGTCGAACGTCCGGTTAAGAGGAAGAAGGATGCTTATATAAGGCTTAGGAAACAAGGATCAGAAAAGGCTCTAGAGGGATACAAGTTATCCAGGAAGGAGCTGAAGAAAGGGCTTAGGAGAGCCATAAGGGGGCATGAGAAGACCGTGGCAGACAGGATCAAGGAAAACTCCAAGGCTTTTTACGCATACGTGAGGAATAAGAGAATGACCAGAGAAAGGGGAGGGCTGATCAAGGATTGTAAAGGGAATTTGTGCACGGAGCCTAAAGAGATAGGAGAGGTCCTTAATGAATACTTTTCTTCGGTATTCACAACTGAGAGGGACCCAGTTGTAATGGAGGACAGTGTGAAACAGGCTGGTCAGCTAGAGGAGGTCAGTGTTAGTAAGGAAGATGTACTAGGAATTTTGAGGAAGTTGAAGATAGATAAGTCCCCCGGGCCTGATGGGATTTATCCAAGGATTCTATGGGAAGCGAGGGAAGAGATCACAGGGCCTTTGGCGATGATCTTTTCATCCTCACTGTCCACGGGTATAGTGCCGGAAAATTAGAGAGAGGCAAACGTCATTCCCTTGTTCAAAAAAGGGACTAAAGATAACCCCGCAAATTACAGGCCAGTTAGTCTTACATCAGTGGTGGGCAAATTATTGGAAAGGGCTCTGAGAGACAGGATTTATGATCACTTGGAAAGGCACAGTTTGATTCGTGATCGTCAGCATGGATTTGTGAGGGGTAGATCATGCCTCACAAACCTTATTGAATTCTTTGAAGAAGTGACCAAACACATGGATGAAGGTAGAGCAGTGGATGTGGTATACTTGGATTTAAGTAAGGCGTTTGATAAGGTTCCACATGGTAGGCTCTTGCAGAAGGTAAGGAGTCATGGGATAGGGGGAAATGTGGCAGATTGGATTCAGAATTGGCTGACCTTTAGAAGACAAAGGGTGGTAGTGGATGGAAAGTATTCAGCATGATACTCTGTTACGAGTGGTGTACCACAAAGATCTATTCTGGGTCCTCTTCTATTTGTGATTTTTGTAAATGATTTGGCTGAAGGAGCGGAAGGGTGGATTAGCAAGTTTGTGGCCGATACGAAGGTGCGTCCTGTTGTGGACAGTGCGGAGGGCTGTTCTAGGTTACGAAGGGACATTGATAGGATGCAGAGCTGGGCTGAGAAGTGGCAGATGGAGTTTAACCCTGAAAAGTGTGAGGTGGTTCATTTTGGAAGGACAAACTTGAAAGCAGAATACAGGGTTAACGGAAAGATTCTTGGCAGTGTGGAGGAGCAGAGGGATCTTGGGGTTCATGTTCACAGTTCTCTGAAAGCTGCCACCCAGGTGGGTAGAGTTGTTAAGAAGGTGTATGGTGTGTTAGCTTTCATTAATAGGGAGATCGAATTCAAAAGCTGTGAAGTTATGCTCCAGGTATGCAAAAACCTGGTTTGGGCACATCTGGAGTATTGTGTCCAGTTCTGGTTGCCTCATTACAGGATAGATGTGGAGGCGTTGGAAAAGGTGCAGAGGAGATTTACCAGGATGTTGCCTGGAATGGAGGGAAGGTCTTACGAGGAAAGGTTGAGAGAGCTACGGCTTTTCTCTTTAGAACGACGAAGGATGAGAGGTAACTTGATAGAGGTGTACAAAATGATCAGAGGTATAGATAGAGTAGACAGCCAGAGACTTTTTCCTAGGGTGGAGGTAGCTATTATGAGGGGGCATAGTTTTAAAGTGAGTGGAGGTAGATACAGGGGAGACGTCAGAGGTAGGTTCTTTACTCAGAGAGTGGTAGGGGTGTGAAATGCATTGCCGGAGAGGGTGGTGGAGTGGGCCACATTAGGGGCATTTAATCGGCTATTAGATAGGCATATGGATGATAGTATAAGGTAGGGGTGGAGATTAGATAGACTTTAGGATTAGGGTAAAAGTTCGGCACAACATCATGGACCAAAGGGCCTGTACTGTGCTGTACTGTTCTGTGTTCTATGTTCTATGTTCTAAACCCCTTGCTTCTTTTCAGCCCCTTTACATCAACTCATGCATTTACACGGGATATTGGTTTAACATCCAAAAAGATAGCATAAAGAATTACTGCATTAAATTGTTGATGTAGATTATATGCTTCAGCTCTGCAGGGTCCATAAGACCTAGGAATGGAAGTAGGCCTTTCAGCCCATTGAGTCTGCTCCACGTTCAATACGACGATAGTTGATCTGATAATCCTCACCTCCACTTTACTGCAAACTTCTGACTTAAATATGCTATCCTTTAATCAAGTTGATACTGAGTGCAGGAGGTGAAAGCACAGAATATCACTACACCAGGCACCTGCCCTCAAAATTACAATTTCCTACTCACGCTATGGGTTGCATTTTGTGTGATTCATCAATTCCAATGCATGCGCGTTAATGCTGGTAAAACCAGGAGACTTGGAGAATAACGTTTGGTTGGGTAGCAAAGACTTGCATGCTATTGCAAGTCCAAAGAGAAATATGTGAGTGCTTGTCCTTTACAGGTACAAGAAGACAAGTAGTTTCAGAAAAATTTCCTCTTGCCAGAGATACATTACAAGGATTTCTTAGTTTTTTTTTAATGTGATGTGGGCTTGTGCTGGCTAGGTTTGCATTGAATGCCCATCCCTAGTTGCTGTTGAACTGATTGGCTGTTAAGGCCATTTATGAGGGCAATTAAGAGTCAACCACATTGCTGTGGATGTGGGGTCACAAGTTGGCCAGACCAGATAAGAATGGCAAATTTCCTTCTCTATATGAGTAGTATAAGGATGCTGAAGGACAGGATAGAGCGTGCAACCAAAATGAAAATTTCTCTAAAACTTTCACATCCTCCCTATATTGAGGTGACCAGAACTGAACTCAATATTCCAAGTGTGGTCTAACCAGGGTTTTATAGAGTTGCAGCATAACCTCGCGGCTCTTAAACTCAATCCCCCTGCCAGTGACAGCCAATACACCAAATGCCTTCTTAACAACCCTAACAACTTGGGTGGCAAAGGGAGTTCAATGCAGATTTACAAGGATGATACCTGGGCTTCAGGGGTTGCATTATGAGCTGAGATTAGACCTTTAGTCGCCTAGAATTTAAAAGGTTAAGTAATGATCTTCTGGATATTAACAAGGAAAGACAGGGTAGATAAAGATAAACTATTTCCACTCGTTGATGATTTTAGGACCAAGCCATTCAGGGAAGATGTTAGAAAACATTTTTACACACAAAGAGTAGTGAAGATCTGGAATCCTCTTCCTCAAACGGCCGCTGATACTAATTCAATTGTTAAAAATTCATCTCATATTTAAATTTATTTAGCAAGGTACCCAGGGATATGGGCCCAAGGCAGGCATATGGAGTCAAGCCACAGACGAGCCTCCTCTGCCATTCAGTAAGATCAAGGCTGGAGGGGCTGAATATTCTACTCCTGACCCTACGTTCCTGAGGAAATTAGTGACCCAGATGGGTTTTTCCCAAAAATCGAGAATAGATACGTGGCCGCAACTAGATTAGCTTTGAATTGGAGATTTTTATTGAATTCAAATTTCACCATTGTGGCAGTATTCAGACCTGTGTCCCCAGAACTTTAACCTGGGGTTTTGATTTACTAGACTGGTGACATTATCACCACACACTCACCTCTCCCAAAACAAAGATTTTCATTTTGCTCTCCTCAGGAAATTCACAAGACTACCACTATAAAGGGAACAGTATTTTATACTGTGTGAGATGAAAATGCTGATTTGTTGTCAAGCAGATTGTGGTAGAGGCAGAGAAGGCACATAGGAGCAGAAGAGTAGGAGGCTGATCTCCCACATTGTATTCCTTCTGCCATGCCTTTGCCCACTTTCCTAGCCTGCCCAAGTCCTTCTGTAACCTTCCTGCTTTCTGAATACTACTTGTCCCTCCGCCTATCTTTGTATCATCTGTAAACTTAGCAATAATTCCCCCCAGTATCTTCGTCTAGATTGTTAATTTATAAAGTGATCAACACTGACCCCTGCGGAACCGCATTGGTCATCAGCTGCCATCTTGAAAAAGACCCCTTTATCCTCAAAAATCAAAAGAACTGTGGATGCTGTAAATCGGGAACAGAAACAGAAGTTGCTGGAAAGCTCAGCAGGTCTGGCGGCATCTGTGAAGAAAAATATCAGAGTTAACGTTTTGGGTAAGTTGTCACCAGGTGTGACCTGCTGAGCTTTCTAGCAACTTCTGTTTTTGTTCCTTTATCCTCACAGTCTACCTTCTGTGAGTCATGGAGGAGTATTTACATTAAGACAAGAATTTTAAATTCCCTAGGATAATAGCAGAGCTGAACATGATACAAGAGAAAATGCTAGTAGTGGTGTCTTGAATGAAGGTGAGTTTCTGAAGATTAAGTCAAAGGCAAGGAGGTTATCAGTATCAGAGATAATAGATACTGCAGATGCTGGAGAATCCGAGATAACAAGGTGTGTGGAGCTGGATGAACACAGCAGGCCAAGCAGCATCATAGGAGCAGGAAAGCTTGACATTTCGGGCCTAGACCCTTCATCAGAAAAATTTATCTAGTTCTTATTCAGACTCAAATTTCAGATCAACAGAAGCTAAATCCAAAGAATAGTTTTGCCCAGATGATTATAATTAATCAAATGCAATTTTACTGGTGATTTGAATTTGTTTTTATTTGTTGCAAACATCATATATATCAGTTTAGTTTCCAAGTATCACTTTCTGTCTGCAGGAGATATGTATGGAAACGGACAAAATGAATGTGATCAAGCATCATCTGTAAAGGTAGCAGAGGTAAGATTATATTTTATCACTATGTACATTAATGGGAGAAATCATCTCTGCAGTAGTTAAGTTTGAAGCCCAAATTATTTGCATATGTTTGGCCAACAAAATATCTTTTGACAATAAGTTAAAGTCTTTTTTAAAAGACATAATTTGCTGTGGACCATCTAGTTCCTTGTGAATATTATACTCAGTCGAAACAAAGGACGGTACTTTGACATGAGATTGCATGATATGTGTTTCTTAAAATATAGCGAAGACAAAGTAAGAATTTTGGACACTTATTATGCTTGCAAACTCTGATCTTTGAGAAATTGATTTGCATCATCACCAGTGTTGGGAGGACATCAAAACTCAAAAAAAACAGAAACGAAAGAGCTGCAATTTTGTAGAATCTTGTCATGTCTCTCAGAGATGTTGTAAAGTTTTCGTATTCAATTAATTATTTTAAATTGCAGTCATGGTTGCATAGGGAAATTCAGTACCATTATTTCTCTCTCTCCATAGAATAATGTGATGCACTTTGAGCTACAGAAGCCTATCACAGGAAGATTAGGGTTCTCCTTAATAGGTGGTGAAAGTGGTACTTTTGTAAAGAGTGTTCATCCTGGTGGTGCAGCTGCTGTGGATGGAAGGCTGCAAGCTGGTGACCAATTACTTCAGGCAAGTTACATGCATCGAATCATGAAGGATTACATTGCAAAAATAATGGCCACCATGCGGCCTGTTTTTCTTCACAAAGACAACTGCGCTGTCCTGCTTTTCTCTATGTATAATACTTTGCGTTTTCAAGCATCCATCAGTTTCTTTCTAAATCAACTATGTACTTTGTTTCAGGAAAACTTATTTGTAAAAAAATTAAGCATTCCGACAACTTTTGTCTATAGCTTTTAAATTTATAACTTCCATTTTTGCAATTCTCAAAATTGTTTAAATTATTTAGCTAAATAATAGGTTTTCCACTGGTTCATGAGTCAATAACAAGACAAAACAAATTAACTATTTATCACAACGTAATCTTCCATAATTTTGTATACATGTAACAACTGAGTTGTTAATCTTTGGCTTCAGAAAGAAGTCCCAACTTCTAGAGTCTGTCTTCATAATCATAACTATTTAATGCACCAATCTCTGGTAATATCTCGGTGAATCTGAACTGCAGTTTTTTCTGTTGTTTTTAAGGTCCACCCTTCTGGAGAATGCCTAAACTGCACATAATGTTTCAAATACAACAAAACAGTTTTTACACGATCAGTATTAGTTGCTTGTTCCGAAATTTTATTACCTTAGGTACGAAACCAAGAATTCAATAGAACATAAAAGCAAGTAGCTAATGTTGAACTTGCACAAAAATTTAATGAGCCACAATGTGTATGGTTCTGTGCACCTCATTGCAAATCGAGACAATCGGGCATTGCTATACATATTTCTGCAAGTATTTATTTCTCATGTTAGACACTACATTAGCTTCGCAATGAATGAAGACTATCTAGCTATAATGTTTGGCTCATTGCTTTTTTTTTTCAAAAAAGAGGACTTTCAAACTTGCTACTCTCCAGTTCTCTGGTACAAAACTCCTGTCTGCAGAATTTTGGAAAATTATAGTCAGACATTCTGCTGTTTTCTACCTTCAGGATCCTGGAAGTAAGCCGTTAAATCCTGGTGATGTTTTATACCTTAAATGTAACTAAGCTTTTAGCTTTATTTATGTGAAAGTTGATCTTCACTATCTACTCCGCCCTCCTTCATTATTTTTACTATCCTAAAATAAGATGAAGGGTGGCACGGGGGTTAGCACTGCTGCCTCACAGCGCCAGGGATATGAGTTTGATTCCAGCCTTGTGCAACTGTCTGTGTGGAGTTTGCATGTTCTTCCTGTATCCGTGTGGGTTCCTGCCGGGTGCTCCAGTTTTCTCCCACAGGAAGGCTGATGGGACCCATTCACATTGGTTGGATATACATTGAGTTTTGATGTTGCTCCTGATACTGGCGGAACAGAAAGATGAGCTAACTAAAATGCAGTGGTTTTTACTTGGTGACAGTCCATCTTTAAAAAAGTGGATATGTGAATTCCTTGGGTGGCTGCTTAAGAATTGGTTTTAATTTAAAGTTTAATCAAATTTGGTTTATTTATCCATGGAATCTGGATTTTGATAGAGTTTCCTTTGGCTGGAGTATACTTCTCACCTCTAGTTCAGTTATTTTCTATTGCTGATATATGGTTCTATTGCCAACTTTCTTTCAACCAAGGAAAGATCCATCTTCACCTCATAATGTAGTTTTTTTTTTCTTCTCTGTACTTGAATTGAACAAAACTATATTTGCTACAACATCCCAAATGTTGCTGTACTTTCAAGTCATGTACTTATTATTGAGATCTAAGTCAAGTCACGCTACTTCCTTGTAGTAGTATACTTGACAGAAGCATAAGTTACAAATTCTGAGATTGATAATCATGGCTTATTCTCCACGCAACTTATTGAGATAGATGCTCCTGTTACCCACGGTACCCTGGTTCAATTCACTTGTTCATATTGCGGAAAAGTATATTTCTTTTTTTTTGATTTTTAAACCTTTGTTCTTGAATGTCTTTTATTCGTTCATTCGTTCAGGCAATTTGGGCTTTGCTGACTAGGCCAGCATTGTTTACCATCCCTAACTGACCATGAGAAAGTGTGATGAGCTGCCTTCTTGAACCACTGCAATCCATTTAGTGTAGTGACACCTACTTCTGTTAGGGAGTTCCCTGATCTTGACCCAATAAGAGTGAAGGAATACCAATATGTTTCCAAGTCATGTTGGGGTTGGAGGGGAATTTGCAGATGGTATCTTGCCTTGCCTCTGCTGCTCTTGCCTTTCTGGATGATAACATTTGTGGTCTTGGAGGGAATTGTCAATAGATTATTGATGTATTACTGCACTTTGTATACCTTGTAGCATTACACTCTGCTGCTACTGCGTGTTTGTTGATGTAGTGCTATTCAAGCTGGCTGCTTTGTCCTGCATGGTTCAAGCTTCTTTTGTTGAAGCTGCACTCATCCAGATAAACCAGGAGAATTCCATCACACTCCTAGCTTGTGCCTTTCAGATGGTGAACAGACTTTAGAGAGTCATGTGGTTAGTTACTCCCTGCCTCTTAGTATTCCTAGTCTCTAATCTGCCTCTGACCTGGTAGCCATATTATTTCTATGGCCAGTCTGATTCAGATTCTGGCCAGTGATAACCGCCACACTGGGTTATATATTGATGATGATGCTGTTGGCTGTCAGGAGACAATACGTTGATCCTCTCTTGTGCAAATGATCATTGCCAGACACTTGTATGGCACAAACTTTGTCACTTGTCAACACAAGGTTGTATTCTCCAGCTCTTGCTTTTGGACACAACAACTTTGTTATCTGAGAATGATGCTGAACATTGATCGATCATTAGCAAGCATCCCCATATCTGACCTTATTTGTTGCAGGATTCCTAGTCTCTGACCTGTTGCTGTAGCCACTAGTATTCATGTGGTTGTTCCAGTTCCTGGTGGTAAACCCAGGATTCTGCTTGTGGGTGATTCAGCATTGGTCATTTCATTAAATGCCAAAGGCTGATGGCCATTGCCTGGGATGTATGCTACAAATGTTACTTGCCATTTATTAGACTCAACCTGCATTTTGTCCAGGTCTTGCTGCATGATGAATGGACGTGAACTATTTCAGTATCTGAGGAGTTATAAATGATGCTAAACATTGTGCAGTCATGAGCTCCTGTCTCCCTGGTGCATGTCAACCATCCACAATGCACAGTCAGGAGTTTAATGGAATACTCTTCACTTCTCTGAATAAGTGCGGTTCTACTAATACTTAAGAAATTCAACACTATCCAGAACAAAGCAGTCTGCGTGATCAGCACTCCGTCCACCACCTTCAAAGTTCATTTCTTTCACCAGTGGTGTATAGTGGCAGTAGTTCATGCCATGTTCAAGATGCACTGTAGCAACTGGCCAAGCCTACTGGACAGTGCCTTGCAAACTCACGACACTACCGTAGCAGGCCAAAGACAGTAGATGGACGGGAACACTACCACCTGCAAGTTCCCCTCCCAAGCCACATATCATCCTGACATGAAACTATTTTGCCGCTACTTCACTGTTGCTGGGTCAAAATCCTGGAGCTCCCTTCCTGACAGTAGTATGGGTGGCCTTGCACCTCAAGAACGGAAACAGTTCAAGAAGGCCATTCACCATGTCCTTCTCGAGGCCATTTCTGAATGGGAAATAAATGCTGGCCTTGACTCTCCTATAGTCCAGAAACTTACCTGACCCAGCTGCTCAGCTCTTGAAATTAGGGAATGCCAATGAATCATTACCCTCAGAGAGAAGAAATTTCTTCTCATCTCCATTTTAAACGGAAAATCCCTTAATTTGAAGCTTTGCTCCCTAGTTCTGTATTCCCCAAGAGGTGAAACATTCTCTTGACATCTACCGTGTCATGACTTATCAAAATCTTATAAAGTCACCTCATTCATCCAAACTTTAATAAGTATAATCTCAGCCTGCTCAAATACAACCATTTATGTCCCCAGGAATCAACTACTGAATCTTCACTGTACTGTCTGCAATGCAAGTATGCCCATCCATAAATCAAAGGCCTGGGTTCAAGTCCCACCTGCTGCAGACATGGATTATAACATGTCCGAACTGGTTAATTAAAAAGATTTACATCATCTCAAAAAATTAGACAGAATTGTACACATCCCAATAACCTGTGCAGCTGTATCAGGACTTCTGTACTTTTATACGCCATCCCCTTGCAATAAAGGCCAAACAATTGTAGCAAAATTAATTTTTAAAGATGGAAATCAATTCAGCTAGCAAGGAGAAAGCGAGGATGGAGAATAAATATGCACAATTACTATGCATTTAGTCTGGGATAACATATTCCAACTATTAGCCTTTAATAATACCATTGTGCTTATTTCATCACAATTTTTCCACCCTTTGTTTCCTTCTGTTGTACATAGTAACTGTGGAGAGTAACCATATAAAATAGCAGAAGGTTTGCAGTGATCAAAAGGTCTTACTGTTTGTGACTTACCTATCATCATCTACTACTATAAATCATAGGTAAATGGGAAATGTGTAGTTGGAGTCTCCCACACTAAAGCAGTGACAACAATCCGCAAAGCCAAAGGATTAGTGAATTTAACTGTCTCCAGAGCTAAATCCTCCAGCGAAATGGGAAATACAAATAAGGATGCTGAAGCTATTGGTTCTTTCTCCAAAGTGCAGCACTGTGCAGGTATGAAAAAACTGAGTGTTATTGAGTTCAATTTATGCAATTCTTTAAATGTAATCTGTGCATTATCTCCAAGAACATGTTGTAAGTGACCACTAACTGATTGGACCAATTGACTAATATGTATCTAATATTTAAGAATCCAATAAGCAAACCAATCAAATGGCTGATTTTTGTGTTGTGTGCCACAGTGAACGTCAGCGATTGTAATTTATTTCTTTCAATTTATCTAAATATAACAAGATGCTTTAAATGCCTAATCAGTTAAGCAACAGAACACACTCTTAGAAACTGTTAAACTTAAAAAACATCAAACTGTCAGTTGATAGATGAAAGAATTATATAACAAGATTTCATGTTTTAAGACCAATTGCAACCACCAGACTAAAAGCACCCTGACTGTCCATTATTTTGGATAAAATATACGTTAAATAATAGAACAGAACGTTCCCTGTTACTTCTAACACAACTGACAAGCTAGTTTGACAAGTGTACTTTACACTGTCCCTTGATCAGTCAGTTTTCCTAGATCAAGTCCAAAGTTGTTCATAGCTCCCCAAGGTTTACTACTGTTTCTTTCTCAACTTGGTTACTATTAACCCCTGAACTGTCTTCCTTTGCAAGGGTTTACCCACAAGCTCAGCTAATCTTCCAGCTTCATTTTACGTCCCATGGATTTGATTTTATCATTCCAAGCCCAAACCCCCACCTACATCTTGTAATGGTGGTCCATAGAGAGTTTCAACCACTTACTGCTCCCTCTCTCCAAGAACCTCGCCGACCTACTGTGTCTGAGAGTTTCGGGGATATCTTAGAAATCCTTCTCTGCTTAATCCTATCTATGTTGCAACATGAATCACATGGTCCTTTGAATCCAGTTAGAAACATTAATTAGTTATCCTTGAGATCTGTACTGTCTATTATCTTCAAATGAAATTAGCTGTTTAAAGAATAGCTGTTTACAATTTTCAGCACCTTTCTACACCTTTGGAGACTAGCAGTCTAACCACTGTAAATGCAGATGTTGTAGCCATTGTATTCAAGCGTGAAGTCCTTGCAAAAACTTTCCAGCAAACAGTCTGGATCTTCTTTTCATATTTAACAGCTACACCACCCAGGTCCATTGTTCCTGTAGCCTGCCTCACAATCAAGTGAACCCCCTCCTTCATTTTATTTTGCATAAAGGCACACTCCCAAAGCACAACAATCTTAAAGACCTCATTTCTGTAACAACTTTGAGATTACATAATGGCAGAGAAAGACATTCCCACTTTTCTAATCTGTGATTTAGTATGAACTCACTGTGAGGGGTGTCGGTTAGCTCAGTTGGTTGGATGACTGGTTCATGATGCAAGTGATGCCAACAGCACGGGTTCGATTCCCACACTGACTGAGGTTAATATGAAGGATTCTCCTTCTCAAACTCTTCCCTTGTCTGAGATCTGATCACATTAAGCCACCACCAGTCATCTCTAATGAGAAAGCAGCCCTGCAGTCTGGTAGGACTATGGTGATTTTACTTTTTACTCAGTATGTATGCTACTCCCTCTTATCTGGCATTTCATGAATTAGTGGTTACCACCAATTTCTGAGCTACAAAGAAATAATTCTCTTGCCTTTATAACCTGGCACAATGGATCAAACAGACACCTCAAGCAATGCGGCAAAGGTGCTGTGAGAATGATGAAGAGAAGTGAAGAAGGTAGCAGCACTGAATAACATAGTTTACATGAAGTGTGCAGCTGTTTTAGCTGTGATATGAACAGTTTGGTTTAATGGCAGCAGAACCAAAATAAATTAGCTGCATACCCCAGTGTTATTTCACCCCAATCTCAACTAAACCTCTTTTCTTTTCTATCATATACTTATTGTAGATGTCTGTCAGCAAGAAGCTGAAGTTCCAAAGTCTTTTAAGTGATGTTGTTCAACAGGAAGTCAGTAATTTTTTTTTGTAATCCAATAAACTCGACACCAAAAGACATTCTGGGTAACCTCTTGCGGTTGAGGGGCAGTCATTTATTTTTCTCACAGTTCTAATCTGTTTACTTTGAATTAAAATGATCACTAAGTGATGCTTTAGGATTTTGAACTTAAAATTGTGCCATGTCATTGTTTTTGTCGTTAATGAAAGTAATGTTGCAGCCATTGTTTTGGTTACCAATTCATTTGCAATTGCTTGGCATTCCAATGGTATGAGACTGGACTAAAAGAGGATTCAGGTCCAGAATGGTTTCCTCCATTCTCTTCACTTTAGATTTCATTTGGATTACAGCCTGCCCTAATATTTTGATCTGAAATCATGTTCTCAATGGATTGCCATGGAATGCTGAATTCCTGAATCATAAATCTAGACTATTGGACTAATTATGAATATTTGTTTAATCTGATCGATATTTACCCTGGGATACTTGTGCTTTTGCATGTGGATTCAAATTTGCTACTATAGTTTGCTGTTTGGAATGGCGAAGTTGGAAACTATAGCAGAAACATAACTGGCTGAGGTTGCCGTGAAGGTCCTGCCTTCTCAATCTTGTATTTCTGTAATGAAAGAGCAGCCCTACGATCCTCAGGGACTACGGCAAATTCATTTATCCATCAATCAACAGCAAAAACAGAATATGAATGAAATTGAACATGAGCAGCCCACAAAACAGGAGGTTTCCCATTGCTTACCTGTTTTATACCATGTCTGTATTTGGTTCCACCGATAAATTAGATATGCTGCATGATGGATGGCAAAAATTATTTTTGCCTGTTTTGTGCCACTGCCATCATCCATTTCATCCCAATTACTTAAAGATTTATATCTTTGCTGTTTGTGATTCCACGTGTCCATTATAATAGTGACTACACTTCAAAGGTACTCGTAAACTCATACAGTATGGAAATAGACCCTTCGGTACAACTAGTCTATGTTGACCAGGTTTCCCAAAGTAAACTAGTCCCACTTGTGCATGTTTGCCCCATATCCTGCTAAATCTTTCCTAAACATAATACCTATCAAAATGTCTTTTAAAAGTTGTAACTGTACCCACATCTACCACTTCCTTTGGCAGTTCATTCCATATGTGCACCACCCTCTGTGTGGAAAATGTTGTCCCTCGGATCCCTTTTAAATGTTTCCTCTCTCACCCTCTAGTTTTGGACTCCCCTACCCTGAGGAAAAGACCTTGGCTATTCACCTTATCTGTGCCCCTCATGATTTTATATACCTCTATAAGGTCAGCCCTCAGCCTCTGACACTCCAGGGGAAAAAAGTCCCAGCCTATCCAGCCTCTCATAATGCCTCAAATCCTCCAGTCCCAGTAACATCTTTCTCCTTATTTGAAAAACAAAGTTTTACTGAATTAGAAGCATTTCAGGGAAGATGCAGTTGACACACACCTGAGATGAAGGGCTTTTTATCACTTGTAGAATGTTCAAACATTTTAGGCCTGTTCCTGATAGTAGGGAATGCCAGGAGAAATTCTAATCTCCTGTGGGGAGATTTCCTCAAAGAAGAGTGGACACTGGGTCATTTGAATTATTCTACATTGAGTTTTGGGAGAAAAGGAAGTCCCAGAGTTGGAATAGGCTCAAAGGGCCAAATAGCCTGCTCCAGTTAAGTCCAATGTTCCTGTGTTGGTGGAGAGGGAGTGGTGATGGTTTGGGGTTATAGACGGGGACAAACATGCAGGTAGTATAGAAGACAGCCACTGGCCTTTGGCAACAATGTTGTGACCAGGAAGCAGAATCTTTCTTTTCTCCAGGAGGCTGTTTCATAACCCACTGGTCATGGTCAGCTAATAGCAAGTTTCACCCATAAAATGCTGCCCCACTGCTTAAGCACATGTGTTTTGCATGTTGGAATTTTAGTTAAATTTTATGGAAAATGGCAAAAAGAGGGTAAACGGTAGTGGCACACAGGTCTGGCTATGTTTCAGGAACAGAGTACTGTTGACAACATCCTGAGCACTGATTCTGGAAAATTAACACTTGCTACCGCTATATTCATAGAACATAGAACATAGAACAATACAGCGCAGAACAGGCCCTTCGGCCCTTGATGTTGCGCTGACCTGTGAACTAATCTAAGCCCACCCCCCTACACTATCCCATCATCATCCATATGCTTATCCAAGGACTGTTTAAATGCCCCTAATGTGGCTGAGTTAACTACATTGGCAGGTAGGGCATTCCACGCCCTTACCACTCTCTGAGTAAAGAACCTGCCTCTGACATCTGTCTTAAATCTATCACCCCTCAATTTGCAGCTATGCCCCCTCGTACTAGCCGACATCATCATCCTAGGAAAAAGACTCTCACTGTCCATCCTATCTAATCCTCTGATCATTTTGTAGGTCTCTATTAAATCCCCTCTTAGCCTTCTTCTCTCCAATGAGAACAGACCCAAGTCCCTCAGCCTTGCCTCATAAGACCTTCGCTCCAAACCATGCAACATCCTAGTAAATTTCCTCTGCACCTTTTCCAACACTTCCACATCCTTCCTGTAATGGGGCGACCAGAACTGTACGCAATGTTCCAAGTGAGGCCGCACTAGCGTTTTGTACAGTTGCAGCATGACATCACGGCTCTGGAACTCAATCCCTCTACCAATGAAACCTAACACACTGTATGCCTTCTTGACAGCACTATCAACCTGGGTGGCAACTTTCAGGGATCTATGGACCTGGACACCAAGATCCCTCTGCACATCCACACTACCAAGAATCTTTCCATTGACCCAGTATTCTGCCTTCCTATTATTCTTCCCAAAGTGCATCACCTCACATTTATCTGCATTGAACTCCATTCGCCACCTTTCAGCCCAATTCTGCAGTTTATCCAAGTCTCCCTGCAACCTGCAAATTTCTTCCACACTGTCCACCACTCCACCGACTTTAGTGTCATCTACAAACTTACTAACCCATCCACCTATGTCTGCGTCCAAGTCATTTATAAAAATGACAAACGGCAGTGGTCCCAAAACAGATCCCTGTGGCACACCACTAGTAACCGGACTCCAGGCTGAATATTTTCCATCAACCACCACTCTTGGCCTTCTTTCAGAAAGCCAGTTTCTAATCCAAACTGCTAAATCTCCCTCAATCCCATGCCTCCACATTTTCTCCAATAGCCTACCATGTGGAACCTTATCAAAGGCTTTACTGAAGTCCATGTACACCACGTCAACTGCCCTACCCTCATCCATTCTCAATGTATTTAACCAGACTGCAGAGGGGTAAAATTGAAGACTGAAAAGATTGGGCCTTGTAAATTCAAAATTGTTGACTTAAGCATTCAGGTAATGAGCACAGGGAGATAGATGCCCTTTTTGGAGTACTCTGGTGCATAACTAAGGGAGACAGGGTGTAAAGAAATGCAGTGACATAGTGAGAAGAACAAGAGGCTCATTTGGAGTATAAAAATTGGCATCGTCCAGTTTAGCCAGAAGTCTGTTTCTCTATTGTAAATTATGTATAAACCTGCTGGGTCAGTGTCCAGATCATAAATCAGCTGGGAAACGGAAAATTTGAACTGACGTATTACAGAAAGCTCGTGCAAGATTATGGTTGATTGTTGTGGGGATGAGAAAGTGTGATTTCATTCTGCACTTGGTTTGTCCTATTTTTAACTGAGAACTATTCAATTACTGAGAGTGTGGAGAAGCTAGAAGATTCTTCAGTCATCCTCTGAAATCTCTTAGCTTAACAAAGCATTGAAAGTACATAAATATTTTGAACTGCAACAGTTTCCCATCAGAATCCGGTGATTCTGCTACACTCTAAAATGTTATTATGTTGTAACCAATTACATATGTTTACCAGAACACTGATTATGTAATACTTGCTTTGTTTTAAATGGACACTTGTCAGAAGCTTGAATGTACTTAGTGCCTTGGTAACAATCAAATAAACTTTAAAAGTAGAAGTAATGAACAATGTGAGAATATGTACACCTATAAAGAGCCCCACATTTATCGGGCTAATATAAAAAAAGGTAAAGTATGTTTGTAAGTATTTTAGCTGCAGTGTTTTTTAAAAAAATCATAAATTGAATAAAGAATAAAATTTGTTCTTTACCGTTCAGTGTATTTTTGTAGCCGTTCCAAAAAAAAAATACACTCCGAGAAGTTAAAGTAATTTTCAGTGGGATAGTAGCCGGTATCTCATGTTAAAATAAATGCAGAATAGTTATTCTGATAATAGGTGTGTGCTGCTCAAAGTCTGTTAACTGTAGGAGTGCAGTTAACAGGGAATTGACATCAATCCATTTAATCTGAACAGGTTCCAGAAGTGAAAGGGCACTCAGAGTCTCGAGCTTCATTGTATCACTGTTTTAAAGGAAAAGCTGTTTTTTTATTATTATTTTCTGGACAGGGAAAGATACAGATTTTGTGAAAACACCTGGTATTGCTAAACATATAGGTGAACTGAAGGAAGAAGAAATGTCTGCTAAATCTGAGGATACAGATTATGAAGGTTTTTCATTGCCTGAAGACTCTCCTGAGGTAATTAACAATCCTAATTTGAACAAATTTTGCACAAATTCGATGGGTAGCATGTACTGCACTCATCTCATCTTGGCCTTAACTCCACTTTCCTGCCTGCTCTCCATAACCCTTAATTATTCATTAAAATCTGTCTATACCATCCTAAAATTTTTTCAATCCCTCAGCCTCCACCATACTCTGGGTCAGTAAATTCCACTGTTTCATGACCCTTTGAGAGAAGTAATTTATCCTCATCTCTGTTTAAAATCTGCTAGCACTTACGCTAAGTGCAATCTCATTCTAGATTGTTACACATGAAGAAACATCCTTTCTATGTCTATGTTGTTTAGCATTTTGTATGCCTCAATTAGATCTCCTCTCCTTCTTCTAAACTCCAGAGAATGTAGTCCTAAACTTCTCAGTCTCTCTTCATAACACGAGCCCCTCATCTTTGGAATCAGTCTAGTGAACTTAGTCTGAACTTCCCCAATAAAGCTGCATCCCTCCTCAAGTAAAGGAATCAAAATTGTACACACATTCCAGGTCTGGTCTCATTAATGCTTTGTAGAGTTGAAGCAACACTTGTCTACTTTTATATTCAATTCCTTTAGCAATATATGTCAACATTCCATATGCCTTCCTTACACCTGCTGCTTCAGCACTACAGTCAAAAAATTGACACTTCAAGAGCCAGTCCTGGACTTGAATACACAATTTAGCTTGACATTTCATTTTCAAATAATAAATGAAGCCAACACACAACTACTGTCTCACCTGGGCATCAAAGATCCCAAAGAACTTTTCAATAAAGAGTAAGCACTTCTCCCAGTATCCTGACTTACATTTGTGCCTCAATGAACACAAGCAAAAACTGATAATCGTGGTGCTTTATTGTTTCTAGGACTATGTGTCAAAATGGAATACAGTGTTCCCACATGACAGCAATAGATTTCATAAATAATTTGTTAGCTGTTTCGTGCGTTGGGATGTTCTGAGATTGTGCACAGTTCTGTGTAGAACATAGTACAGCCTGTCGTGTCCTGTGTCAACCATGAGCCATTTTAAACTAATCCCATTTGTCTGCGCAAGAATCGTACCCACTATTCCCTGCCTGTTCACGTGTCGTTTAAGTGCCTCTTAAACATTGCTATCATCTCTGCTTCTACCACCTCCCCTGAGAGCACATTCCAAGCACTGACTACCCTCTGTTTAGAAAAAACTTGCCTCGCACGTCTCCTTTAAACTTTTTCCTTCTCGCCTTAAACCAATGCCCACTAGTATTTGACATTTCCACCCTGGGAGAAAGATTCCAACTATCCACCCTATCTGTGCCACTTATAATTTTATATAATCGTATCAGGTCGTACCTCAGCCTCTGATGCTGTAACAAAAACAATCCAAGTTTGTCCAACCTCTCCTTATAGCTAACATACTCCAATCCAGGCAACATTCTGTTAAATCTCTTTTCCACCTTCTCAAATCCTCCAGATCCTTCCCATAGTGTGGTGACATGAACTGCACATAGTTGCTAAATGCGGTCTAACTCAAGTTTTCTTACAGCTGCAACGTGACTTGCTACTTCTATACTCAGTACCCCAACTGAAGAAGGCAAGCTTACCACATGCTGCCTTTACCATCTTACCTACTATGTTGCCACTTCCAGGAAGCTATGGATTTGCACCCCAAGATCCCACTGTATATCAATGCTTATAAGGGTCCTGCCATTTACTGTATGCTTTCCTCTTGCATTTGACCTCCCAAAATACATTGCCATCGACACTTGTTCAAATTACACTCCATCTGCCATTTCTCCACCCAACATTCCAACCAATCTAAATCCTGCTGCATTGTTTGTTAGCCTTCCTCACTGTGCATAACTCCACCAATTTTCATGCCATCTGCCAACTTACTAATCAGATCACCTACATTTTCACTCAAAATCGTTTATAACAAACAACAGAGGCCCCAGAACTGATCCTTGCGGAGCACTACTGGTCACAGACTTCCAGCCAGAAAAGCACCCCTCCACAACTAACTGTTATTTTCTATGACAAAGCCAGTTTTGTATCCAACTTAGCAACACACCATAGATCCTTTGTGACATAATCTTTTTGATCCCCTTAGTAATCAAGAACCTATCGATCTCTGTATTAAGTGGCTTGACCTCCACAGCCTTCTGCGGCAATGAGTTCCGAAGGTTACCCACCCTCTGGCTGAAAAAATGCCTCCTCATCTCAGTTTAAAAGGGTCATCCCTTCACTCTGAGGCTGTGCCCTCAGGTCCTAGTCTCTCCTACTAGTGAAAACCTTGTTTCCACATCCACCCTATTCAGGCCTATCAGTATTCTTCAAGTTTCAATAAGGTTTTAAAATCCCATTGAGTACGGACCCAGAATCTGCCACCGCTCCTCAATTGACGAGCCCTTCATCACTGGGATCATTCTTGTAAATCTCCTCTGGACTCCCTTCCAATGCCGGCACATCCTTCCTTGGATATGAGAATCGTGAACTAGGGACTCCTAAGTCTCTTTGTGCTTCAGATTTCTGAAGCCTTTCCCCATTTAGAAAATAATCTACACCTTTATTTTTTGTACGAAAGTGCATCGCCTCTCACTTTGTCACATTGTATTCCATCTGCCACTTCTTTTCCCAGTCTCCTGGCTGTCCAAATCCTTCTCCAGCCTCCCCACTTCCTCAACGCAACCTGTCCCTCCATCAACCTTTGTATCATCTGCAAATTTAGCAACAGTGCCCTCAGTTCCTCTCTCCGGACCGTTAGTGTATATCGTGAATAGGTGTGGTCCCAAAGCTGACCTCTGCGGAACTCCATTAGTCACCAGCTGCCATTTCTGAAAAAAATCTTTTAACCCCACGCTCTGCCTTCAGTCAGTCAGTCAGCCAATCCTCTATCCATACCAGTACTTTGCCCCTAACAAATTGGCAGTTATTTTGCAACCACCTGTGTGGCACCTGTCAAAGACATCCCGGAAAACCAAAAAGGTCATGTCCACTGGCCCTCCTTTGTCTAATTTGTTTGTTACCTCCGCAAAGAGTTCAGTTAATCCTGTGAAAAGACTTTACAAATTATGAACAAAAAAGGCAAGCAAAAAGCTTCCCCTCTGCACCAAATTCCTGCACTGCCTCCAGATTCTTCAAACTATGTACTTTCTCAGGCTGTGTCTCACTTTGGATGTGATCCCTCCTTCCTGACCTGTGTGCAGTTTACTATTTTCAACAGGCCCTGTCTTAAATAGAGCTGAGGTGAACTTGAAGAATCTCAGTAATTAAACTTCAATCAATCACCTTTTGAGGCACTATTCGGACAATTGACTGGGGTATAGGGGAGTTCCAGAAATTTTATACTGGTCTTTGAAAATCTGGTTAGGGATAATGAGTTTAACTTTTGCCAAGATATTCTGCCCCACTTCAGTGAAACTTATCCAGAGAGATCTTTGGCTCCCTAGTGAAATGTTGACCTTACAATGCTCAGGGATACAGTCAGCCTATGTAAAATTCAACAAGGGACTCTTTGTTGAAAAGTTCCAGGAAGGAGTTATATCCTTCGCCAAGAATCTAGGTTGCTGCACTGGAAGAAGCAAATTTTTGCTGGGGCCTTTTCTGCACCTTCTTTATACTGCTAAAGATGGTCCAGCCCTGACGTCTAACAAAATGTCTCAGGGAACTTATCAAAAGAGCAAAAGGCAGTAAGCACTAAATATTTTTTGGTACCATTGGAACAACCAACAGGTGCATCACAGCAGAGGAGAGTGGAGTAGTCAATAGGGACAATGCTGATTAAGGGTCAAATCCAGCACACAAGGGTCAGTCATCAGGATATATAGTGATTTGGGGCAGCACGGTGCGTCAGTGGTCAGCACTGTTGCCTCAGCGCCAGGGATCTGGGTGCGATTCTAGTCTCTGGCACCTATCTGTGTGGAGTTTGCACATTCTCCTTATGTCTGCGTGGGTTTCCTTCGGATGCTCCGTTTCCTCCCAAGTCCAGAGATATGCAGGTTATGTGGTTTGACCGTGCTAAGTTGCCCCATAGTGTCTAGGAATGTGCAGTCTAAATGGATTAGCCATTGGAAATGCAGAATTGAAGGGTTAGAGCAGGGGATGTATCTGGTGGGATACTCTTGGGAGGGTTGGTGTGGATTTGATGGGCCAAATGGCCTGCTTCCACACTTTAGGGATTCTATCACTAAAACATTGTCAGTTCTTTGGGTAAATGTAGGCACTAAACTGTAGGATTTAAAGGAGAGCTTGAGAGAGATGAACAAGTGATTAGTTGGCTACTTGTGTTTAGAAGAGAAGCCATAAAGTGGATGATAAATCCGAGCTGATTATGTTTTAATGAGGCTAATTGAATCATTTACTAAGTCATTTTGAAAGTCATACTTTGCTACTTCATTATTGACCTTTCTTATACAGATTAACATGTGGGAAACAGCATGAAGTGTGCTGAGTCAGATATGTCAAAATTCATTGTGGGCTATGACTGTTGTTTGTATTTGCTGTGTCAGCTTGACTTTGTGGCAAGATTTGTAGCTGTTCCAGTAAAGCTACAACATCGGCATCTACCCAGCAATGTGGGAAGTTGCCAGTTGTGTTCTATCCACAAAATGCAGGATAAATTCTGTCTGACCAATGAGCAGCCTATTGTCACGCTGATCATCAGCAATATGATTGAAGACGTTGCCAACAATACAAAAAGCAGTGCCTACTCAGCATTAACCTGCTCACTGCTTCTCTGCTTGGGTTTCACTTGGTCTACTCATTTGACCACATTGGAGCTTTGAACCAACATGGATAGAAAAGCTAAACTCGAGGGGAGACGAGAGTGTTTGACCTTGACATCAAGGTTGCATTTGACCAAATATGTCATCAAACATCCCTAGCAAAACTAAAATCAATAGGAACTGGGGGAGGAAAACTCTCTTGACTGGAGGTAAAAAGAAGATGGTGATGGTTGTTAGAGGTGCAAGAACAGATTCTGTGGTGATGAACTCACCACTCAATGCCCTAAAGCCTGTCCACCATCTATAAGGCGCAAGTCAGGAGTGTCTTGAAATGCTTTCCCTATGCCTAGATAAATGTGAGGTATTGCATTTTGTTACAACAAACAAGGCCGGGCTTATACAATTAATGGTACCTTGGGTGGTGTTGTGGAACAGAGACACCTAGGGGTTCAGGTACATAATTCTTTGAAGTTTGTGCCACAGGGTTGTTAAAAAGGCATTTGGCACACTTGCCTTCATTGCTTAGTCCTTTGAAAATAGGAGTTGGGAAGTCGTATTGAGGTTGTACAGGACATTGCTGAGGCCTCTTCTGAAATACTGTATCCAGTTCTGGTCACCCAGTTACAGGAAGGATATTAATAAGCTGAAGAGGGTTCAGAAGAGATATACCAGGATTTTATTGAGTATGGAAAGTTTGAGTTATAAAGCAAGGCTAGGACATTTTTCACTGGCGCGTGGGAGGTTGAGAGGTGACCTTATAGAAGTTTATAAAATAATGAGGGATCTAGAAAGAGTTTATGGTAGTTGATTTTCGCTAGGATGGGGGATTTTTGAGACTGGGGGACACATTTTTAAGGTGAGAGGAGAGAGATTTAAAAAAGACATGAGGGGCAATTTTTTTTACACAGAGGGTGGTTCGCGTGTGGAATGAACTTCCTGAGGAAATGGTGCATGTGGTTACAATCACAACATTTAGAAGACGTTTGGAGAAGTACACTAATAAAAAAGGTTTGGTGGGATATGGGCCAGGAGCAGGCAGGTGGGACTAGTTCAGTTTGGGATTATGTTCAGAATGGACTGAAGGATATGTTTCCATGCTGTATGACTCTATGACTATGACTCTGTGTTGAAGTCTAACAACATGTAGGGACTTGGCACTGTCTTAATCAAAGCAGCCCACTTGATTGGCATCCCATTCAGCTTAAGCATTCATTCCCTCCATCACTAACACAGAGCGACAGTAGAGTATACCATCTACAAGATGCAGTGCAGCAACCCTCAAAGACTACTTTGACAATACCTTCTAACTCCGCTTCCTTTACCACATAAAACACCATTATCTATACGTTCGCCGCCAAGCCGCCTACCATCCTGGCTTGGAACTTTCCTTTCACTGATCCTTCACTACTGCTAGTGAAGTCCTGGGAATCCCTTCCTAATGGTTAGGTATAGCTGCACCAAGTGGATTGCAACAGCTAAAGAAGTTTACCAACACCTTCTGAAGAGCAGTTAGGGATGGCCAATAAATTCTGGCCTTGTCAGTAATCTCCACTTCATGTGAGCAAATAAACTAATTTAAAAAATACTTTTGGTGTTGGGCAGCCTCCTGTTGGCCCTTTCGTCTTCTAAGCCTGTCTTCCATTGTTGATTGGATAGGGCTTTTGGAGGCAGCACTTAACTGCCCATATTCTCTCTCATCGCTCTGTGGACCCCACCACCAGCATTTCTTTTGGTTGGAGTTGTTACCTGAGAATGAAATTCTTGCCTAAAGAGCAGAAGTTGTGCCTTGGTGCTGATCGTTATTAAATGAGCTCAGACTGGTCTAATTTACTATCCCAGCATCCAGAAAATTTATCTTAAAGGCCAGACCTCTGTTGTCTCTAGATAGTCCTTTCATTTCAGGGATCATACACTTCATTCTTATCCCCTCCTTTAAAATTGAAGGCAATAGTGGAGTTCTATCCCTGTAAAACCCATTAAACCTACTGTACTTGCAAGGATCCTTTTGCAATAGATTGTTGAGATATTCTCTTGGTATTGAAAATGCAAGGTCTTATGCTTTATAGAATTACTGTCTTTTCTTAAAGTTCTTTTTCCATTGATTGTTACTGGTAAATAATTTTTTTTTATTAACTATACAGCCACTCAGAAAGAATGATTATCATTTTTCAACCAGCATAGAGAAAGCAATTCAAGAGCTCTCTGTTGAAGATAAAACATCTGAAAGGTAATCTCTCCCAATAGATTTGAAGAATACATAGCTAGTTTACTGAACGATCAGGGTCCTGCACCCATATCCAGCTGCTCAAAATAGTACAGCCATAACGTTGCAAATAACGTGTTACACTGTCTTTTGACATATTGTTTAAAAAAAACTTGGCAATAGGACCATTTTATGCTTTCTGCAATTCTTGTCAAACAAGGAAAACCATGATGAATGGTCGATAAGACATGTGTAAATACTACTTGCAAGTACAAACCAAAAGAACTGCAGTTGGTGTAAATCAGAAACAAAATTAGAAATTGGTGGAAAAACTCAACAGGTCTCTCAAAAATCTCCATCCTAGTGTTTGATAAAGTGTTTGCCAAAAGTTACTTTCACAGCCGCATTTCCTTCCTCAGTAACTGTATCCGGCTCTGCTCATATTTCAGCTGAAGTTCTGTCTTTCATGTTTTGAACCCAATCCAGGATTACAGGTATCCCCAAGACACACGACACTTCACACACTGCTGTTCCTGCCGCATCCTGTAATCTACATTCAGTGCGATAGGCCGTCAAATGCATGCTCTCAACCTGCAAGTTGATCAGCATTGCCTCACGCTATTTAAAAGCTGTCCTGATTCCCAGTTCCGTTTTATTCTCATTCAGCATTCTAACAAGAAACTGTTTCTCATCCTTTTGGTGTTAACAAAGTATCCTTTTTCTAATCCTACCCAGTGTTGTGTATTCACTATGCCCTTATCCTCTCTGATGCTGAACAAAAGAGAGAGTTCTGAGTCATACATGGCTCAAAGTGTTAACTCAGTTTCTCTCTCTGCAGATGCTGCCAGACCTGCTGAGTTCCTCCAGCACTTTGTTTTCATTTCAGCGTAGAAGATAACCCAATATTGTTACGTCAAAGTATATGTTCTATTCTTGGCATGCAGGTTGAACCCCACATGTAAGTTTAGGGCTGAAATTGCTTTGGAAGTTGACCTTAAATTTTCAGCTCCGAGGTAAGTTTAGGGTTATACTTGTCTTACAAATCAGGGCATGGAATCAAATATTCAATATATGCCATGTTGCCCAGAAGATGCCCAAGAGTTTAAGACATGCCTACATAGAGCAGATTGCGCATAGTAACCCATAAAAAGAAACTGTCACTAATGTTGGCAGTTCACATTTTGTGCTTGGGGTATGAATCAAATCCTATCTTTGGAACAATTTTCAAAGCTACAAAAGTCAACTTGTATGCCCTGATCTGCAATAAACTTAACACTTGCTTAATTGAAAGCATTATTTTTAAAGAATTATTATCTGAATCAGTACAAATAAGTTAAATCCATATAAAAATATTTTAAGTCAATTGTAATCTTTGCACGAGTAAAGCTAGCATAGTGTTGAGTTATGAAAACTCATTATTTATATGAAAAGTACCTGTTCGATTATAGGAAGTAATTTCTGATCCAACCGTGGTAGCTTGACAGTACATCACGGAATAGCTCAAAACTTCAGATTGGTTGTTGGCAATTTTACGTCAATTCCTATCCCTATACTGTGATTATCTGATGATCTTTTCACATGCTAAAGACAGATTTGTGCTGACATTACCACGTTAAATAACAGCAGTATAATTGTTCAATTATGATAGGATGCCCAGCCTGACACACATGGAGAATACGGAGGAGGGTGAGGTTACCAGGGGGAATGAGGAACTTCCAGTTGATACTTTGCGACATGATGCTTCATCAATAGGTAAACTAGAATTATTCATTTTACAAATATGTAGAATTTTCATCATTTGCGTTAGGACTATAAATTAATATCATTGACAGATGGTACATGTTTTCTAAATTTGTTGCTCAAATCACAACATAGAATGCATGGCTTAAAATAAATCATAAATATCTGTTAAATCCATAAGGTGCTATTTTCAAAGTGATGGGATTGGAGCTGAACTTCCCTCCTCAACACCCAGTACCAATGTTTAAACCAACCTGCTGAACCATCAGCAATCTGGAAGCTTCTCTTTACTGGCATTGAGGTGCTGTGTCATTGATGGTCACATGATTAAGTCAGTCAGAATATTTTCTGCTTTGCTACCATGGATAGATAGGATTCAAGTTAGTAATAAAGTGACGCCCATTGTGAATTTTAGTGAAAAGATTTTGGGTAAGATTTTTAATGCAAGCTTCTCACAAAAGTTGAAGGTAAATTTTCTATTGAGCAGTTCTAAACTAACTTATCTGAATAGGTTTAGCTGTCAGATTATTTTGCTGTGCCATCTGTGCTTAGTCTGTTCATTATACAAATAATTACCAAGCTCAAATAGACTACAAATGATCAAGAACTTGTTGCTCTGATGGTGCAATTCTTCATTATTCTGACAGGAATTAGACCGAGCATGTGTTTTTCTTAGATTAACTTCTCGTAAAAAGGCATTGTCACTGGTACAGCCTCTAGTAATAATGATAGTGATTTATTTAAGAAAATGCAGTAAAATGTGTAAAGTCACCATAAACCTGTGCCATTTCAATTGCATAAATTATGAAAAGAAATAAATCATACAAAGTTAGGACAAATTTCATTTTTTGTTCCCTCTGTGGCTTCTTGATTTCCTAAGTGGCTATGGGACGCTGCCACACTACGACTGCCAAAACTGTTCCTGACAGTGCAACACCCAAGGAGGAAGCATGCTGAAGCAGCCCTCACTGCCACTGACCAGACCCAGAACACCACCTCTGCCAAAGATCTGCTACTGATATTTCAGCCACCACCATAGCCTGGAGACTGTCCCAACTGCCAAGGACTGGGGCCCACTTCAACTTCCAAGAAGCAATTGACCGTCCAAGTTAACTCCTGAAGACCAAATGATCATTCACCCTGCCTGTTGCAGATGTTACTGCAACAAAGGAAAAGAATGGACCCCAGTTTGTCAATGCTGGAACACCTGCTCAAGCTGCAACCACCATGGCCACAAGGAATGGACTGGATCTGCCACTCAACAGCTCCCCGCAACCCCCCTCCATCACCGCAGCTGCAGAAAGTAGAAAAGATGAATTTGATTCAGAAGTTAAATAAGGAAAATAAAATTTTTAAAAAAACAAGAAAGAAGGATGCAGTCAGTCATGCGAGAGGGAGCAGGTGGGGCAGGAGCCCAAACACCAGCTGCCCTGCGACCTCTGCCATCTTGCAAAAAAAATCTAACACAAATAAGACGAGTAGTAGAGAAGTTGGGCAAGATTTCCAAACTCTGCATAAACTGCCAAAATAAGCATGTTATTTGTTGAATACATGCCCATGTGTATCATTGAATTTTATTAAACACAAAAACTTTAAATTTTTGTAACTTGAATTATTCTGCCGAGTTCTTAAGACCAGTACTAAAAATTGTGGGAATAAAGTTTTGAATTAAGCTCCAGTTTAACAATAATCATTCTGTGTCTGCATGCTAAACTAATAATGCTGCATTTTATTTTATTGACTTACTGGACTATTTTGAGTTTATTTTTTTTTAAACTGTTGTTGTAGATGAATGGCCAATAACTAAAGAGAAGCTTGCCACACTATCTGTTGTAAAGGTGCCCCTTGCAAGCCAGTACACAGGCTCCAAACTGGATGCGATCATTAAGACATTGCATAGACTGCTAGATCAGCAGATTCCATCACAAGAGTTTGAGGTATGTACTAAAATTAAGTGTGTAACAAACAGAGAATACTGGAGAAAACCAGAAGGTATGGCAGCATCTGTAGAGAGAGAAACAGAGTTAACGTTTCAAGTTCAGTCAGACTCTTATTCAAAACTGAGAATTCAGAAATTAAAAATGCATTTGGCTGTTACTTAATGCAGCTATTATTAAAACTTAGTGTTCTGCTGCATTGTTATTGCGTGGTAAAGTTGCTATGTATACTTTGTTGAGCCCAAAATAGACCCTCCTCTGAACTGTGATACTAATGTGTAAATAATCTGTGCATTTGTAAGTTTGCACTTATTTGGTTAGTGTGGATTCCTGCAGAACTTAGAGTTTCATTCCAGGTGCGCAAGACTAGGAGGTGACTTGGTTGAAACATTTAATATTCTGAGGGGAATTCCCAGAATGGATGTGGAAAGGATATTTCCACTTGTGGGAGAATCTAAACCACTGTTTAAAAGGGGTCACCCACTGAGATGAGAATATTCTTCTCACAGAGGGTCACAAGTCCCTTAAAAGGCAGTGGGAGCAGAGTGCTTTAATAGTTTTAAGGCAGAAGTGGATAGATTCTTGATAAGCAAGGCCTGAAACTTTATCAGAGGAAGGCAGGGATGTGAAATAATTAGATCAGCCATGATCTTATTGAATGGTGACATGACTTAAGGAGTTGAGTGGCCTATTCCCATTCCTCATCCATATGATTAAACTTTATGCCAGTGCTCCTTGCACAGTATGCCTCACTCATGTATTAGCTTGGATTCTTTGTCTGAAAAGGGATGTGTCCAGGTGGCTGTCACTTCATTGGACCCAGCATCAGCTAGAGAGTAGCCAGTCCTGTTTTGAAGAGAGAAATTATTTCACATGATCATCTTGTTTTGCCATTCACCATAACCATTTTTGTCTTTTGATCTGCCCTGTCTTCCACCCTATCATAGACCATTCCTTTTGTTTATTTCTGACACAATGCCCTTCCCACCCCCAACTCCAACTCCTGCAGTTATTTGAAACAATTTGTATTTCTAACTTCTTCACTTCTGATAAAAGGACATCACCCTGAAATTTTAACCCAATTTCAATTTCCACAAATGCTGCCTAGCCTGCAGAATATCTCCAATCTTTTCTGTTTTTATTTCACATTTCCAGTATTTACAGTACTTTGCTTTTGATTTTTTAATCATAATTTGTAATGCAAGGCAAATGATAATTTTTTGCACTAGAGCCAGCCCTTCTAGATTTATCATGTATGTTTTAACAGCATCTGCAAGATCTGAAACCATTGGATGAATGTTTAATTGGACAAACAAGAGACAATCGGAGGAAAAACAGATATAAGAACATACTGCCATGTAAGTGCTAAGCTGCAAGTTTTCTTCTAGTTAGAGGGATTCATTATATTCATATACGTTAGTGAGGCCTCTTCTGGAATAGCATCCAGTTCTGGCCGCCCTGTTATTGGAAGAATATTGTTAAGCTGGAAAGGGTTCAAAAGAGATTTCCCAGGATGTTGTTGGGAATGGCAGGTTTGAGTTATGGGGTGAGGCTGGATAAGCTGGAACTTTTCTTTCCTACTGGATCATAGGAAGTTGAAGGATGACCTTATAGAGGTTTATAAAATCATGAGAGGTACGGATAAGGTGAATGGCAAGTGTCTTTTCCCCAGTTTGGGGGATTTCAAGTCAAGGGGGTATATTTTTAAGGTGAGAGGAGAAAGATTTAAAGATGTGAGGGGCAATTTTTTTACACACAGAGTGGTTCATGTGTGGAATGAACTTCCAGAGGAAGTGGTGCATGCAGGTACAGTTACACCATTTAAATGTCATTTGTTTAAGTTCGTGAATAAGAAATGTTTGGAGGGATAAGGGCCAAGTGCAGGCAGGTGGGACTAGTTTAGTTTGAGATTAAGGCTGGCATGGACTCGTTGGACTGAAGCGTCTGTTTCCTTGCTGTATGACTTCACGTTTGAACATTTTTACTACAATCACAAGACTGTATAATTATCACTTTTTAAACACAATAAAGCTGTCAGACCTCTAAGCATGCCAAACTAAAACTGACAAAACGAAATTCCAAAAAACTCTTTAAAAGCCGATAGTGCAAAAGACAAAAAGTAAGTTGTGCTAATTTTAATTTATTTGCAGTGTTCAAATGAAAGAAGAAATTTATAGAAATAATGTTACGTAGAACAACGATAATTTCTCCAATGTTTGTTCGTATTCAGAATAGAAATGAAGTATTTTCTTGACACCTATCTCTTAGAAGGGATGGGCAAAAGATAAGGGGAGGGGGGGTTAACCCTGATAATACAGCATGGGAAAAAGACAGGAAGAATTGAGTGGGATTGGTTTGAGCTGAGCTAAGAAACACTAATAGGCAGAAACCATTGGTGGGAGTTGTCTATTCATTTAGGGCCTTATAGTTTAGGGTGCTTGTAATTGAGGGTGATACAATAATTATGGGGGCATTAAGCTTCATGTAGACTGAGTAAACCAGATTTGATAGTGTAAAAACTGAAAGAACTATGGATGCTGGAAATCAGAAACAAAAGCAGAAATTGCCAGAACGGCTATGCAGGTCTGGCAGCATCTATGGAGAGAAATCAGAATTAACGTTTCGGATTCAGTGACCCTTCCTCAGAACTCGAGTAATGGTGTGGCAGATGAGTTCTTCGAAAATGTATGAGGTAGTTTTCAAGGTCGATCTGTCAAGGGTGAAGCTTATAATGTTGTCAAAAATAGAGTAAACCTGAGGATTGGGAGCATTTTAGAATACAGCAAAGGTGAGACCAAGAATGAGAACAAATTAGCAGGTAAATTAATAGTTACGTAAATAAGGAGAGAATAGTGAAAATAAATGTAGGCTGTCCAGAGGCTAAGAGCGGTAAAGTTAACAAAATGGCAGATATTAAACAAATATGTTGTACATGTCTTTACGATTCAAGACCAAGAAAAGTAATTCAGGAACAGTGGGAAACCAAGGATCTAGCAGAGCATAAAGCTTTAATGAAACTCATAAGCAAAGGAATAATACTGGAGAAATTAATGGGACAAAGTGGCAATAATTCTTGTAGACCTGGCAACTGTATCCTGGGGTTGTAATTGGAGTAGCTGCACAGGTAGTGGATGTATTGACTTTGATTTTCCTGAATTCCTTAGATTCTAGAATAGTTCCTAGTGATTGGAAGGTGGCAAGTACAACACCACTGTTCAAGAAAGGCAGAAGAGAGAAAACTGGGAACTGTATAGGCCAGCAGGCTTGACATCAGTATTAGAAACAATAGTAGAATCGATTAGTACGAACGTGCAGCAGGAGACTTAGAAAACTATAGGATGGTTAGGAAGCATCACATGAATTTATGAAACGGAAATAGTCTTTGACAGATATCTTCAAATTTTTTGAGGACCTGTCTATTAAGATGGATAATGGTGAACAGTGGATTTAGTGTGTTTGGATTTTCATAAAGCATTCAACAAGGTGTCAAACGAAAAAATTAGGAATCGTGGGTTTGGTTTAGAGGTAAAATGTTAGAATGGATTGATAACAGACAGTAAACATAGAGAGTCAGACTGACTGGAACTCTGTTTAGTTTGGCAGACTGTAACTAGCTGTGTACTTGGGCCTGCACTTCTTGCAATCTATGTTATAACTTAGATGAAGGAACTGAATGTAATATGTTACTGACAAAACTAAATTATGCAGGAAAGTAAATAATGATGAGGACATAAAGTGGCAATGCGGGGATATAGAGAGTATGGGCAAGGTGGTGGGATCCTGCCCGAATACAATATGACAAAGGATGAAGATATTCACTTTTGGGAGAAAAACAAAAAGAATGTCTTTTGAATGGTGGGAGACTGGAAAATGTGCGCATTCAGAGGCACAGGAATGTTTTCGTACTTGAGTCACTGAAAATTAACATTGTGAAATGTCAAGACTCTAGAAAGGCAAGTATATTGGCTTTTGTTACAAAGGAATGGAACATCAGTAAAGAGGTCTTACTGCAGTTGTCCAAGACATTGTTGAGGCCACACCTGGAGCACTGTGTGCAGTTTTGATCCTTGACTAAGGAAAATACTAGCCCTAAAAGTGCAATAAAGGTTCATGCAGCTGGTTCCTGAGATGTGATTGCCCTGTGAGGAGAGACAGCATTGACTAGACCGTACATACCCTGGATTTGGAAAATGAGAGGTGACCAGTTAAAACATGTAATGTTTTTTATGGGTCTTGACGGAGTAGCTACGGAGGGCATAGTTCCTTTGGCTGGGGATCTGAGATTATAGGAAATCTCTGAATTGAGAAGCTTGTGAACCACTGGCGTTTTCTAACGCAGAGATCTGTCAAGTGTTCTCATGACAGAGATCACTAGTCTTTTGGACATGAAGGGACTTGAGGGATATGAGATTGTGAGGGAATATGGAGTTGAAGCAGAAGATCAACCATTACCTTAGTAAATGGCTGGAGCAGGTTTGCAGAGGCAAAAGCCAATCAGGATCTTATTTCTGTGTTCTTAATAAATTTAGGCAGCACTGACTGTGTTATAAGGGCAGTGCGCTGTTTCATTAATGTAAAACTGGAAGCAAGTAGAGTATAGTATTTAATTTAGTAACTGTTGCAACATTTTTACACCATTTTGTAAGACAAGAATGCTCGATCTCCCAATTGGGCATAGCACAACTGTTTCTTGGGTGATAGAAATGTCTTCGATTAAACAAATGGATGAATAGTGTGTAATGTTTCATAACTTAAGGTATTGTAGGATTATCTCTTCGAGTTAAGGTGACTCTTCAAAACATTTAGTTTCATTTATAATTAGGTGACAAGTAGATTTCTGGATGGAACACACTAAATGAGCAAATGTTGCTACGTACATACTTACTGTACATTTCTGAGGTTAGGCATGAATTCAGTATTCTTTTATTGCACACGCTTAGGTGTCAGTATCTCATCAGTTTCCTATCTCAACCCACTATACACAAAAGCACTGCTTTTAAAGTTCATGATAATTATTTAATTCCCAGATAGAAGGAAGCATGTAGAATGTAGAATTTAATTGATAACTGTGGCAGCAGTTTTTCACCACTTTGTGATACAAGAATGCTATTAATTTTCAATTACTTAGTATTGTATCTTTAATTCCTGTTCTGTATCCAAATAAACATAATGAAACAGCCGATAGATACAAGAGATGGAAACTAATTAATTAAATTGTTAATTGCAGATGATGGCACACGAGTTCCTCTTGGAGAAGAGCATGGATACATTAATGCCAGCTTTATAAAAATACCAGTGGATAAACATGACTACACCTACATCGCATGTCAAGGACCTTTACCTCATACACTGGCAGACTTTTGGCAGATGGTTTGGGAACAAGAGTCCAACATCATTGCCATGATGACTCTCGAAGTCGAAGGAGGAAAGGTCAAATGTCAAAGATACTGGCCAGAACTTCAGGGAAAATCAATAATAATTAACAACAAGATTAAGATAATCCTTCAACGTTGCCATTCATTGGAAGAATTTATTGTTCGAAAAATTGAGATGATTAACTTACAGGTTTGTGTGAATAGATCAGCCACTTTGTGATTTTGTTTTTGGTGCAATTGGTCTAGTTTGCCAGCAGACACTATATAAGAGAGTGCTCAAATATATAATTGCTTGTATTTTCTTGTCACTATATTGACTAGACCGTAGAAGAGGAAACAAATGGTCAGCATGCCATTTCTGTGCACCTAGTGCTAACTGCAGAGAGCATAGGCTGTGGACGGTCACATAAATAAGATGGTAGAAGACATTCCTTTTCTGTTGTCTCACTTTCCTGCACACTCTGGGATGTTCATTTGGAAAAGCAGATGGAAGAAGCGGGCCTGAGATCCTTTTCTCATCTGAGAGGGGTACTCCTTCCACCAAGTGGGACTTTGCAAGAAGGGTTGTCGAGAGAGACCAGGGAACTAATACCCAGTGAATCTATATCAGTGGTAAGGAAGCTATTGAAGAAGATAGTGAAGGAGAAAATTAATCTTCATTTAGGGAGGCATAGTTTGATCGGGGATAATCAGCATTTGCTTTCAGAGGAGGGCAATGCCTAACAAATCTGGTGGATTTTTTTTTGAAGAGGTGACCAAATGTTTGGATGAGCATAGGGCAGTTGATGCAGTTTATTTGGATTTCAGTAAGGCCTTTGACACAGTCCCACATGGGAAACTGATAAAGAAGGTAAACATTCATGGGATCTAGGGTAACTTGGAAAGATGGATCCATGGTTGGCTTTCTGTTAAGAGATAAAGGGTGGGAGTAGAAGACTGTTTGTGACTGGAGCCCAGTGTGCAGTAGGTCCCTTATTGTTTGTGCTATTCATAAATGATGTAGATGATTATATGGAGGGGAGGATGATAAGTAAATTTGCAATTACGCAAAGATTGGCCGGGTGATTGACAGTGAACAGGAAGGTGTTGGTTATGGGAAAATATAGACATATTGGCAGATCAGTGGCAGATGGAATTTAACCTTGATAAATATGAGGGGGTGCACCTTGGAAGAAGGAACAAGACAAGGGAGTACTTAATGAATGGCAAGACACGAAGCTCAGAGGAACAGACAAATCTTGGAATACGTATCCTCAGATTCCTAAAGGCACAGGGCAGGTTAATAGGATGATTAAGATGGCATTTAGGATGTTTGCCATTTTCGGTCATGGCATAGATTATAAGAGCAGCGAGGTCATGTTGGAGCTGTACAGGACTTTGGTCAGGCCACAAATGGAGTTCTGTGTGCAGTTCTGGTCACCACATTATAGAAAGGATGTGCTTGCACTGAAAGGGATGCAAAGGAGATTCAGCTGGATTTTGCCTGAGATGGAGCATTTCAGCTGTGAAGAAAGGCTCAATAACCTGGGGTTGTTCTTCCCGGAGCAGAAAACTTTGAGAGGGGAACCTGATGGAGGTGTATAAAATTATGAGTGGCATGGACCAGATGAATAGAAAGCAGCTTTTCCCCTTAGTTGAAGGATTAATAACAATGGGGTATAATCTTAAAGTGCATGGCAGGAGATTTAGAGGGGATTTGGGGATAAATGTTTTCACCCAGAGGGTGATGGGAATTGGGAATGCATTGCCTGGGAGGGTAGTTGAAGGGGGAAACCTCACAAACTTTAAAAATTACCTAGATGAGCACTTGAAGTGTCATAATATTCAAGGCTCTGGGCCTAGTGTGCAAAAGCAGGGCTAGTGTAGACTGTAGTATATTTATAGTGGTGTAGACCTAATGGGCTGAAGGGCACCTTCTGTACACTCTGATTCTGAGAGATAGGCTGTAAAGCAGATAGGACACAAGATTAGTTTTCTTTTTGTCTTCTTGCAAGAGGTCAAGTTGAGAGTTGACAGTGGAGTTGGCATTGTCCCTTTAGTTGTTTCAAGACAGCAGCTAGTTGGCCTTTATATTTCACTTTCCTAACTCACGTCTGGTTTGACATTGCCCTGAGGTAGACCACCATCAGCTGAAATCCAGGGTTTTGACATGGCCTGAACTCCTAAAGACAGATATATTTAGATCATTACAATTACAGCACCCAGTTTCAGGATGTACGGGAAAATCAGCTTTCCCACCTCCATTTTGAGTATTTATTTGATTTTTCAGGACAGGAGATGTCTTGTAGTTAATTTCTCTGGGTGAAATCATTCCTTTGTTTATACAGAGTGGAGAGTCACGACAAGTAACGCATTTGAACTTTACTGCCTGGCCGGACCATGGAACCCCAGAAAAGCCGGAGCAATTAGTTGCCTTTCTCAGCTTCATGAGACATATCAAACGTACTGGCTCCTTAATTGCCCACTGTAGTGCAGGAATTGGTCGTTCAGGGACGCTTATTTGCCTAGATGCAGTTTTGACATTCATCAGCAAAGGACTTGATGTAAGTATTTCCACTAAATTGGCATCTATGATTTTTGTCTTAAATTGCTACTCCAGGGATTTGAGCGCATAATCTCGGCCAGGCCATCACTGCATTGCCAAGAGTGGCCTACATTGTAGGAAGTGTTATCTTTCAGATGAGAAACTTAACTAAGGGTCCATTGTTTGGGCTGGTGTCCTGGCTAATACTTACACTCGTTTCAGTACTTTGTAAAACAGATGAATTGATCATTTGTCACATATCTGTTTCCGAAACCTGGTCGTACAGAAATTAGTTACCGTGCCCTGCTGTATAATGACAGTTTAAGAGTAATTAATTGATACCTTGAGATTTCCTGAGAAATGTGGAAGGTGTTGTATCAATGCAGTTTCCATCTTACTGTGTTTTTCTTTTTGGCAAAAATCATGAGTACTGAATTATGAAGGAGCAAATTACTGCAGGTGGTAGAATCTGTACTGAAAACAAAAAATGCTGGAAATCACAGTGGGTCAGGCAGCGTCTGTGGATACAGAGCAAGCTAACATTTCAAGTCTTGATGACTGTTCATCAGCTCTGGGTTTATATAGTAAAATCCTTAAACTCAGGTGCATTTTATGCAAATGCAAAAAAGTGTAAAATGTTTGACACAATTGACCTCTGCAACCTACTTGCAAACTGCAAAATATTGGTAGTGAAATTTTGGGCTTGTGACCATTGAGATTGAGCTAAAAGTTTAAAAGCAAGGAATAGAGCCAAAATCAAGTTGAAGATAACAAATTGTACATTCATTAGAAATCACTACCACAGTGTCTTTTCATTCTTCTTCATGCGGCTGAAAATTCACATTCTTTGCGATATGCTGCAGTGTTTGCTCTAAACTTGTTTTGCTGTTTTATTTGAATCTGTGTATCCTTCAAACATTTTGCGCGCACGCACACACACACGCGCGCGCTCACATATATAAATATTTTAGAGGACTCCATTTGAATGGCCTGAGCACAAATTCATAGAATCTCTGGTGGAAGCAGGCCATTCAGCCCATCCAGTTACAATTGACCCCCCCATGGAACTTGGCCTCATATATGAGTACATGTATACTTTTGAGGCCTACGATACTGTAAAAATGAGGAACAAAAATGGAAACATAAAGAAAACTGTAGGAAATGATTTCTGTATTTAATGTGGTGCTTACACCTGCAGAAAACATGTTTCGTCTTGTATCTGGAGCTACACAGCATGTGTTGATTAGAACAGGTCTTTGAGACTTTCTTGTCTGCTCCAAAAATTTCATGCTGATCCAGCTGGTGTGCATATGGTATACTGATGCTTACATTCAGCAGCAAGAAGCATTCTTGCAACAGAAATAAAAATCAAACTAGTTTATTAAGACCCCTTGAAAAATGTCCATATTACAGAGGAGGAGGCGCAGCACATCTTAAAAAGCATGAAGGTGGATAAATCCCCAATACCTGATCAGTTGTACCCTAGAACTCTATGGAAAGCTACGGAAGTGATTGCTGGACCTGTTGCTGAGATATTTATGTCATCATTAGCCATAGGTGAGGTGCTGGAAGACTGGAAATTGGCTTACTCGGTGCCACTATTTAAGAAAGGTGGTAAGGATAAACCAAGAATATAGACCGATGAGCATGACATCAGTCGTGGGCAAGTTGTTGGAAGGAATCCTGAGAGTCAGGATTTACATGTGTTTGGAAAGGCAAAGACTAATTAGGGATAGTCAACATGTCTTTGTGCATGGGAAATCATATCTCGTGAATTTGATTGAGTTTTTTGAAGAAGTAACAAAGAGGATTGATGAGGGCCCAGTAGTAGACGTGATCTATATGGACGTCAGTAAGGCATTTGACAAGGTTAGATCACACGGAATAGACGGTGAACTAGCTATTTGGATACAGAACTGGCTCGAAGGTAGAAGACAGAGGGTGGTGGTGGAGGGTTGCCTTTTAGACTGGAGGCCTGTGACCAGCAGTGCGCCACAAGAATCGGTGCTGGGTCCATTTCTTTTTGTCATTTATATAAATGATTTGATGTGAACATAGGAAGTATGGTTAGTAAGTTTGCAGACGACACCAAAATTGGAGGTGTAATCGACAGCGAAGAAGGTTACCTCAGAATACAACGAGATCTTGATCAGATGGGCCGATGGGCCAATAAGTGACAGATGGAGTTTAATTTAGATAAATGTGAGGTGCTGCATTTTGGAAAGGCAAATCAGGGCAGGACTTATACACTTAATGGTAAGCTCCTGGGGAGTGTTGCTAAACAAAGAGACCTTGGAGAGCAGGTCCATAGTTCTTTGAAAGTGGAGTCACAGGTAGATAGGACAGTGAAGAAGGTATTTGGTATGCTTGTCTTTATTGGTCAGTGCATTGTGTACAGGAGTTGGGAGGTCATGTTGTGGCTGTACAGGACGTTGGTTAGGCCACTTTTGGAATACTGCATGCAATTCTGGTCTCCCTGCTACAGGAAGGATGTTTTAAGACTTAAAAGGGTTCAGCAAAGATTTACAAGGACGTCACCAGGGTTGGAGAGTTTTAGCTATACGGAGAGTCTGAATAGACTGGGGCTATTTTCCCTGGAGCATCGGAGGCAGAGGGGTGAGCTAATAGAGGTTTATAAAATCATGAGCTTGGATAGGGTAAATAGGCAAGATCTTTTCCCCAGGGTGTGCGAGTCCAAAACTAGAGGGCATAGGTTTAAGATGAGAGGGGCAAGATTTAAAAGGGACCCAAGAGGCAACATTTTCACGTAGAGGGTGGTGCGTTTATGGAATGAGCTGCCAGAGGAAATGGTGAAGGCTGGTACAATCACAACAATTAAAAGGTATTTGGATGGCTATATGAGTAAGAAGGGTTTTGAGGGATCTGGCCCAAATGCTGGCAAATGGGACTAGATTTCTTTGCGATATCTGGTCAGCATGGATGAGTTGGACCGCGGGTCTGTTTCTATGCTGTACAACTCAATGACCGTTATCTTTTGAACAAATAAACAAATTTTACTGCTGGCTTCAGAATTTTACCTTTCAACAGTTTGTAATTGTGAGAGTGAATTTTAACTGTCAAGCTCCGGGGACTTGTAATGGAATGAAGAAAGCAACAAATTCAGCAGTTTAAATTCCTGTCACCTAAAATATAAATTCTCAAGCCTTCACTCATGACCACAGTCACATGAAATAAAATACAGTTTCTTAAAATGGTCAGGAAACTATTGTATTTTTCTTGCTGTAATCCAGTAATTTCTCTGTTCCATTCTTCACATCCCTGCCTTAACCAAAGAAGAATGAACCCATAATTTAACAACACCCATCTATAAGAAGGTTTTTTTTCAGCTCAGGTGGTTCCCATTTTGTCCTGTGCTTAACAGCAAGCTGCAGAGTATGTCCAGATGTAATAGTGATATATTGCTATTTCTGTGCAAGCATCAATGTACTTTATAATGGTAATTTGCAATTTGCAATTTGCAACTTGCAATTTGCTTTGTGCCAGTTAATTGAATAGAAGTGAGGAGATGATTTGCATTTGTTGAGGTACTTTTCCAAAAGAGGAAAGGTGGGACAAGCATACAGCATGTATAGATGGTCAGCAAACTAATTGAAACGACAGAGTTGAGATAAAGGTGCTTATTTCAAGATGGCAACCTAGAATGCTACAGGAATCAGTGCTGTGACCACGGTTAATCAATATAATAATAACAATGTATATTAGATGAAGGAACTAAATGTAATTATCATCAAGTTTGCAGATGAAACAAAGCTGGGTGCGAGGGCCAACTATGAGGGGAATGGAGAGATGTTTCACTAAGATTTGGCCAATTGAGTGAATAGGCAAATGCATGTCAGATGAGATATATGAATAAATGTTAGATTATCCACTTTTGTAGCAAAAACAGAAATACAATTAACTGAATGGTGATGGACTGGGAAAAGGAGAGGTGCAGTGGGACCTGGTTGTCCTTGTACACTAGTTAGTGAGACTGAAATGCAAGTGCAACAGGCAGAGCAAAAAGCACATGGTATTTTGATCATTGTAGCAAGAGGATTGAACTAAAGGAGCAGGAATGTCTTGCTACAGTTGTACAGGGCTTTGGTGAGTCCATACCCTGGAATATTGTGTGCAGTTTTGGCCTCCTTATCTGAGGAATGAAATTCTGGCTGCAGATGGAGCCAGACTTGGTAAATGAAGATTTCCTCAGATGGCAGGACAAAGGTATGAAGAGTATGGGGAGAAACAAGTAACAGGGCGCTGAGTTGGACAATCAGCCACTATCGTATTGAATAACAGAACAGGCTCATTACGGGCTGAGTGGCTTACTCCAGCCCCTGTTTTCTATGTATCTGCGCAGTAATGACTTGGATGATGGAAGTGAATGTACTTTGATCCCTTTAGCTACAAGAACTACATCTAACTCCTTCATGAAATCATTCATTGTTTAGACTTCAAATGCTTTCTGTGGCAGATAATCCCACTGACTCACCACTCTCTGGATGGAGAAATTTCTCCTCATATCAGTCCAAAATGGCCTACCATGTATCCTTATACAGTGACTGCGAGTTCTGGACTCTCCGATCATACTGTTGCCAAATTTGCTATTAACACAAAAATAGGCGGGATAACATGAGGGGTCTACAACAGGATATAAATGGAAGTGTTAGTGGGTAAAAACTTGGCAAGTGGAATATAATGGAGGAATCCGAGGCTATGGGAAGAATAGGAGAGTGAATATTGTTTGAATGCAGAAAAACTGAAGAAAGCTACAGCACAGAGCAATTTGGGATTCATTGTATGTGAATCACAAAAATCTAACAGCGAAGTTCAGTGTGTGATAGGGAAGGCAAATAGAAAGTTGGCCTTTACTTCAAAGTGAGTGGAGTATAAAAACAGTGAGATCTTCATAAAATTATACAAGGTTATGCTATATTCCAGTCAAACCGCAGCTGGGATTGTGTGCATGGTTTTGATCCCCTTATCTAAGGAAAGATACGTTGACATTGGAGGTTGCCCAGAGGAGGTTCTCTGGGTTGATTCTGGATAGGGATGGCTGGCTGAGAGGTTGTATCTGTATTCGTTGGTATTTAGAAAAATGAAAGACAACGTACAAAATTTTTAGGGGACTTAATGGAGTAGATGAGGAGAGGTAATCTCCCCTTTTAGAAGAGTGTAGAACCAAAGGGCATAATCTCAGATTAAGTTTCGTCCATTTAAAAGATAGATGAGGAGGAATTTTCATCTTTGAGAGGGTAGCAAGTCTGTGGAATTCTTTACTGCAAAGGGCTGTAAAGGGTGGGTCATGAAGTATATTCAAGGCTGAGATAGACATCTTTTTAATCATCAAGGCGATCAAAGCTCGTGGATAAGACAGGAAAGTGGTGTTGATGATTAGCAGATCAACCATGATCTCATTGAATGGCAGAGCAGTATCAGTGGCTGTATGGTTTACTTCTGCTGTTATGTTTCATGGCCAAATAGACATACAAGCCATAGCTCCCTGGATGATGAAAGTAATAGAGTAAGATGAAGCAGAAAAGTGGGCTGTATTACAGGTAATAGATGGATAATACAATTGTGAGCCAGGCCGAGAACATTCAAAGGGGAAGCGGTGATGAAAATCAGAGAGGGTAAGAAGGGACCAGTGGCTTACATGAAAGGTAGTCAAAAATCTTCTATAACCATTTAAATAATAAAAAATAGTAAGAGTTGGAGCTGATTAGGGTCCAGATGAAAATCTTGTATATGGAGTTGGAAAGCTTGCTGAGATGCTAAATGACTCCTTTGCATGCTGTCCAATTCATAGTGAAACAGTAGGTAGTTCTGATTGGTATGAGCTAATTAATAAAGTAGAAGTATTTGAAAAGTTAACGGTACTTAAAATTGGTAACTAGGATTCTGAGGTTCATAAGAATGGAAATTACGGCGCAACTGGCCCTGATCTTCTCAATCCTCCTTGAACATAATGCCAGGGAATTGGAGAATTCCAAGTGCTACCCTTGTTCAAAAATGTGCAAGGATAAGCCAAGTAACTACAGGCTAGGCAATTTTACTTTAATGATAGGAAAACTTTTAATCCAGGAGACAATTAACAGTCACTTGAACATATGTAGATTAAGTAAAGAAAGTCAGCGCAGTTATAAATGGCAATTCGTGATTTTGTTTGTACATAGGATGTGGGCATCATGGGTAAAGCCAGCATTTATTACGTATTCTTAATTGCACCTGATATACTTTTATTTAGTAAGATGGCAGAAATGCTTGGAGTGAATACAATTGATATGGCGTATTTGGACTTCCAAAAGGCATTTGATAGACTACCAAGAAAAGTGAAACCCAATGAATAAAAACAGTGGCAGCATGATACAAAGTTGGCCAAGTGACAAGAAATGGAGAGTAGTGTTGAAGTATTGTTTATATGGTAATGATCTAGACTTGGAGGTAGAAGGAATTATTTCAACATTTTTATATGACACAAAACTTGGAAGTTAACCTGTGAGACAGATAATCATTCATGGCCTGTTGGAATGTGTAGACATGTGACAAGTAGAATTTAACACAAAAAAAATGAAAATGGAACATTTTGATAGGAAGCCTGAGAAGATGTATAACAAAATAGAGCAGTTCTAAAGGAGGTGCAGAAACACTTGGGGGAACAAATTGTTTGAAAAGGCAGTTGAGAAATCGGTTATAAAGGCACATCAGACCCTGGGCTTTCCAAATAGAAGCCCCACTTGCAACAGCAGGGGTGTTATGATGAATCTTTTTATTAAACACTGATTGGGCTTCAACTGGAATATTGTGTACAGTTCTGGAAACAGCACTTCAGGAAGGTTGTGAAGTCCCTGAGGGAATTTGAGAATACTTCCAGGGATGGGGGACTTCAGTTGCATGGTTAGAGCGGGGAAGATGGAGTTGATTTTCCTGAGAGGAGATAAGATGGGAAAAAATTTGATGGAAGTGTTCAAAATCATGTGGGAATGAGGTAGTATGTCATTTATCTAAGGTGATTTGCAAAAGGACTAATGGCAGACTGAGGCAAAGTAAATTTGCATAGTGAATGCTTAGCATCTCAAACGCACAGCCAGTGGGTGTAATGAAGAGAGGAAATAAAATGCAGGACTCTTGTTTAAGGGTTGAGTAGCGGGCTTAGTAGAGTCACTTTTGCAGATAGCCAGGGTACACACAGCATGGTGAATGGCTTACTCTTATGTTGTACCCAATACGTGTATCCGAACACACACTTAGTCCCAATCAGCCATCATCCCATGCTGACTGCACTGTATTGGTTCCCAGTTTAGCGATGCCTTGATTTTAAAATGCTTGTCCTTGTTTTCAAATTCCTCTGTGGACTCATCTCTCCTTTGCCCTGAAACCTCCACCAGCCTTTTGAGTTTGCATGATTTTAGTTGTCAAGTCAGAGTCATAAAGTCATACAGCATGGAATCAGACCCTTCGGTCCATGCTGACCGTGTTCCCAAACTAAAATAGTTCCACCTGCCTGCACTTGGCCCGTATCCCTCCAAACCTTTCTTGTTCGTGTACTTCTCCAAATGTCTCTTAAATGTTGCAACTGTACCTGCATCAACCACTTCCTCTGGCAGTTCATTCCACATGAACCACTCTCTGTGTAAGAAAGCTGCCCCATGTGTCCTTTTTAAATCCTTCTCCACTCACCTTAAAAATATGCCCCCTAGTTTTGAACTCCCCCACCCTGGGGAAAAGACCCTTGCTATTCACCTTATCTGTGCCTTTCATGATTTTATAAACCTCTATAATGTCACCACCCAACCTACGCTCCAGTGTAAAAAGCCCCAGTCTATCGAGCGTATTTTTATATTTCAAACCCTTTAGTCCCCGCAACTTCCTGGTAAATCTTTTCTGAAACTCTCCTATTTAATATTACCCTTCCTATAGCACACAGTACTCTAGAAGGGGCTTCACCAACATCCTGTACAACCTCAACATGACGTCTCAACTCCTATACTCAAAAGTCTGAGCAATGAAGGCAGTGTGCTAAATGCCTTCTCAGCCACCCTGTCTACCTGTGACGCAAATGTCAAAGAATTTTGTACCCGAGCCCCTAGGTCTCTGCGTTTTACAACGCTACCCATGGCCCTACCATTAATTGTATAAGTCCTGTCCCTGTTGTTTTACCAAAATTCAATACCTCGCATTTATCTAAATTAAACTACATCTGCCACTCCTCAGCCAATTGACCCAGTTGAGCAAGATTGCTTGTCAATCAATGGCGTTGTCTGCAACACTATAGACCCTATACATTGGAAGTTCCTCAGTAAACCTCTCCACCTCTACACCCTTCTCTCTCCACCTCTAATTCCCTCTCCTTTTAAAACTTTCCATTAAACCTGCCTCTTTGACCAAGCTATTGATCATCCATCATAATATCACCTTATGTGACTCGGAGTCAAATTGTGTTCGATAATTTCTCTCGCTAAGTACTTTGGGAAGTTTTATTATATTTAAAAACACTATCTTAATGCAAGTTATTATCATGTCATATTATTAAGAAATGTACTTCAGCAGCTCGGACTGCATTACAGAAATGGACACCAAATAATGCTTGTGTAATTTAGTTTTTGCGATATATTAATAATGAAAGTCACAGACATACAGTAGTTTTACTGTGCAATGCAAATGTTGATGGAAAATAAGATTTCCACCAACCATTTTGTCCTCCATAAGGATGAAGGTAAACTGAAAAAGACAGCAAATGGACCTTTGAATTTTATCTACCTCACTGTACCGGTTGCACTTGATTCATTTGCAGTGTTGTGACATCTAGTTTTGAACAATGGCTTGAATTTATTGCCTTTGACTTGATCTCGTATAAGGAATTTTGGTCAGTTTTAGTTTTATTTCAAATAACAGTACAATACAAAGCCCTTAGGTTGCCTTTTGAGAATGCCCATGGATGTGTGCTTCTGATCATCTTTTTACAAATATGTTGAATGGCTAAAAAGATCAGTCAACTGTCCAACCATACATAAAGAATGACAACTCGGCTGATGCACAGGAAGCCGTGTGTAATACTAGTCTAAGTCAGAAAGTAGAGTTAGAGAGTTTAATGATAATGCCCCCTGTTAATAGATTTTTGTTGGTTTGAAATGTCTGTGCTGCAAAGAGTTCTAATCGCATCTATCCTATTGGATTGATAGTCACTTTGTAACTCTTCCTTTTGTCTGCCAACAGTTTGACATTTCTCACATTGTTGAAACTATGAGATGCCAACGATATGGGATGATTCAGACTGAGGTGAGTTTTCAGGAAGATAAAATCTGTTTCACTGCTGAGTGGAAATGGCCCTTTAGAGCAAAGTAATGCTGCCTTCTAAGCTGGTGAAATCACTTGAAGGAGGAAAGCACACAACTGTTAAATTTGAGGAAGTGTGCAGCAGAATTGTGTTTTGGCCATTTACAACACTGTACATCGCTTACATTGAGTAATATTCTTGTGTGGACAAAAGTACAAAGTACTTGCAGTTTATAATGTTGCTCTTCATTTAAGTCTCCATAAAATCTTACTGGGAAATTATGAAAACAAAAACCCGAAGTGCTAGAAATCAGTGAGTTTTGGGGAAAGTGCATATTGGGCTGGGGGGTGGTTTGGTGTCCTAATTCCGCTGGGATACAAAAAGTAGAAAATGTTCCAGTATGAGGCTAGGCCAGCATTAATTAGCCATAACAGTGAGCCATATTACTGTGGGTCTGAGGTCACCGATATGGCCCACCTTTGATTTTTATCTACCTTACTGTATTGGTTGCACTTGAGTCATTTGCAGTGTTGTGAAATCTAGGTAAAGATGGCCGTTTCCTTCTGTAAAGGACATTGGTGAACCAGATAGATTTCTCCAACAATTTACGTTAGATTCATGCTCATCATTAGACTCATAATTCCAGATTTTCATTGAATTCAAATTCCACAATTTGCCATGGCGGAATTCAAAACTGGGTCCCAGAATATTACCTGAAACTCTGGATTAACAGTCCAGCGATAATACCACTAGGCCATTGTCTCCCCTGGGGGAAGCTAGACAAACATAAGAAGGAGAAGGGAATAGATGGTTACACTGATAAATGAACAAAGGGAGGAGGAGGATCAAGCGGAGCACAAATGCCAGGTTGGACTTGTTAAGTTAAATAATCTGTTTCTCTGTTACGTTTCGTTTTAAGACAAATTGTCAGGAGTTTTGGTTTGTTGTAAAGGTCTGCGCATTTGTTTCAAAAAGGCTATTGTGAATTTACAACAGTCGAACTTAAAAACGTACACGATAATTATCACCGTAATGTATCCATTTCTGTCACTGCATTTCACTGTCCAAACTTTTATGGAAACCAATTAAACGTTAGTGAACTTTGTTACATAGTCTTTTCAGTGGAATGCTGTTGTAACAAGTTGTGTGCTAACAGCAAATATAATCATGGTCATCATTAAGTTTTATGAAGTTGCTGGTAGATAGACTATTACATGCTTTACTGTTTACGTGATTTCTTTCTCTCAGAAGAGATGTTAAAACAAAGTCCCCGTGCTCTCTTCGGTAAATATAAAATATCCCATGACACCATTTTGAAGAAGAGAGGTAATATTATCTTTGATGTCCTACCCGATATTTATCGGTAGCTCAGTTGTTCGGACAGCTGGTGATAACGCAAAGTGACACCAGTAGCATGGTTCTAATTTGCATGCTGGACCGGCTGAGTTTGCTTTCTTAGCTTCACCCTTCACCCTTCACCTGAGGTGGAGAGTTCCTCAGGTTAAACTCACCACCAGTCATCTCTCTCTAATGAGGGAGCAGCCTATTGGTCTTCTGGGAACTTGTGGCAACTTTACCTTTATCCCTTAGTTAATGGCACTTAAACAAATGTTTGATTGGTATTACAGCGGAATAAAGGCAACTACAGAAGCATGAGGGAGGAGCTGGGCAGAATTGTCTGGGAGAAGAGCCTAGCAGGAAAGACAGTGGAACAGCAATGGCTGGAGTTTCTGGGAGTAATTCAGGAGACACAGCGAAAATTCATCCCTAGGAAAAAGAAACATGGTACAGGGAGGATGACACAACCATGGCTGACAAGGGAAGTCAGGGATAGCATAAAAGCAAAAGAAAAAGCATATAATATGGCAAAAGGCAATGGGAAACCAGACGTTTAGGAAGCTTACAAAGATCAACAGGGCAACAAAATAAGGAGGGAGAAGATTAAATATGAGGGTAATCTAGCCATTAATATAAAGGAGGACTGTAAGAGAGAGGCAAAAGTGGACATTGGACCACTGGAGAGATAGTAGTACGGAACAAGGAAATGGCTGAGGAACTGAATAATTATTTTGCATCAGTCTTCACAGTGGAAGACACGAGTAATATCCCAAAAATTCAAGAGAGTCGGGGGCAGTGGTGAGTATGGTGGCCATCATCAAGGAGAAGATGCTAGAAAAACTGAATGGCCTGAAGGTGGATAAATCACCTGGACCAGATGGTCTACACCCCAGAGTTCTTGAGGAGATAGCTGAAGAGGTAATGGAGGCGTTAGTGGTAATCTTTCAGGAATCACGAGAGTCAGGGAGGGTCCCAGAGGGCTGGAAAATCACTAACGTGACACCTCTCTTTAAAAAGGGAGTAAGGCGAAAGACTGAAAATTACAGGCCGATTAGCCTAACCTTGGACATGCATAGGATTTTAGAGTCTATTGTAAAGGATGAGATTTCTGAATACTTGGAAGTGCATGGTAAAATGGGGCAAAATCAGCTTGGCTTCATCAAGGGGAGGTCATGCCTGACAAATCTGATGGATATTTTTGAGGAAATGATGAGCAGGGTAGACCAAAGAGAGCCAATGGATGTTATCTGCCTGGACTTCAAGAAGGCCTTTTGACAAGGTGCCGCACAGGAGGCTGCTGAGTGAGATAAGGGCCCAGGGTGTTAGAGGCCAGGTGCTCGCATGGATAGAAGTTTGGCTGTCTGGCAGAAAGCAGAGAGTAGGGATAAAAGGGTCTTTCTCAGGATGGCAACCGGTGACAAGGTGTTCCACAAGAGTCAGTGTTGGGACCACAACTTTTCACTTTATACATTAATGATCTAGATGAAGGAACTGAGGGTATTCTGGTCAAGTTTGCAGACAATACAAAGATAGGTGGAGGGACAGGTAGTATCGAGGAGGTGGCAAGGCTGCCAGAGGATTTGGACAGGTTAGGAGAGTGGGCAAAGGAGTGGCAGATGGAGTACAACGTGGGAAAGTGTGAGGTCATGCACTTTGGTAAGAAGAATAAAAGCATGGACTATTTTCTAAATGGGGAGAAAATTCCGAAATCTGAAGTGCATAGAGACTTGGGAGTTCTAGTCCAGGATTTTCTCAAGGTAAACTTGCAGGTTGAGTCAGTAATTAGGAAGGCAAATGCAACTTTGGCATTTATTTTGAGAGGACTTGAATATAAAAGCAGGGATGTACTTCTGAGGCTTTATAAGGAAGTGATCAGGCCACATTTGGAGTATTGTGTGCAGTTTTGGGCCCCATATCTCAAGAAGGATGTACTGGCCCTGGAGCGGTTTCAGAGGAGGTTCATGAGAATGGTCTCAGGAATGAAAAGCTTAACATATGAGGAACGTTTGAGGACTCTGGGTCTATACTCGATGGAGTTTAGAAGGATGAGGGAGTATCTGATTGAAACTTACAGAATACTGAATGGACTGGACAGAGTGGACGTTGGGAAGATGCTTCCATTGGTAGGAGAGACTAGGACCCGAGGGCACAGCCTTAGAGTAAAGGGAAGACCTTTTAGAACAGAGATAAGCATAAACTTCTCCAGCCAGAGTGGTGAATCTATGGAATTCACTACCACAGAAGGCTGTGGAGGCCAGGTCATTGAGTATATTTAAGACTGAGATAGATAGGTTCTTGATTGTCAAGGGGATCAAGGGTTACAGGGAGAAAGCAGGAGAATGGGTTGAGGAACTTGTCAACCTTCATTGAATGGCAGAGCACACCCAATGGGCCGAATGGCCTAATTTCTGCTCCTATGTCTTATGGTCTTATGGTCTATTTTCAGTTCCGAAGAACGGTCACTGGATCTGAAACGTTAACTCTGACTTCTTTCAACAGATGCTGCTGGACCGGCTGAGATTTTCTAGCGGTATCTGTTTCTGTTCAGTTTTCTTTTAAAAGTTTGTGGGAGCTTTCTGTACGTAGGTTTTCTATCTTGTTTATTGGATTACAACAGTAAATAAACTGAAGTATTTTATTCCCTGTGAAGTGCTTTGGGATATTCTGTGGTCTTAAAAGGAGTTAAGTAAATGCAAGTCTTTTTTTCAAACTTAATGATGCACTGTTCAACAAAGTTCTTTTGTGTTCCTGTGTGCAGGCTCAGTATATATTCTGCTATCAAGTCATCCTATATATTCTGGCACAACTTCAACTGAAGGAAAAAGAAACGGCTAAAGCACAATAAACACTTTCAAATGGCTAATAACTAGAACAGGACTAGTACAACAAAATGCTGCTTTTACCAGCAACAAACCAGCCTTATTCTCCAGATACATGAAAACTTTGTCTTTGAGTTCAAAATAATACAATGTGACTGTCTTTTTAAACAAAAACTTGCAGGACAAAAATGAGAGATTAAGCAAGTTATTATCAAAAGCTGGTTGTTTTGTAGTTTGCATGTGTGATAAATTGAAAATTGGAACACCTATTCAAACAATATGCCTTATGCAAATGTTGAACTGTGGTAATATTTAAGAATTTGTGACAACTGCTTTTGAAACAACTGCTGACCATTTATAAAAGTATTCAGTACAGGTTGCAATTTTTTTTATTATTGTATGGTTACCACTGTATAGACACAAATGAAAACAGTATTGATTTTATATCTTTCAGACTATTGACAATGGTAGTGAATGGTTCTCTGTATAATATACGGTTTTTAAATTTGTTTTCATCTTTACCATTTTTTGTACATACTTTAAGAAATTTATCTGGAGATATATTAACATATTAACTGGATGCTCCAAAATTGTAAATAAAATGTGGAAATGCCCCAATGAGGGGTCTTTCTTGTAAAAAAGTATAACTTGTAATTCTGCTTTATTCTAAAATCATATTTGCCTAAAAGGAATGTGAATTTCTTTCTCATCATTTTGCAGTTTATATATAACGTAGGTACATGGGTCAGAGAGTAAGACCGAAGATTGTTCTTTTTTAAGTGAGTAATTTGCTTGACTTTGCTGTTCAGTTCTATTCAAGGTGCTGGATTTTCATTGAATCATAGAATTCCTACAGTGCAGAAAGAGGCTATTTGGCCCATCGAGTCCACACTGACATTTCAAATAGCATCCCACCCAGACCCACCCCATAATCCTGCATTTCCCATGGCTAATCCACCTAGCCTGCACACTATGGGCAATTTAGCGTTGCCAATCCACCTAACCTGCACATCTTAGGACTGTGGGAAGTATCGCAGACAGGCATGAATGTATGGAGTTTGCATAGTCACCCAAGGGTGAAATAGAACCCAGGTCCCTGGCACTATGAGGTAACAGTGCTAACCACTGTGCCGCCCTCTGTCTTTTGCCATCTGCCTGTTGCATAGTTATATTGAATGAATGCTGATGGAAACAGACCCAATTCCAGCAGCAATATTCTAACAAAATATGGTTACTCTAATACTTCAAATTGCAGTGACCACCTTGGGAAATATCTATTTAGTTTCCTTTATTGTTGGATAGAGACAAAGTTGCTCATGTCATGCCGTATTTTATATTTTCCAGTCATAGTCAACTTGTGCCATGTTGTATATTAATAATAGAGGAATATGGAACAGTTAAGCAAGTGGACAAAAACTTGGCAGATGGAATATAATGTGAGAAAATGTGAAGTTATGCATTTTAGCAGGAAAAACATGGAAGGTGAATATTATTTAAATAGAGAAAGACTGCAGAAAGCTACAGAAGAGCGATGTGAGTCCTTGTTTATAAATCACAGTGTTAGCAAGTTCAGCAGTTAACAGGAAAAGTAAATGGACTGTTCACCTTTAGTTTGAAGGGATTGGAGTGAAAATTGGTAAAATCTTTCTAAACCACTAAACAAGACAATATTCAGAGGGATTTTGGAGTTGTGGATTATTCACAAAAAGTTAGCATATAAATTCACTGAGGAATTAGGACGGCAAATGGAATGTTAGCCTTTATTTCAAGGGAAATGAAGTATAAAAGGGAGATTTTGCTGAAACGACACAAGGTACTAGTCAGATGGCAGCTGGAATACTGTGAAAAGTTTTGGGCCCTCTCTCTAAGGAAAGATATACTGGCATTGGAGGTTTACTAGGCTGATACCACGTATGGTGGTAGAGATGTGGGTAGGGGTTGAATAGGATGAGCTTCTATTCATTGAAATTTAGAAGAATGAAAGGCAAACTTATCAAAACATACTTAGAGCTTGATAGGGTCAGTTGCAAAGATTGTTTCCCCCTGTGGGAGAATCTAGGACCAGAAGGCATAATCTCAATAAGGGGTGGCTCATTTTAAGACAGAGGTTAGGAGGAATTTCTTCTCTGAAAGTGATCAATCTGTGGAATTCTTTACTGCGAAGGGCTGTCAAGGCTGGATTGCTAAGTATATAAAGGTTGAGTGAAGGCAATCTAGAATTATGGGGAAAAGGCAGGAAAGTGGAATTGAGGATAATCAGATCAGCCACGATCTCATTGACTGGCAGAACAAACACAATGGACTGAATAGCCTACTTCTGCTGCGTGTTATGGTCTTACTGTGTTTTCACTGTTTGGCAAATTTTAAATGTAAGTTCACTTTAAGCTAGAATTTCCTCTCATCTGCATACTGTTCATTTGAAGTAAAAGAGTAGAAAATCAGGATCTCGACCTCGATCTACTTGCCTTTTAAGAATCTGCTGTGCAGTCAAGTATTTTGATCAATAAGGATTTTCTGCAGTGAGATTCAGATATGGCCAGGCCCCATTTAGCACTTTTCCTTTATGATTGCCTGGATCAATGGAAATTGCACAACTGTAGCAAGTAAAATCTGGAGTGGGTGTCTTCTCATTGATTATAATTTAATAGTGATTATTCACAAGTGGTAGCAGCAAAAGAAATGGTATAATTTTCAGCCATCACAACCAGAACAGAAGTTCTCCCAGCTTCCAAGGCAGACCATCCATTGTCCTACAAGGATTTCAGGTAGCCTTGCACACAGTACTACTGCCTCAGCTTTAGATTACATTATGTAACTCAATGGTACATTTGAAAAATAATACAATCTTCAGAACTACTGGCCTGCGTATACATTGAGATGAGATCTGAGCTTCAAATGCAGCCACAAGCCATACTGATGATGGTTGAGATGAACTCCTCAGAGAAATGGCCACAGTCCTGGAGTATTTAGGCCTCATTTAAATTGTGACTAGCCATTTTGGTTTATTGGCAATAGGTTTCCACCTGGTATTATAACTATTAATCAGAACACATGATGATAGGTATTTAATTGTATCTCATGTTTCTTTTGAGTTAAATGAGTAATGTTAAAATTGCTTAGCTATTTAGGATCATGTACTGTACATTTTATGTTAAACCAAAGAACTGAGGGTGCAATATTTCTTTTGATAGTCATGATACAAACACATACGAAGCAGAATCATAGTGGGAAACAAATGTCAAATAATCTTTATTTACATTTTAATTTCTACACAAATTTGTTGTATAGCTGTCATTCTTCCCCAATGATTCCCTGGTTCTTCACCTTACAATCTAAATACGTTGTTGCTCAAAAAATATTCTCCAGGTAAGGTTTACGTGTTGAAGATAGACCATCACTTCAGATCATTGATTTTTCATGAATAACAAAAATTACAAGTCCTTTTCTCCCCTGTTGCTCAATTAATTAATCCACTAATCTTTCTATTTGCTGTTATAAAAGCAGCTTTTAATATTTTATTAGCATTAACCTTATTTTTAAGTTAGTTATTAATCTTCACTGTCCCTTGTCATCATTGAACAGGAACACTGGTCCTCCTATTAAACTGTTTATGACTTGCTTTAGGCATTAATTTATTTTTAAAAGAAAGAGAGTACCACGTTGAGTGCATAGTCTGTGATTGGGTTCCTCTCATTTTGAATAATGTCACCTACTTTCTCTGAAGATTCCACCAGTTCCTGATTGTAATTCTCATTCAACAACAGTTTAGTAACACTTCAACGCATTAAGTTAAAATTAATGATGATTTTATTAGTAATTGGTTAATGTTAGAATATTTAATATTTTGAAGGACACAGACCTATCCATGAGGATTCTTGAAAGTTCAGTAAAGAGAATGAAGTGCCCTTTTCACATTTATACTATTTGGTGTCCTTTATTTGTGACTCTGGTCTTTTTTTGTCTCTGTGCCGTCTCTTAATTTATGAAGGCCTCCTTTTAGGTTGCTCCATAAACTTTTTTTAAAAAAAATGCATGAAAATAACTGAAACAGAGGGGTTTGAATTTAGTGGCTTGTCAGAGATAATGGAGTTCACCATTGTCCTAACGATCCCTGAAAAATCTAGTAATTACTGTTATGTGGAATTCACCTTTCCCAATAAACTTCCATTTTTGCACCAACTAGGGAGATCTCTGGTGCCCAGCAGCAATGATGTCATTAAGCAAACAAAATAGCCAATCAATTTGAATAATTCTAAGGAAGTAAAATGCACTGATTTTCTTTCACTATACTTATAGAAAACAAAATAATGTTTGGGCATGCATTGGGATAAAGAAAGAAGGCTAAAGTATCTTATTTTAAATTTTAAGAAGTCCATCTTATAAAATTTATCATAAACAAAGTAGTTTGACTATAATAATATTAGTTTTTAAGGCCAAAATCAATAATTATGATTTAGCACATAATAAGAATGCATTTTTACATCAGGATTAATAGCATAAACATTGGAAATTCACATCAAATCCGTGATTACTAAATTAATCTAAATGAATTCTATTGGCAGTGACTCCAATATCATACCCAGTGGAAAAGTGAGAAATCACTAATAGCAATTTCTGAATTTCTGTGCTGATGTCGGAAAATGTTGTCTGTTTCACAGCATATTTGAGGCTAAAGCCAGCAATTTCACCATTGATTTTGACAACAAAATCCAGCCATATGGAATGAAGGAAGAAAGTGCACTTAGGATATTTTGCTATATTTTGTACTGACTAGTAACTTTTTCCATCATTAGTTGTTACACAAATTGCCTCCTTTTATTAGCATACAGTACAGCTCACTAAAAATTGCATAGGGAATAGAATCCTGGTAAGAAACTGAGAATTAGTCTAAGCATTACAATATCACTTTTCTGCTAGAATACTGCTTACAATTCATTTCTGCTTTTTAATGATTACATAGCGTATTTCAATCAATGCACTTTAACTATAAGTGCATCTATGTTATGATATGTGTCAATTTAGACATATGACATAATAGTGCACACAAATACAATCAAATATTTATTATAATTTGTATCAGGTACATTACAGAAGGGTTTTTATTCCTTCTGAGAAATGGTAGGTACTCTGTTATTCTGTTTTCCACTATGCATTAGACGATTCCCTCTATTTTAGACAATCCTATGAGTATTGTTCCAGTAACAGCAATTGCAAGTACGACACCCAGTATTATGAAGTTCTTTAAACCCTGGAGACAGAACAATAATGAAATAAACTATATTTTAATTTCAGCAATTTATTTGAATTAAATTACTAAATATTCACTGGTGTACCATTAACACCAAACAGCAAAATGAACATATTTTTACAATTGCTAAGCCTGACATTCTGGTAGTCAAGGAGAACTTGTGTGCTTGCTGTTTAGCCATCCATTCCATTATATGTGTCTCTGATCAGCACTGCTTCACCAGTAGCAGTATATTTTGTCAAGATGTTAGAAAAACACCATCTGTTGAGTAGGTGTGATTGGTTGTACTAAACTGAAAAAGCACAATCAGGGAAATATGGATTGGCTCTCTTTAGTAAACAACACAATGTTTTTAGGCATTGTGCAAGAATTCTATTCTGATTTAACATCACGGACCGTTCTAATAAATTGTCCATGCACCCCGTAAATTGGATTTTGTCCAAACTACTCATATCTTTGTAGACCACCAAGGATCAAACAGCAAATGCTTGACACAATAAGCTCGCTTATTGAAATGTATACAGGTTACCATAATTCCCCTCCGTTTGTTGAATCATATTTATTTTGTACGTTTGAATACAAACACAGCAAAAAAATTTAACTGTATTTGATATCTTGGGTTAGACCCTTGGAACAAGGATATCACTTGCTCTCCACAAGACGTGTATATAAAGTCTTTTAGTGTGAAGAGTGTTGTAGTGCAACTACCAAAGGTCCTTGCTGAACAGGAAACTCTTCCAATCTTACTGTCTGCCATAGGGTGTCAGCAGGACTTGTTGACTTACAAAATCAACTTGTTTGGCCATGTTATGATGAACCTTCTGTAACCAAATTCTGGGTAGGATTAAACCCAGAACTTCTGACCCAGAGGCAGGGATGCTACCCCTGTGTGACAAGCCTTCCTGATTTACTATCTAATGATACCTGCTGAGGTTAAATGTGCTTTTGTATGATTTCATTTTAACATTTTTGCATGGCAGTTTGCTGAAAGGGCAATTGGATAATGTTCCACAGATGGAAGCTGGTAGCTGGGGTTTGAGTGAATAAGACAAGGAAGTGTGCATCTCCTTAACCAATCGAATTGATAAACTGTAAAAGAGTCAATGCAATCATGGCAAATGACCTGTAAATTAAAGTAAGTGAAGGTACAACATAGGAAATAGAGAGAAGGAAAGATTGGATAAAGAGAAAAAAACAAAGAAACAAATGAAAATGTTAAAATAATTATTGTTGATGGTTTAAATTAGACGATAAAAATCTAAAAGGAATGAGACTCCTTACTTTAATTATTATTTGTTGCTAAAAAGAAACAGGAAATGAGCAAAACTGAAATTTGTGATGAATTTAGTTTGTATCCATTAAGCAATTAAAATAACAGATTCAAATCATCTTAATGGTGAGGCTTTGAGATACTTTTTGCAAAACAAAGTATTATACAAATAACGTATTCATATTCATTTAATGTAATAAAACCTACCAAGAAGAGTTTTTGAACAATTTGACATTGAAATGCAACAGGTGATTTTAAGATAGCTGATGAAAAGCTTGGTCAATGAGAGATTTTAATGAGAATTGTGAAGCAGGAAGGAAAGATAAAACATTGGGCAGGGGTAAGGACATGATTCAATACCTTAGAGTTTGAGTAGCTGAAGGCACAGCCAACAATGATGAAGTGATTAAAACTGAGGAGGTTAGAGCTGCAGGAGCACAGATAATTTAGTGTTGTAGGACTGAAGGCAATTACACAAATTTGTAATTGAGGGGCATGTCCTTGGTGAGATTTGAAAATGAGAGTTACGTTTTAAAACTGAGGTGTGCAGGCCATGGAACATGTAGTTCAGACAGTTGAACAGGACTTGATTCAATATTAGATATCGGCAGCGGAGTTTTGAATGAGCTGAAATAGATGATGAAAGGCTGGCCAGAACAGTGTACGAATAATCAATTTTTGAGTTAGCAAAAGCAAAGAGTTAACAGTAGATGACTTCAGGTAACAGTAAAGTTGTAATGGTTACTGAAATGGAAGTAGACAGTTTTGATGATTGAGTGGATATTGAATTAGAAACTCATTATGGGGACAAACATAATACCAAGATTGTGACTAGGCTGTTTCAGCATCAGATAGTTACCGGCAAGAGGAATGGTTTGGGGGCTTGGGAGCTAAATTTAACACAGTGTGTGAAAAACAGGGACTTTAATCGTTTCAACATTTATTGGAAGAAATGCCTGCTCATTTAGTTGTGGTTTTCAGGTAAGCAGTCTGACAAATCAGAGAATGTCAAGGAGTTGACAGAAGTGGTGATGTGGTGGATCTGGACTTCATCAGTGTATATGTAGAACCTGGAACCAATTTTTCCATTATTGTCACAATGTGAATACACACAACTGCAATGAATCTTTGAAGTTGAATAACTATTAGCAGCATCCATCATCCAATAAATCCCTTAACATCATGAAAAGCAGACAGCTTTCATCTGGGACCTCAGCCCATCTGGAGCAGTACCATAAGAGAGGAGCAGTAAAATAGTTATCATTGAATTGAAGAAGAATATTTTTTCACTGTAACTCTTAGTAATAGAATTTTAGGTATCGGCAATAGCTCATCCTGGTGCAGAGAATTATTTTAGGTACACTTAAAGTAATTTTCTTAAAAATACTATTTTTGAAAACTATACTTGAACACTATGACTACTTAATATTCACATGAACATTATCATTAATCAATCCCGTTTGGTATAATCTTAGGCAGAGGAAAGTGTTAGACGGCAATTCATACAGTTATTACCTTGAATAGATTTACCTAGAGTTTTGTCACAGCAAAATAGACCATTCAGCTTGATAGCTCTGAGTGATGCTTTAATTCCACATAAGTCTCCTCCTATCTATCTTCACCTCACTTGCAAATGTATCCTCCTGCAGTGAGTTCCATATTTGCACAATTGCCTGAGTTAAGCAGTTTCTTTTGAATTCTCTACTGGATTTATTAATGATCATCTTATACTAATCAAACTTAGTTTTGGACTCGCTTACAACTTTTTGCATAATTTTGAAAACACCTTCTCAGGTCAGTCTCTTTTCCAAACAAAATAACCCTGGTCTTTTCAGAGACAAAAATAAAAATTGCTGGAAAAGCCCAGCAGGTCTGGCAGCATCTGTGGCAAGTTATCAGAGTCACTTGACCTGAAATGTTAACTCTGGTAACTCTCCACAGATGCTGCCAGACCTGCTGGGCTTTTCCAGCAATTTCT
>JAHRHZ010000050.1:3251566-3332994 GCA_024137785.1 Ginglymostoma cirratum
AGAAATTGCTGGAAAAGCCCAGCAGGTCTGGCAGCATCTGTGGAGAGTTACCAGAGTTAACATTTCAGGTCAAGTGACTCTGATAACTTGCCACAGATGCTGCCAGACCTGCTGGGCTTTTCCAGCAATTTTTATTTTTGTCTCTAGATGCTGTAAATCAAACTTCTCTCAGTTTTTACCCAGTCTTTTCAGCCTTTCCTACTAGTTTCATCCCTATAAATCTTTTTTTGTTCATTCTCGATTGTCTCTTTTTTTTGTAATAGCAAGGGCAGAACTTTTAAGTTTATAACAATTCCTTTGCTTCTAAATTCTAAGCAGATCTGATCTTTTGCAATTAATTTTAATAACGCATTATTCAACCATTTCTTTTTTTCCTCATAATTCGAGACAGTGGTTTGTTTTCAAGCCATCGATACCTTTTTGTAACACCAAGCAATATCACAGCCACAGGAAGATGTTACTGTTTCCATTTATTGTTATGGAGTGACTCAGATTTCTAAAGCTATTTCTTCAAAATTCAAATGAACTGACCTTTATCTCTTTAAAGTAAAACACTCCCCAGGTTAACGAGATTACAGCAGGACCCTGAAAAGTGAAAAGGAAAGTTGGGATCATTCTTTTAAGTGAAGTTATGAAATTGCAGTTAGTGCAGCAGTAAAAGTTAATCATCCGGTCCACTTGTGTAATGTATTGGCACTCTATATACAATCCATTTTAAATTATATAATTAACATATTATGTTACAATTCAAAATGATACAAAATTCATATCTGCAACCCAGCAAAATCCTCACATTGGTAATGTCAAACTACCCACAGTACACATGGTAACATGAAAATGGTAACATAAGAGCAAACCACTGTGGCTGCTGGAAATCCCAAGTATATCAGAAAATTCTCAAAATGGGCAGCGTGTGAGACATCTGCAGAGACAGAAGCAGAATTAATGGGTGATGTGGTGATTAGAATGAGATCAGCCGGGTGGATCTTATAGAATATGAGTTCCTGGATTTGTTTAGATTAACAGCCCCCACTCAGGGAGCCCGGGCGGACAGATATACACAGGAGTGTCAGGGTTCTGCTCACTCTAACATCCGGCTCTGTACTAGCTGGGTCAGTGTCGTGTCGGTCACCACTGACAATATCAGACTGTGAACACAAAAAGATCCTGTCCTGACAAAACTAAACCAGCCGGTAGTGATGGAGGAAGACAAAAGGGCCATCACAACCAGGACTGAACCTTTCTGGACGCAGCAAGACCAAATCACCATAGAGAACGGTATATTGCTATGGGGATTAAGAGTGATCGTCCCAAGCAAAGGTCACTGCCAGGCAGTGGCTGAATGCCACCAGTGTCATCCAGAGGTTTACAAAATGAAGACATTGGCAACAATTTATGTCTGGTGGCCAGGATTGGATGCCAACATAGTTATCACCAACAGTTCCCCCACATTCATGGGAATGGCCCAGATAAATCCTGGATTTGATTACATGTCAACAATGCCAGTCTTTTCATGGGCTGTATGTTTTTAGTCATTGTGGACGCCCATTCAAAGTGGTTGGAAATGCATAGAGTTCATTCGTCAAACACAGGGACACCAATTGAAAAGTTACAAGCATCTTTGCAATACATGGACTCCCGGAGATGTTGGTCACAGACAACGGGCCATCATTTACCAGCAGGGAATTCAAATATCACCTGAAGACAAATGGTATTTCACATATAAACACTGCTCCACACCATCCATTGTCCAAAGGTCTGGCGGAAAAAGCAATCCAAACATTGAAGGTAGGCTTAAAGAAACAGCCTACAGCTTCACTCAATACCAAACTGTCCCAATTCCTGTTTGATTACAGGACCACCCCTTCACGCAACTACAGGGATAGATTCAGCAGAGTTGCTAATGGGGAGAAGACTCCGCACCGAGTTAACTCTGTCTTCCTGAGGGTGAGGATAAATGGCATCAGGAACGCCACTTGCAGACACAAAAGACTCCTCTAAGTGAGAGAGGCAGTTCACTTCAGGGCACAAAGTTTGCTACGGAAACCACAAGAATAGCCCTGCACGGGTAAATGCCTGTTATTCCTATTGTCTGCACAAGATGGCGCTGTAACTTCTACAACAACTAAACTCTGAAGTATGCAAGTAATTCTGTAAAATCAAGCTGTAACTTCTCACAACAAGCTCAATTAAATTATATAGTATTTCTAGCAAACAATTCAGCAAGGCCACAGGACCTTTGCCATTTTTTTCTTAAATAAACTGTGCTACTAATAAATGGGTATTTGATCGTTAAGAAACCAAAAAGCGAAATATATTGTAGTTCATATGTGTTTGTTAAGAACACAAGAAATTGGTGTAGAAGTGGACAGTATGGCCTGGAAAGCCTACTCCACCATTCAAAATGATTGTGGTTCATTGTGGCTTCAACTCTGTCTTCTTGACAACTTCCTATTGTACCTTGACTTCCTTCAGAACCAAAAGCTGCATAATGCACTCTTAAATATAAATATTGGTGGAGCATTCTGGAGTAGTGATTCCAAAGATTTGCAACCGTTTGGTATACTGGCTTTAATGTAGTAGTGAGTGATGTGGCATTCTGGATATGTGTATATGGATACATACACACTAGCACTCAAGAATACAGTTCCTATCTTATCCAACAATGTCTCTATATATCAACATACTGTTCCAGTAGTTTGTTTTACTATTATGTCTAAACTAAAGAAAATTTACAACTTTTTTTATAATTAAATTGTAAATTGAAGTTTTACTTGATGCTATCACTGAGGTGGTACAATGATGTGCTTCTTCTTTTGAGTTCGTACTTTCTGCATGACAATTCCGCAAATTATGATTCTCTTCTAAACACCTTATGCGTATGTCTTCTGCAAATTTCTCAGCTTCCTTTTGTGCTGGATCTATTGATTTCTTGTATTTCTTTCTTATTTCCTCTTTTAAATGCCTCAGTGTTTTAATGCAATTTATTATCGATTGCCAGTAAACCATTTTCTGACTCTAATATGGTGTTAAGCGCATCTGTAGTTCATTAATATGTTGCTGGAACTCAAAACTTTCATTATTTCAGAGCCAGAAGACAAAGGTGAAGTTTTTAAAAATATTTTACATCTGGTTTCATGATAGGGATTTGAAAATCAGTGAAGAATACAATGATATCCATGAAAAATTATTGAGAGGGAGGAGGTATAAACAGTTTTAGTAGGATTAAAATTAGATAGGTCACCAGGCCCAGATGAAAGGCATCCATGGCTGTATGAGAAGCAAGGGAGGAAATTGCGGAAGCCTGGACATTAATTTTCAAATCTTCTCTAGACATAGGAGAAGTGCCAGAAGACTGGAGGATACCTGATGTGGTATCATTGTTCAAGAAGTGTGGTAGGCATAAATCGGGGAACAAGCCAGTGAGCCTCATATAAGAGGGAGGGCAACTACTGGAGAGAATTCTGAGAAGCAGAATTAATCTCCACTTTGAGAGTCAAGGTTTGATCAAAAATTGTCAGCATGGATTGTCAAGGGGGAGATCAAATCCGTAAGTTTTTCTTTAATTAATGAGGCGACTCAATGTGTGAATAAAGGAAGTGAATCATGAAAGGATGTAGTTTAGATGGACTTCAGTAAGGCTTTTGACAAAGTCTCAGCTGGGAGACAGGTCAAGATGATAAGAACTCATGGGATCCAGAGCAATTTGGCAAACTGGATCCAAAACTGGCTTAATGGTCAGCGCGGAGGACTATAGGCAAAGATTGTTTTTGTGACTGGAAACTTGTGTCGGCAGACATACCACAGGTTTCAGTGCTGAGTCCCATGTAGTTTTGAGTGTATTTAAATGATCTAAACTTAAATGTAGGAGGTTTGATCAGTAGTTTTGCAGATGACACAAAAGCTAATGTAATAAATAGCAAAGAGGAAATTCATGAACTACAGGATGGTATAGATGGGCTAATAAGATGGACAGAAAATGCTAAATGGAACTTAATTTAAACATGTGGGGTGGTGATACATTGCTAAAGAATGTAGTGGAGTACACATTGAATGGTAGGACCTTAGCAAGTGAAGAGAATCAGAGGAACCTTAATGCACATGTCCTCAAATTCTCAAAGGCAACAGAATACGTAGATACAGTGGTTACAAAGGCAAAAGAAATAGTTGCCTTTACTAGACAATGCATTGAATATGAGAGGAGCAGCCATTTCATTTTTTCCAAAATTCATTCAGCTTTTCTGTCTCTCAATGGTACTAATTCAGGTTGATTTTTCTCAATCTAATTTAACACTCATTTTTAAAAAATATTTGCTTGTGTTTTGTATGCAAAAAGTTGACAACATCATATTATCTCCCTGAAGCCTGAAACAATCACACTTTTAGTCAGACATATTGATGCTGACACTGTGTGTATTCTTCCAGGTCTCATTGAGTCATAGAGTCTTATAGCATGGAAACAGGCCCTTCAGTTCAACCAGTCCAGAATGACCATGTTCCCCAAACTAAGCTGGTCACACCTGCCTCCTCTTGGCCGATATCCTTCCAAACCTTTCCTATTCAGGAACTTATCCAAATGTCTTTTAAACATCGCAACTGCATCCACACTTCTTCTGGCATTTCTGTCCACACGCTTTTGAGTAAAAACATTGCTCCTCATGTCCTTTTTAAGTCTTTCTCCTATCACCTTAAAATATGCCCCATGGTTTTGAACTCCCCCACCCTATGGAAAAGACCCTTGTCATTCCCCTTATCTATGCCCCTCATGATTTTATAAACGTATAAGAGCACCCCTCAGAATCCTACGCTCCAGTGAAAACAGACCCAAACTTTCCAGTCTATTTTTATGTCTCAAACATGCCATTCCCAGTAACATCCTGGTAAATATTTTCTGAATCCTCTCCAGTTTAATAATACCCTTCCTGTAACAGGACAACCAGAATTGCACTCAGTACTCCAGAAGAGGCGTCACCGATGTCCTGTACAACATCAACTTGACATCTCAACTCCTAGACTCAAAGATCTGAGCAATGAAGGCAAATGTATTAAACACCTTCTTAACCACCCTGTCTACCTGTGATGCAAATTTCCAAGAATTATGTCACTGAACCCCTAGGTCTCTCTGTTCTAGCACACTACCCAAGGCCCTACCATTAGTTGTATAATTCCTGTTCTTGTTTGTTTTACCAAAATGCAATATCTCACATTTATCCAAATTAAACTCCCCCTGCCACTCCTCAGCCCATTGACCCAATTGATCAAGATTTCTTTGTAATCTTAGATAACTTTCTTCATCTCACCATGCGCTGGTGAATATTCCATTGTTGCTTTTCACTGACCATTGTGCAGCAGTGAGTGATAACAACCCCTGGATATACATCTACACAACAGGGTAGCTTCTGGTTCTTTTCAAAAATGCAGCAATAATATGTCTCTTCCTCTTTTTCCTCTTATAATGCCCATCATTAAAACTTATCTTTTTGATGCAGCTGCTGGTCAGACTCTGGTCAGCCCGCATTTGGAATATTGTGAGCAGTTTTGGGCCCCGTATCTAAGGAAGCATGTGCTTGCATTGGAGGAGATCCAGAGGAGATTTACAAGAATGATCCTGGGAATAAACAGCTTGTCTGATGAGAAGCAGTTGAGGACTGTGAGTTTGTAGTTGCTGGAATTTAGAAGGATGAAGGGAATCTCATTAAAACTTACAGAATACTGAGAGGAGAGAGTTGATGTAGAACAGATGCTTCCACTATTAGGAGAGATTAGGACCCAAGGACACAGACTCAGAGTGAAAGAGTGACTCTTTAGAAATGAAAAGAGGAGGAATTTCTTCAGCCAGAGGGTGGTGAATCTGTGGAATTCATTGCCAGGAAGGCTGTGGAGGACAAGTCTGAGTGTATTTAAGACAGAGATAGATAAGTTCTTGATTAGTAAGGGGATCAAGGGTTACAGGAAGAAGGCAGGAGTATAATGTTGAGAAGCATATCAGCCATGAACGAATGGGACAGCAGACTTCATGGGTTGAATGGTCTAAGATCTCCTTATATGACTGCGAAAATTATGTCTGATAATGCACCTGTGATGCATCTTCAGATGGAATATTCTCTTAAAGGCACTATACAAATGCAAAATGTATTGTGTGTATCTCAAATTTTTGATTTATTTCAAAGTCCTTTGTAACAACATTGTATGTTCAATATCTATGGTAAAATGGACTTGATGGAATTACACTTTGATGATATAATTTGTTACATGTTTCCTGACTGTCTGGTTCCCGTTTAAAGAAATATTAGATGTGCAAGTTTTCCTACTCCTTGAAACAGACGCTAGTTAAAACATTGCCGTATTCTGCATTTCATTAATATATGCTTAGTAACAATTAACGCCTGATCTTTCAACTAAATAAATTTCATAAATCGAGCAGGTTATATCTATCCTATGTTTGGTTGTTAAAAGTATAGTTGTATTCTCACTTTACAACTTGGTATAAGTAATATACATTGTAGTGATCTGCGAAACCTGCTTCGACAGTACTTCCAAACCCATGACCTCTACCACCTAGAAGGAGAAGGGCAGCAGAAGCATAGGAACCACCACCCGCAAGTTCCACTCCAAGTTACTGATTGTCCTGACCTGGAGTTCTTTCACTGTTACTGGGGTAAACTCCTGTACCTCTCTTCCTAAAAGTACTGTGTGTGTACCTGCAACTGAAGGAAAGCAACGATCCAAGAAGGCACCTTCTCAAAGGCAATTAGGGATGGGCAACAAATGCAGGGCCTTGCCAACAATGCTCACATCCTATGGAAGAATAAATATTACATCCACAAAAAAAAAGATTTAAAATGAACTAGCACCATACTCCAATAGTGCCAGTGACATTGAGTGGGTTTTATTTGAAAAGGACAGTGAACAGAAACATTCCTGAAGTCAAACCACTTATCCCAACAAATAAAATAAAATGATAGTAAGTGCAGATCAAAAACCCTGTATCAATGAAGCATCTTCAATGACAAATAAAGGTCTGGCTAAGTGGGAGGTTAAAATGTAGCTTGGAGTCCTTTGTCCAAATGCACAATAATTTGTTTTTGCTCTGGAGGACTGCCAGCTCTTTTTCATTGCAACATGTAATTGAATACGTCTATGTGTCACAATGAAGTTCTGTTAAATGTAAACATTTCATAGCTTGTCTATTGTAAGAGTTGATCCACTTGATCTAATCTATGATCTAGAATAACTGTAAATTGGAACACTGGTGAATAAGTGAACAGAGCATTCTGCGTTTGATTTCTGACCTCTAAGAAGTTGATCATTTTATAATCACCATAACCATTATTGCTTATGTCCAATCTACAGAGCACTTTACCCATTTTATCTATTTGTATAACAGCAAACACTCCATTTGAGAAGAAAGCTTCAAGTGAGCTGTGAGCCCAAAAGACGGGAAGAGAGAAAAGCTCCACCCCTAAAAAAAACAGAACTATAAGCAGTTATGCAGTACGTTACATTTTCACTGCGTAAAGAAAAAATAGCAAAGTGCAACCATGCGACAGCATGGTGAAATATTGAGCATAATTGCTGAAAAAAACCTATTAGCAATAAAAAGTCAAAGTGTAGAAAGAAATTTTTTCAAACAACTAATGAAAACTAGAATTTAATCAACAGACTATGGGAATATGATAATGTTCCAGTTCAGGCACATCCAACCACTTGGAGAGATAATGTCTAAACTGAGTCCAAACTAAAAGCTCTCAGGTTTGACCTTAACCCTAACTCTCTAACTCGGTGTGTGGATTTTAAGCTCTCTCTCTCTCTCTCCCGCTTCATCTTTGTTCCTTAAAGCAGCAATTAAGAAAGTGGCATGTGTTGTGGGTATGGAATCTGTTTTGGCATCACTGTAACAAAAGCAAAGCCACAAAACTCAAATTCACTAATAGGGCTGTTGAGTACTCATCACTCAAATTGGCACTGAATTGTGGGAAGCCCTGGTGAGTTGTTCCTAGCCTGGTAAATGGTGGTGGTGGTGTTGGTGGGGGGAGGTGGGCGGTGGAATTATGGAAATTGCTATGGAATGAATGCATAGGTAAACTAACATACTTCTAAACAACATGGAAGATTAAATGATACCAAGGTGTGGAGCTGGATGAACACAGCAGGCCAAGCAGCATCAGAGGAGCAGGAAGGCTGACGTTTCAGGTCTAGACCCTTCTTCAGAACGTCTTCACATTTTCTGAAGAAGAGTCTAGGCCTGAAACGTCAGCCTTCCTGCTCCTTTGATGCTGCTTGGCCTGCTGTGTTCATTCAGCTCTACACCTTGTTATCACGGATTCTCCAGCATCTGCAGTTCCTACTATCTATGGATGAATAAATAATAGATGTCAGTGGGCATATTTGTGCTGTGATTATCTACCTGGACAATTCAGAGACTTGGACATATAATCCTAAAATTAGGACTTCAAATCACATTGGGACAATTGGAGAATCCAATTCAAAATTGCGGTTTGTGACAATTTGCTGTGAATAAATGAGTTGCAGTTTCATATATTATGACACCAACTGTACTCAGTCGTACTTAATTTGTTGTAAAGGGCTTTGGGACATCCTGAGGTCATGGAAAATACTATATAAATGTATGTCTATTTTGTCTTTCATGAGCTATTGTGTTGTTGTTCAAACTGAATTGGTTCACTAATGTTCTTTAGGGAAGGAAACCTCCCTCTCTCTGAAGTTTCCTAACTAGCCAGTTGGCTGTACAATATCACAACAAAGGATTGAAGCGGTTCGGGAAGGAAACACCCACTACATGCTCAGAACAACTTGCCAATGATATCAGTGTCCTGAGGACGAATTATAACCAATTCACTGTGTCTCTTTGGAATACAATGGCGTTGACAGCAGTTATGTCTATATATCTAACATTGATAAGAGACTAAAGTGTGTGTTCTGCTTGTGATTTTAGTGTCAATAGAATTGCAGAGCTAACAAATGATTCCCAACGCCTTTCCAATTCAGCTTTATCAATAATTCAGATTTTTCCATGTTACTTTCTATTATCTTTGATACAGTTACAAATGTTAAGCAATACTCACAGCAGTAACAAGAGGAAAAGTGATAACTGCACCAAGGAAATAGTTTGCCAGAAACCACGCACTGTTTGCTATTCCCCACAGGAGTCCTGAAAAGAAAGCTAAGAAGAAAATAAATTGGGAAGCATTAATTTTCTGCATATGTTTCTCCAAACGAAATATCAGAATAATTGATTGTGAATGCTAGAAGACTCTGTTTGAAACACAGGATCTTTCCACCAAATTGGAAATGAATAAAATTGAGAATTAATGCCCAGAATATCAGGAGTATTGAGAAACAAATGCACAGGACTCTAGACTCTTCAAAGGACTTTGTGTAGCAGGACCATCTTTGGGTTCCTACCAACTATTTCAGAAGCAGCAGGACATCAGCCAACCTTGTCATTGAATCGTTACAGCAGAGAAGGATGCCATTCTGCCCATCATATCAGTGCCAGCTCTCTGCGAGGTAAATTGTCCTAATCCCACTCCCTTGCCTTTCTCCCGCAGCTCTGTAATCTTCTTCTCTTTTCAATTATCGAATTCTCTTTTGAATATCTTGCATGAACTCTTCCTCAGCCATACTTTCAGCTAGTGCATGCCAAATCCTCACCACTCACATTTAATAAAATTTTCCTCAGGTTCCTGTTGTTTGTTTTGTCAGTCACCCTAAGTTAGCATCGTCTGGATCTCTATGCTTCGACCAACAGCAGCAGATTCACTCTACCCTGTCTTTAACACTCCTCCCAATTTTTAACATATGCATCAAATCTCCTCTTAATCTTTCTTCTCCATGGAGCACAGCCTAAGTTCTCCAATCCATCCATACAATTGAAGATCCTCATCTCTGACACCAATGTTGTGAACCTTCTCTGCTTTTCGTATCTTTTCTAAAGTGCAGTGGTCAAAACAGGACACAATATTTCAATTTTACAAAGATTCATTATGACTTCCTTGATTTTGTTCTCTGGTTACAAAGCCCAGAATCCATTTTTCAATCTGCCCTGGCAGTTGCAAAGATTTGTGTATGTATAACCCCAAGGCCCCTCAACTCCTGGCCTAATTTAGAATCAAACCATATATTTAAATTACTTCCACTTATCCATCCTAACAAAATGTATCACATTTTTCAAAACCTGAGTACATGTTCTGATGAGGCCAACTTCATCAGGGCAGTCTCTGAAACGTTTATCTTCTTCCTCAACTGATGATTCCTCAGCACTGTTGTCAACAAGGCTCTCAATCGGATTCGACCCATCTTATTCCCTCTCTTCCCTCCAACAAAAGTGACAGGGTTCCCCTTGTCTTTACCTACCATCCCACCAGCATCCACATCAGCTGCCATTTTCGCCACCTCCAGTGAGATGCCGCCACTAGATACATATTCCCCTCCCCTCCATTGTTCACTTTCTGCAGGGACCATTCCCTCTGGGACACCCTGGTCCACTCTTCCTTAATCCCCATCACTCTCCTACAGCTCCATGGCACCTTCCCCTGCAACCGGCAAAGGTGTAACACCTGCCCATTTACCTCCCCCCTCCCCAGTATCCAAGGGGCAAAACATACCTTCCAGGTGAAGCAGCACTTCACCTGCACTTCCCAGAATCTAGTCTACTGCATTCGCTGCTCACAATGTAGTTTGTTTCCCCTCTACATTGGGGCAACAAAGCATAGACTGAGTGACTGCTTCGCAGAACATCTACATTCTGCCTGCAAAAAAGACCCTGAGTTACCAGTTGCCTGCCACTTTAACACACCACCCTGTTTCCTGGCCAACATCTAAATTCCTTTTAATTTTGTCTTGAATTGTTGATTCCAAAGGCTTTTGAACTTACAAGCTAAACTGACAGACCTGTAGTTACTGGGTTTATCCTTACAACCTCTTTTGAACAAAGTTCTAACATTTGCAGTTCTCCAGTCCTCTGGCATTACCCCTGTATCTAAGAAGGTTTGGGAGATTATGGTCACCCTGATGGGAGCCCAACAAGTAAGAACCACCTCTAGGATTGCCATTCCTGTAGAAGCAGTGCATTAGCAGCACCCACAATGTGAGGGCAGCCAGCTGCCATCAGTCTGACTGCAGTGTGAGTACATCCACAGTACATCTAATGTCCTTTAGGGAAGGAAAACTGCCATCCTTACCTGGTCTGGCCTACGTGTGACTCCAGATCCACAGCAATGTGGCTGACTCTTAACTGCACTCTGAGCAATTAGAGATGGGCAATAAATGCTGCCTAGCCAGCAATGCCCTCATCCCGTTAATGAATTTTAAAAAAAAACAGCACATTTGGGAGCAATGCAAGGAGACGGAGATGAGGATGAGCACATTGGTGGGCTTTCAAGTTGAGCACTTCATGAAAGACTGCTGCAGAATAGGCCTGTATCCTATGACTGACCAGAGGTTCTTCATTTTCAGCAAGGGGAGGTCAAATTGCACAGAATGTCAAGCTACTCTGAGCCCCCACTTGTGCACTCACTCCCTGTGAGCTGATAATATACGAAGACTGCAGTGGTCCTGTCTGCTTTTCGAATAATTGGAAATTCCAATCCCTGTTAACGTCTTTGAGGACCGTAATTGACATCCTGCTATTGCCAGGCATGTTTGCTGTTACCCATCTGAAGCTGCCAAAGAAATGGAAACAGTTTGGGTTGTCAGCCTCCCCTTGCTGTCAAACCTGCCCCCAACCCCAGCTCTTTTGCATCAGTTTCCCAAATGCTTGCACCAATTGAGTTAGACATCACTGAGAGAACAGAGTCCCTAGGAATTATTTTCTAATCTGGAAGATAATAAAAGGGAACTATCCTTTGGAGCTTTCAGCAAGTTTTCATAAACCTGATGACAGCATTCAGCACAGATTAATCTTTTGATGTTTCAGCATCATTTCTGGAGTATACACATTCCTCCATTTACTCCTGCAGTGCAATATTTTATACTTATTCATATTAAGTGTGCAATTTACAGTATGCAATCACTTCTACTCAATCACACTATCAATCTTCCCAGTTCATTTTATATTTCCTGAACTCCTGTTCATAAATAAATGCCCCTCTTAATTTGCTATTTTTGAAAAGTTTATCAATTTATATCAGTTTCTGAATTCAGATCATGAATCTGTATCCTATACACATTTAGATTAATTAGCTAAGGTCAGGCTAAAAGTATTGAAACTAGCCTGTGGGATAATAGCTATCCTGAAGAAATTATCACTTGCTCTGTACAGGTCAAACTCATGAATGGGCTAATAGGTACCACTTTTGTCCTTGACCGTTGTTCGGTCTACCTCAGATGACCCTGAAAGAGGAAGGTGTCTCAATAGTTGAAACAACAGGTGAAGCTAACTATGGTACTTGGAGGTAAATTCATAAGTAGTTTTCTCTACTAACAAGAGGCCAGCTATTTATTAAACCAAGAAGATTTGTCTACTACCCAAATGAATAATATGATTAATGATTTCCAGTGTAGGTGTAGGTGTCTTGTCAGGCATGTTGGCCACGCATCCCAACAACTAGTGGACTGTATCAAGCAACACAACCCATTGACCATTTGCAGCAGAAAGCATGGCAGTCATACTCTTCCAGCCGGTGTTTTCGGGTCTCAGAACTCCACGTCTAATATTAGACACAATTCTGCTTTTGATTCAAATTTACTAAATAATATGGCTGTGCTGGGAATTACACCAGAAATTTGTTTATGACTATCAGTTGAGCTCAGCGTGATGCATTTCCACTTGCTAGAAACTATATATGTTAACACACAGGATCTGGTTTTATTAAGGCAAAGGAATTCAGTCACGTGGTGAACATATCTCATTGGGAAAAATATGGGACAAAAGTAAGACAGAAGTAACATGAGCCTGGTATCTCTGGGTGATGGGGTAAAATACACAAAGAGAGGCATAGCAACTCAAGGCAGGGATGCTGTGAGTAGCCAGGTGGGCTCAGAATGAGGTGTATGACTGCAAGCAAAGATACAGTCTGGTTCAGTCCATGAGCTAGGTTCATGCCTTTGAGAGGACAGTGACTTTGCTGCAGCATTGCAATGATAGTTGCCAGTGCAGCCCACAAATCAGCATTGAAATTCAGAAGGATACTGGAACTGAATCGGATAATTTCCATGAGAGTTCTTACATACTGGCACATAATGAATGCCAATGTCTGCGGAAATGCGGGCACATGTAACCAATGCCCACTGAGCCCCGAAATCGGTAGGTGCCTGCTCTGATTTTCACGTCGAATTTTCTCAACATCTAGACTGTTGGTTCATTTGGTCAGATAAGAACTTGAATATTAACGAGATTAAATGTATCATTAATAGGGCATTTAACAAGTTATAATCCCCCTCAATTGGCAACTCCCACTGCCTGGCAAAAAACTGAACTCTTTATTCAACAAAAGCATAAAAGATGGAATGAGATGCTCCCAACATCAAGATAGGCCTCACCGGACTCTTGTCCAATTCTGCCACAAATCTCACCCTAGACCACATCCCCCAGACTACTATCAGATTCCACCCTACATCTTTGACTCTAACACTAATGCTACCTCAGGTGCCTTTACACGTGTTTCTTGAATCTTCCTAAGAGGAAATGGAAGAGAGAGAGCAGAAACAAATTTTAAATTGTTTTATTTTACAGTAAGTGAACTTCCAGCTTGATTAAATCTCACCTTGATTCAATAACTATAGAAACTCCCTTGAGAACAAAATATACAACAAGAAATCGCCACACTATCCTTACTAGGGAGCTCAAATGTCTGCTTCTGACCTGACCAGCTCTGAAATTGACAAGACCATGTTTCTTCTGAGTAAGCCAATTAATTCCTCAAGCACTCACTATCCTAGCTGGAAAATATAGCACATTGCCTTCGCTGCCACTGGGTCAATATCCTGGAATTCCCTTTCTAATAGCATTGCATGTACACCTATACCACATGGACCACAGTAAATACTACCTTCTCAGTCTAATTCAGGGTGGGAAATAAATGCTGGTTGAGCCAGTAACACCCTAATTTTATGAATAATTTTTTTTTAAAAAATCATGGTCAGCTGATTGACTACATGCCTCATGGTTCCCTAACTCTGTGTACTATGTCTCCTTGTTTCTTCAGTAATTTGTCAGTAGCTGCAACCAGGTACCTCTTTCCTCCCATTTTTGCAGTGCAGATTTCTTGGAATATTTCCTGGTATTGTGAAGGAAAGATATACATTTTCAGAACTTTTCACACCGTGTCTCTTTTTTTACCCAGTAATATTCAACTTGTGAATTGTCCAGTCACTATTTCCAGTTATGCTCAAAATGAATAGGGAGCGTCCTAGTTCGATGGCTCTGCCATGAGAAAGTTGACCCTAATTGCATAAGTTTGAAATAGAATGTGGCCTGCAACATTCCACAAAATTTCTACTTGGTGTGAATGCACATTTTCATTGTTCACAGGCTCTGAACTTCTTCAGCCTCTGCAAATTGTTTTAAAATGCAATGCAAACATACCATCTCAAAAGCCTTTCATGAGCAAACTTCAAATACAGGTTGTCAAAAAAGAATGCAAAAACATGGAATGATGCTTAGTATGTCATTACAGACTACTGCAATTTAACTCATTATCAGTTTCACCTCACCCATTTTGTCACCTGAAGGAAAATCGTACAATTTCTTCCACATTCTCTGAAAAGTAGTTAAGCCATTCTACAATAACAATTATTCTTATTCCTCCATTAGACAACTTCATTTATTTGTTTCTCTCATATAAATGAGAATGCACTGTGCAAAATTTTGACATCTCAGTCATGCAGACTCTTCAAGACTGAATAATTGAAAGAGTATATTTCTGGAAGGGTACACTGGCATATTTTTGTTCGTTATCTGATCCTCATAACCTATACACTTAAAAAAAAACATTTCTCCAGTGTCCGGTCTTGCTGAGGCTCTTGAATGGTGTCCTCTAAATTTTTTCTCATTGCTTCAACACATTACCCAACTCAAAAAAAGTAGCAGGAGCTAACTGAAAAATTCACGCTTTATCAAAAATCCCTAAGGATGTCACTATGGAGCAAATTGCTTTCAGGTAATTGCTCAATAATAAGGTGTTAAACTGAAGTCCTGCATCAGGAAACTGAAAGTGGAGAATCAATGCTATATTTACTACAGTTAGTTGGGATTTACTGCTGGCCCAGTAGAAGTGCCTTGTACAGGAAACATTATAATCACTAATGAAGACCATTAAATCCATTTTGTTGACACTACTCATTTAGCTAAGAGCTATCAAGCTTGCAACATTACTTAGACACTGTGACTTTTAATTACTTCAGCTTACCAGGTAATATTGCTGTTGAATAAACACTTGGTTTGTTTTTCTTCACTGCACAGTATATGAGAAAATAGATTGTACTGGTTAGAATAATCCCACTGCAGTATGCAAAAACATAATCCATGTCTAAAATAGAAGAGAAGACAGTGTTACAGGTGAGTACCTAAATAATGACACACGATGGGTACTCCAACAGATATTCCAACTCCCTTTGAGCCCCATCAACTGTCCTTGAAATGTATTATTGGCAGATTGTTTGGTCTCTTCATAGAAATTTACATCCTATCTACCATTAATAAGATATATAGGTTACTATTACGGACAAGGCACACAACGGCAATGGGGTCAAGTGCTGGAAAATGGAATTAGAGTAGTTAGGTGGCTGTTTCTGACCAGTGCAGACTGAATAGGATGAAATGCCTTTTTCTGTGCTGTAGCCCTCTCTGACTTTGACTTTCTGATTATGGTAATATGTGATAAGCTCCATTCACTTTTATCACTCTTTTGGTTGGTGGGAGTAAATAATTTAATTTGTTTTTAGTAAATAAACTGTTAACCAAATCAAAAATGAAAGACTGTCTATTCCAAGATTTTCTTGAGTGATTAAACAAAAGAAAAAAACGTGATACTCAATATATGCACACAACACAGGTAATAAACTTAAAGGGTTACGGGGATAAAGCAGGAGAATGGGGTTGAGGAACTTATCAGCCATGATTGAATGGTGGAGCAGACTCGGTGGGCCGAATGGCCTAATTTCTGCTCCTATGTCTTATGGTCTTAAAAAGTGAAGGAAGCAGGGTGTTTATACAAACAGGAAGGTAAAGGTAATTACAGTTTAAAGTGTTTAGGATCTGAGAGTGGCTAGAATGAAACCCAACTCGCAGCTGTTTAGCTATTGTCCTAATTCCTCAGGCGTGGCAAAACCAACAGATAACCTTGATTTTTCAGGAATTGACTTTTCCAAGTTCCTTTATCACTGACATTGACTTCTGGGATTGAGAAAGAAATTGTGGGAGAGAGAAAGAAGAGTTTTTTGTCTCTGTGCTTTTGGCTTTATTCCACGTTGCAGATCAGCTGTCTAGCCATCTAAGCTAACCAATCCCTTTTCAGTCTGGTAGGGCATGTTTGAACAGTTGACAGAAGGCTCCAGGTAGTGGATTTAATGAATGCAGTGGAGTACAGCTTTCTCTTGATGTATATGAGTGTTTGGAATTGGCTGAGTGCAGTGAATACAAGGAGACTGATGAGCAGAGCTACACCTCCTGAAGGGATACTGCCTGATTTTTTTTTGTCAATAATTGGGCAGACTATTAAAGGGGTTCTGTTTTTTCAGCATTGATTCCGCTCATGCTGCTGCACCCAGAAAATCCAGTAGAGGTAGATAGAAGAGAGGATTATCTTTCTTCCAGAATAACATTCAATCCAACGGCAACTGAAGTTCTGAAGAAGGGTCACTGGAACCAAAACATTAACCCTGATTTCTCTCCACAGATGCTGCCAGACCTGCTGAGATTTTCCATCAAATTGCTTTTGTGCCAACTGAGGTTTCTTGTATTCAGGACAGTGTTGATCTTCATTCTTAACATAAGTATGTCTTATTTTCAACACTCCTTTAGCTTCCCAAGAAGATAGGTTAATTACCTACACCCTTCCAGAACATTGATAAATACTAAAACATTTCTGAATTAGCAAAGTTCCAAAGATTCCTTCAGGTACAGAGACATAGCAAACAGAACACTGGAAACCACAGAAAGGTGATTATTCTCCATTCCTTTGAAACTTGAAAAACATGGCCAGGATTTTATTTTTCTTTTTGCATTGAATGTAGGAGATTTAACTCCTCATCCCCTCATTCGCCACCAGTGAGAAAGCCTGCCAGAACAATCTCCAACAAGCTACCTACCGTACATGGACTGCAGTGGTTCAAGAAGGCAGCTCACTACCACTTACTCAGAGGCAGCTAGGGATGCACAAGAAAAGCTGGCCAACCAACAATGCCCACATCCCACAAGTGAACTAAAAAAAGGCACGTAAGTATTGACTGGCAGGATTCTCCTCCTATCAAGGAATGTGTCAAAAAAGTGTCACCAAGCCCAATTTCTCCCAATGCGCTACACCCTATAGAAAACCCGACCCTGTCCCGTTTTCCCTTTTAAAACAGCTTGAAAAATGAAAGTTTTGCTTACCATCCTGGCTGTTTTTATATGTATAATAAAAATAAAGACAGATACTTCCATTTGTCATGGCTCAACGTTCCAATGGAATGTGTAAGTTTTACTGGTGTTTGAATTCGTACCTTGACAAACTTAGTGCTTTTCTTTATTTCACTGAAAATAGAGGTGTACTGTAATTAAAGCAAATGTTTATGTAGTCTACTCTCCACCTTTTAAGTTGACTAGAGCAAAATGCAGGAGATACCACATTTTCTTAAGTTTAAGGTTCATTGTTAGACTGGTTTTGTTAATCCACACATTGCAGAGTAGATAACCAAATGTGTAGGCTCATAGCAGAGTCTTTGACAAAATGTTGAGGAAGAATCTATGCTATAGTTTAAACCAGGAAACAGCCATGCAGTATCAGCATCTTTATAAAATGTACTGTCACAGCAACAAACTTTAAACTGATCATCACATTAACTTATTTGGACATTTGTCATAATCTGCCTTGACGTATTTTTTAAATGTTTAGATCTGCAAATACTTTGAGAAATGATTTCTTTGCTACATTTTCAATAAACTACATAACTCAAAAGCTATTATACCTCTCATGGTTTGGAATGGCAAAAAGGAAAACAATTATATAGTTTCTTTTTCTCATCAGCCTGCTTGCAGTACTTTCTTACCAAACTGACTTGCACCAAAAAACTCGGTCTCATTTCTCTCAGCGTGGTTCTTAATGTAGAGGACTGGTACAAAGCTGGAGCCATACAGTAAACCCGCACACATGGCAAGACTGCAGCCACTGGGAAATTGTATTAAAAAAAACAAATTAGACAAGTATCTGAAAACAAAATGAACTGCCTCATTTACTTCACAGCAGCCATTTTTATACCAACAAACAGCACTTTAGTTTTCAATTTTCAGTTTCGGAATTTGATGCCAGGATGAGTAAGACAGATTTAGCACCGTAAATCAGAATGTATGAACAGGAGGCAATGGCTGATCACATTGGAGTTTCTCCCATATTCCATTCCATCAAAGCTAATAAGACACCTCAACAGCATATACTCCTTTTTAGTCAAAATCTCCCATTAATGTTCCTGCCAAAAGTTTATCAATTGCAAACAGTTAACCAAGTATTTACAGTCTTTTGAGAATCTGCCACATCCCTCTACAGTCTAAGTCTGGCCTCTTGTGCATCACTGAGTTTTCTTTGCTGCAGCTGTAGTGACTATGCTTTCAGCTGTCCAGGCCCTAATTTTTGACTTGCCCTCCCTAATCTCTCTACTATTCCACCTCTTTCCCTTCTTTTAAGATGCTCCTTAAAATCTGCTGTACATCTTTGACCAAGCTTTTGATTATCTATCCTAATAATGCCTCCGTAAATGGTTCAGTATTGAATTTTTATTGCGCTTCTTTAAAGTCTTGGGATGTTTTCCGACATTAAAGGTACTATACAAATGCAAATTATTGTCATAAATGATGTTAGAAGCTACTTCACTGCATTCAAACTAGAACAGCTCCAGTATAAAAACCACAAATGAGTGAACTTGAAATTCCTTTGATCTTGGTACTATGTTTCAAGCACTGAACCTGTTCCTCCATTCCAGAGGTCCAGTGTTCCATATAAGGGAAGCATCTTAGTACTGCCATTGAATTAGATATTAGATTAATGCCATCATCCACAAACCTTCTTCCGTGCAATTTATTCCTACGAATATAAGAAATAAGAGCTGGAGTGGGCCATACAGTCATTCCAGCAATAGGTTCAAACTGTCTCCGTCAGTTCAATGAACTCATAGCTTATCTTGTACCTTGGCTACACCTATCTGCAATATTCCCCATACCTCTAATCCCATTAATCCCCAACATTCATCACTTTAAATCTTGAATATACATAATGACTAAGCAATCACAACCTGCTAATGTCGAGAATTTACAAACCATTGACAGAAGAAATTTCTCCTAAATGTTCAACACCCTTTCCTGAGATAATGAATTTAGTTCTAACAGAACTAAAACAGCCAACAGAAACAAACTATCAGCATCTATCCAGTCGAGCCCTCTTAGTTTACCACAGAAGCATATCTCTAATCATTATACATGTAATTATTGATTGAAGGCAATAGCCACCATAATATGATAGAATTTTGCATTAACTTTCAATACAATATAGCTCATTTTGAAACAAGGGACTTAAACCTAAGAAAAGAAAATTATGGAGGTATGAAGAACAAACTAGATATGCTGGATTAGGGAAATAAAGTAAAAGATTTGGTGGTGGACAGATAATAGTATTTCAAGAAATACTACACAGAAGATATATATTCCCCTTAGGCACAAGTATCCAAAGGGAAGGTTAAATTAGAGATAACAAGGTGTGGAGCTGGATGAACACAGCAGGCCAAGCAGCATCACAGGAGCAGGAAAGCTTGACGTTTCGGGCCTAGACCCTTCATCAGAAATGGGGGAGGGGAAGAGGGTTCTGAAATAAATAGGGAGAGAGGGGGAGGCAAGTAGAAGATGGATAGAGGAGAGGATAGGTGGAGGGGAAGCAGACAAGTCAAAGAGGCGGGGATGGAGCCAGTAAAGGTGAGTGTAGGTGGGGGGGTAGGGAGGAGATAGGTCAGTCCAGGGAGGACGGACAGGTCAAGGGGGCGGGATGAGGTTAGTAGATAGGAGATGGGGGTGGGGCTTGAGGGAGGAGGAGGGGATAGGTGAGAGGAAGAACAGGTTAGGGAGGCAGGGGCGAGCTGGGCTGGTTTTGGGATGCGATTGGGGGAGGGGAGATTTTGAAGCTTGTGAAACCCGACACTTCCGCCATCTGCAATCCGACCCCACCACCAAAGACATTTTTCCCTCCCCACCCTTGTCTGCTTTCCGGAGGGACCACTCCCTCCGTGACTCCCTTGTTCGCTCCACACTCCCCTCCAGCCCCACCACACCTGGCACTTTTCCCTGCAACCGCAGGAAGTGCTACACCTGCCCCCACACCTCCTCCCTCACCCCAATCCCAGGCCCCAAGAAGACTTTCCACATCAAGCAGATGTTCACCTGCACATCTGCCAATGTGGTATACTGCATCCGCTGTACCCATTGTGGCCTCCTCTACATTGGGGAAACCAAGCGGAGGCTTGGGGACCGCTTTGCAGAACACCTGCGTTCAGTTCGCAACAAACAACTGCACCTCCCAGTTGCGAACCATTTCAACTCCCCCTCCCATTCCTCAGACGACATGTCCATCCTGGGTCTCCTGCAATGCCACAATGATGCCACCCGAAGGCTGCAGGAACAGCAAATCATATTCAGCCTGGGAACCCTGCAGCCCAATGGTATCAATGTGGATTTCACAAGCTTCAAAATCTCCCCTCCCCCAACTGCATCCCAAAACCAGCCCAGCTCATCCCCGCCTCCCTAACCTGTTCTTCCTCTCACCTATCCCCTCCTCCTACCTCAAGCCCCACCCCCATCTCCTATCTACGAACCTCATCCCGCCCCCTTGACCTGTCCGTCCTCCCTGGACTGACCTATCTCCTCCATACCCCCCCACCTACACTCACCTTTACTGGCTCCATCCCCGCCTCTTTGACTTGTCTGCTTCCCCTCCACCTATCCTCTCCTCTATCCATCCTCTATCCGCCTCCCCCTCTCTCCCTATTTATTTCAGAACCCTCTTCCCCTCCCCCATTTCTGATGAAGGGTCTAGGCCCGAAACGTCAAGCTTTGCTGCTCCTGTGATGCTGCTTGGCCTGCTGCGTTCATCCAGCTCCACACCTTGTTATCTCGGAACGTTAAATTAGCTGTGTTTAATGAAATAAATTAAAAGATGAGAAGAATAAGTCAAGGAAGTTACTTAAAAGGATGTCAGAAAAAAGTGATAAGCTTAAGAGTTGGAAGCAATTGAGAACCCAGCAAAGGAAGACTAAGAAACTGATTAAGAAAGGGAAAGAGAATGCGCACATAAACTTGTGAGGAACATAAGTGTAGACTATAAAAATTTATTTAGCTTTCTTAAAAAGAAAGGATTAGCAAGAAAATATATAGGTCTGTTGGGGGTAGGAGCTGAGAATTTATAGTAAAGAACTGGGAAATGCTGAAGAAACTAAACTGTTACTTTGCATCCGCTTTCAAGTTGAAGATATACAAATTGTCCCAGTAATGTTCGGCACCCAAGGAACTTGAGAGACTGAGGAATCAATTCGTATCGGTAAACAGGCAGTACTTGAAGTTAGTTGGAATGAAGTTTATTAAAATCACTGGACCAGATGAGCTTTATCCCACATTGTTCCGTGGCTAAAGAGATTGTCAATACATTGATGGCTATCTTTGAAAATTCTATAGATTCTGAAAAGTTTCCTGCAAACTATAACTTCACCATTTAAGAAGGAAGCCTGAAGTAAAATGGTGAACAATAGAGCAGTTAGTTTAACGTTGGTAGTCAGAAAGTTATCAGATCTATTTTAAAGGTTGTGATACAGGACATTTAGAAAACAAAGTTACAACTGGACATGGCCAACATGAAATTATGAAAGGAAAAGCGTATTGAACAAGGTTGTTGGAGTTTGAGGTTGGGGATTTTGAGGATATTATATGTAGCATTGAAAATGAAGAACCAGTACATGTGGTTTATTTGGATTTTCAAAAGAATTTGATTAGGTCCCACACATGAGGTTGGTAAATAAAATTAGAGCACATGGAATTGTGGCAGATATATTACAATGGATTAAGAATTGGTGAAAGGCAGAAAGCAGAGAGTAGGAATAAACAGATCACTCCTGGAATGGCAACTGTTACTAGTGGAGTACTGCAAGGATCAGCGCTAAAGCCAGGCTGTTCCCTTTCTACATCAATGATTTCAGTGTGGGTCCAATTGTAATATTTTCAAAATTATTGATGACCCTGAACCAGCTAGGCGCAGGACTTGTGAGAACAATGCAGGATTGTTTTTTGAGGAGAGAATGAGAAGACTGTGCCTATATTCCCTTGAGTTTCAAAGAATGAGCAATGGCCTCATTGAAATTTATGAAATTCTTGCATAACATGACAGGGTAGATATTGATAGGATGTTTCCCCAGCTGCTGAATCTAAAACCAGGAGGTAAAATTTCAGGTCAAGGGATAGGCCATTAAGACTGAGATGAGAAGGAATTCCTTCACTCAAAACGTGAAGATTTCATGGAATTCTTGACCCCAGAGAGCTTTAGAAGCTCAATCATTGAGCATGTTCAAGACATAAATTGATAGGTAGAAATATGGAGGAGGTCCAGGAAAATGACATCAATGAAATGATCAGCCAGGACTGAGAATAGGGGAGCGGGCTCAATATGTTGAAAGGCCTACACTTGTCCTTATAGTCCTTCTTTCATTCACGTCTTGACAGAGAATCTCAGGAAGATCAAAAGACCTTGGAAGTTTCAAGATGTAGCACCTCTCAGAAGACACCAAAATGTGGAACTTATGGTAAGAACCTATACTCAGAAAACAGGCGGTACAGGCTCAGAGTTAACTTGCAGTCATAAGTGAGAAGCAATGATTCAAGAGGTTTTGCTTGGCTTTACCGCCTCAAACAGCTGTAAAAGACAGTTAAGTGATTCCAAAAATAATAGTACAGAGCTAAGCCCTGCAGACCTGCCACATCCCACTGTGTAAGATGATGGACAATTAATCAACTAATAGGAGGACGAAGCTCCACAAATATCTCTATCTTCACCTCTGGGATAATCTAGCATATCAATATAAAAGACAAGGCTGAAGCACCGGCTATCACTGCATGATATTTCCAGGTCATTGAGTCATAAATCCATACAGCATGGAAACAGACCCTTCGGTCCAACTAGTCCACACCAACCATGTTCCTAAACTAAACTAGTCCGACCTGTCTGCATTTGGTTCATATCCCCCCAAAACCTTCCAATTCATGTACATATCAAAATGTCTTTTAAACACTGTAACTGTATTTGCATCTACCACTTCCCCTGGAAGTTCATTCCACACACTAACCACTCCCTGTGAGGTTTTGTTTTTCTGCTCTTTGATGTCCTGTATGCCACAGTTCTGGTAAATGGAATAGTGGTTTGCATCCCTCACTAATTAACATTTAAATTCAATTCCTGTCTCAAAAAAATGAGTAGAGATAAAAGGTACTGCAGATGCTGGAGAATCCGAGATAACAAGCATGCGGCTGGATGAACACAGCAGGCCAAGCAGCATCATAGGAGCAGGAAAACTTCACGTTTCGGGCCTAAACCCTTCATCAGAAATGGGGGAGGGGAAGAGGGTTCTGAAATAAATAGGGAGAGAGGGGGAGGCGGATAGAGGATAGATAGAGGAGAGGATAGGTGGAGAGGAGGCAGACAAGTCGAAGAGGTGGGGATGGAGCCAGTAAAGGTGTGTGTAGGTAGGGGGGTAGGGAGGAGATAGGTCAGTCCAGTGAGGACGGACAGGTCAAGGGGGCGGGATGATGTTAGTAGATAGGAGATGGGGGTGTGGCTTGGGGTGAGAGGAAAAACAGGTTAGGGAGGTGGAGATGAGCTGGGCTGGTTTTGGGATGCGGTTGGGGGAGGGGAGATTTTGAAGCTTGTGAAATCCACATTGATGCCATTGGGCTGCAGGGTTCCCAGGCTGAATATGATTTGCTGTTCCTGCAGCCTTCGGGTGGCATCACTGTGGCATTGCAGGAGGCCCAGGATGGACATGTCATCTGAGGAATGGGAGGGGAAGTTGAAATGGTTCGCAACTGGGAGGTGCAGTTGTTTGTTGCGAACTGAGCGCAAAGCGGTCCCCAAGCCTCCGCTTGGTTTCCCCGATGTAGAGGAAGCCACAACGGGTACAGCGGATGCAGTATACCACATTGACAGATGTGCAGGTGAACATCTGCCTGATGTGGAAAGTCTTCTTGGGGCCTGGGATTGGGGTGAGGGAGGAGGTGTGGGGGCAGGTGTAGCACTTCCTGCGGTTACAGGGAAAAGCGCCGGGTGTGGTGGGGCTGGAGGGGAGTGTGGAGTGGACAAGGGAGTCGCGGAGGGAATTGTCCCTCCGGAAGGCAGATAAGGGTCCCCGCCTCTTCGACTTGTCTGCCTCCTCTCCACCTATCCTCTCCTCTATCCATCCTCTATCCGCCTCCCCCTTTCTCCCTATTTATTTCAGAACCCTCTTCCCCTCCCCCATTTCTGATGAAGGGTTTAGGCCCGAAACGTCAAGTTTTCCTGCTCCTATGATGCTGCTTGACCTGCTGTGTTCATCCAGCCCCATGCTTGTTATCTCAAAAATATGAGTACTTCCTTTGTCAACGACTCCCTTTGTTTTCAGTTGGGTTGCCCCAGAATCCAAAGCAGGGCAATGGAAAGTTCAGACATTCCACTTTCTGGCCTTCACATTGGGAACTGCATTCAGATTGTCCAAAAATAATTAGTTTCTGTTACTCATGTAGATTGAGATCCAGACAAGATTCAGATTTACGCTGATTAAGTGGTAAGTAACACTGGTGTCATGTATAAAGTAGGAAATGGCTATTTCCAACAGAAGAGAGCCTAATTACCATGACATTCAATTAATACCACCTACTGAATCGCCTACTAACGACATTCTGGAGATTACAATTGGTCAGAGGCTGGGAATTCTGTGACAAGTAACTAATTGCTGAATTCCTGAAAGTTTTTGCACCATCTACAAAGAACAAGTCAGGAGTGTTATGGATTATTCTCCACGTGCAGCTCTAACAGCATTCGAGAATTTCAATGGCATCCAGAACAAAGCTGGCCATTTGATTTACACCTTATCTGTTAGTTCAAACATATTTTATCCATTACAACAACACTGTGACAGCAGTAAATTCCATTTAGAAGAAACATCATAGCAACTCATCATGACATCTTAGACAATATCTTTGAAAACTCTGGCCTCTACCCCCTGGGAGGCAGGTTTATGGGAACACCACCACATGCATATTCGTCACCAAGGTATACAGTATCCTGGTTTGAAAAAGTATTGTTGTTTCTTTATTGTTTGCTGAATCAAAATCTTGGACCCCCTACATTGTGAATGCAATTTTTCAAGAAGGTCATTATTTTTTCAAGGGCAGGTAAGGGGTTGTCAATAACAATGGCAACAATGCCCAACAAATGATTTAAAAAAGTGATGTAAGGTGAACAATCCCTTTGAACTACAAGTTTATTTCTAAGTAGGCTCTATAAATACGAACTATGAAATTACACAGCAATACAGCCAATGATATATATTTGTTTAGCTTACACCAGTTTCTTTTGCAGTGGATTGAGATTATCAGTCCAGCAAGCATCTCCTCGTTTAGTTGAAGTTTCCTCTAATGATAAAGGCTGTCAAAAAGATAAGAGTAACTATTAACACATACCAGATTTCCTATGTTCGTTAATACTATATTCATATTTGGTTGTGGAAAAATTGTAATATCCCTCCATTTACTGATGACACCAAACTGGAGTGTGAATGTTAGTTGTGAGGAAGGTGCAAGGAGGATTCATAATGAGTCAGACAGGCTATTTAAATGGGCTAGAACACGATGGAAGGAATATAATGTACAAGTGTGAAGCTACACACATTTTAAAAAAATGTAAATTTTTTTTACTAATGACGAGAGGTTGGAAAGTGTAGGTGTCTAAGAATCTGTGTGACCCTGACTATGAGTTGCTAAAAGCTAGCATGCAAGTACAACAGATAAATTAGCACAGCAAATAGTATGGTAGCAGGCATTACAAAGAGATTTTAACACAGAAATATGTCTTGCTGTAATTCTATTGATCGTTGCTGAGACATCTTGGGGAATGATGTTCTTTTTGTCTAAGGAAGGATATTCTTGCCAGACAGAGTTCATTAGAGGTTCACCAGATTGACCACTGTGTTGGCAGGTCTGCCTGATCAGAAATGATTGAGGAAACTTGGTCTGTATCCTGTACAATTTCAAAGAATAAGATGTAATCTCAGTTAAATTTACAATGTTTTTACAGGGAATGATTGGGTCTGTATAATTAGGAAGTTTTCTCTGACAGGTGACTCTAAAACCAGGAAACATAACCTCAGGATAAAGAACTGAGAGGAAGAGGTTAATTTTTTCCACTCAGACTGGCGAATCTTCAGAATTCTCTAACCCAGGGAGCCGTGAAAAATCAGTCATTGAGCAGGCCCAAGGCAGAAATAAATAGATTTCTGGAAACCAATTACATCTGGAGATTTGGACATATTGCATTGCGGAAAATGGCATTGAATAGACAATCAGCCATGGTCTGGAATGGCATTGGCAAGTTAGATCATCCAAGTGACTTACTTTTGTTCCAATATCAAATGCAAGTTTCCCTGAATTACAAGATCACTGCTGTACAAGATGATAGACCAAACTAAAGTCACCTAATGGACTGAAAACCAATATCCAGAATAACCTAGCAATGCACTCTGTTTTAAAATTCAGTTTCTCTATATCTAAGTTGTAGCTGTAAATATTAAACAACATTACCAAATAATTCACACTTATTCTGTTCAACAGCTTGAGAGTGTGAGCACCTTGAGCTTTTAAATGTCATATCACACAAGAATACAGATCTATTTTACTGTTGCACAAGACAGATTGGAAATGTGCAGTTCCCATTTATCATTGCTAAATCATACACTCTAAACATATAACAATATCATTATAATTTAATAAATTAAAAGATAATCCCTTCTACAATCAACCAAATAATTTGGGTTACCAACTCTCATTTGATGTAATTCTGGATGTTAGATCAAATGTTATTTGGCTGCTGTTTACAAATTATTTGCAAGTAGTGAGTTTCCTGTGTATATTGGCTTGGCATCCAGGAAATAAGATGGTTCCTTGAGTGGAAGCAAAGAATGTGCACAGTGTGAGGGCTTGGGGAAGAATTAGTTAGTGAGGCACATACAAACATACGAACAAGGATCAAGCGTAGACCACTCGTCTCTTTGTTGAGGTTAAAAATCAGATCAGCTCTACATTCCTGCATATCCCCAATAATCATTCATCCCCTCAGTAATGAAAAATCTATTATCTTTTGAGGAAGAGAACCCTAATCCTTAGAGAGAATAAAAATGTTTCTTCACCTCTGTCTTAAATGCATAAACATAAACATGCTTCCAATGCATAAATATCCTTCAGTAAGAACAGTGACCAGTACAACACACAGTACTCCAATTGCAGTCTCACCACTGCCCTGCATAGCTGAAGTATAACTTCCTTACGCTTGCATTCAATTCCCCTTGCAATAAATTATAAAATTCTATTAACTTTTCTGATTACTTGTTGTAGCTGCATGCTAACCTTCTGTGAGTCATTCATATTATGATACTCAGATCTGTGTATCTGCAAATTCTCATCATTTGCATATTATGTGTCTTTTTTATTCTTTCTGTGCAAATGAATAATTTCACATTTTCCCACATTGTACTCCATTTGCTAGACCTTTGCCCATTCACTTAACCTATATATATCTCTTTGTAGGCTCCTTATGCTCTTTTCACAACTCACTTTCTTACCTATCTTTTGTGTCATCAGCAAATTTAGTTACCACGACTTTGATGTCTTCATCCGAATCATTTATATCAATTGTAAATAGACCTTGAGACAAGACTTGCTGTCAATCCACGGAGGAAACAAACAGGAAATAAGAGTGTCTAGACGTATTTCAGAATTCGACTACATGGAATTCAGAAAGGATTAATGGAGAATGGGATGTCAATAATGAAGGGAATATCTTTTCATTAGATCCAATCTGAAAATTTGTCACATGGTGGCATTAGTATTGTTAGGATTAAATAAATTAATAGGATCATGAGATGGAACTATTTTCTGTAAAGGGGCATGTCCAGTTAAGGTGGTGGGAGGAGGCGGCAATATAAATTGTGCGCATATTGAATTGTGAGTTTTGGATCATTTAGTCAATGCGGTTGGGTAACATTTCGAAATAGTCTGAGTCCCAATTTTCAGCCAGAGAGAAGTGTTGGTCGTCTTTTAACTGCGATCTGTTGTTTATCCAGATCTCACCATTCTCTGAAGTACTTTCTAAATATTAAAACAGCGACGCCGGATACCCACAATTCTCTGCGACAAGGAAACCGCTCTATCATGTCAGCGGATCTGGGTTGCACGACCTCCGAGAAGAGTCGGTGAAGAGGGGGACAGACGGCACTCAGCAGCCATGCCAGCTTGTGTATGTTTCTCCCTGTTACTCAAGTACATGCGACTCCCAGACTTCAGACATGATTGATAACTTGTGTCATGTAAATTACCCTATGTACACTGAGTAATCACCAAGTCTTCCACAATGTATGATTTCTCCTGTTTAAAAACGCTGAATGGTTCGGTTAACAGGCTATCGATCTAATCTTGTCGGATGATTCGCCCCGGTGAACTACAACGTCAGTCTATGTCAGCTCTGATGCTGAAAGTCTGAAATAAAAGCTGGAAGTACTCAGCAGGTCAGTCAGAATCTGTGAAGGAGGAAGTAACATTCATGTTTACCTTTCATCAGAACTGAGAAAATTTAAAGGTGCAACAGGTTTTACGCAAAGGGTAGGTGGGACGAGGAGACAAGAAAGGTCTGATTTCATGTGAAAGTCCGCAAAAATTGAATGGGAGAGGATTTGAGACTTACAGGGATTGGTGATGAGGCAGGAGAGAAACAAAAGCTGTTCCTAGAGTAGGTATGTTACTGTCTGAAACGAAATGGTGGCGGGGGTGTGGAAACAAAGAAAAGCAAACAATATGGGGATGGGAGGCAGATGCAGAGTTTAAGTCTGATATTGTTGAAATGAAGTGCGGTTTCTGGACCTTATATTGAAGTTAGAACATAGAACACAGAACAGTACAGCACAGTACAAGCCCTTTGGTCCATGATGTTGTGCTGAACTTTTACTCTAAACCTAAGATCTATCTAACCTCCACCCCTACCTTATACTATCATCCATATGCCTATCTAATAGCTGCTTAAATGCCCCTAACGTGGCCGACTCCACTACCCTCTCCGGCAATGCATTCCACACCCCTACCACTCTCTGAGTAAAGAACCTACCTCTGACGTGTCCCCTATATCTACCTCCACTCACTTTAAAACTATGCCCCCTCGAAATAGCTACCTCCACCCTAGGAAAACGTCTCTGGCTGTCCACTCTATCAATACCTCTGATCATTTTGTACACCTCTATCAAGTCACCTCTCATCCTTCGTCGTTCTAAAGAGAAAAGCCCTAGCTCTCTCAACCTTTCCTCGTAAGACCTTCCCTCCATTCCGGGCAACATCCTGGTAAATCTCCTCTGCACCTTTTCCAATGCTTCCACATCTTTCCTGTAATGAGGCGACCAGAACTGGACACAATACTCCAGATGTGGCCGAACCAGGCTTTTGTATAGCTGGAGCATAACTTCATGGCTCTTGAACTCAATCCCTCTATTAATGAAAGCAAACACACCATATGCCTTCTTAACAACTCTATCCACCTGGGTGGCAGCTTTCAGGGAACTGTGGACAATGATCCCCAAGATCCCTCTGCTCCTCCACACTGCCAAGAATCTTTCCGTTAACCCTGTATTCTGCTTTCAAGTTTGTCCTTCCAAAATGAATCACCTCACACTTTTCAGGGTTAAACTCCATCTTCTCAGCCCCGCTCTGCATCCTATCAATGTCCCTTTGTAACCCTTGAACAGCCCTCTGCACTATCCACAACCCGACCCACCTTTGTATCATCCATGAACTTGCTAATCCACCCTTCCACTCCTTCATCCAAATCATTTACAAAAATCACAAATAGAAGAGAACCCAGAACAGATCCTTGTGGTACACCACTCGTAACTGAGCACCATGTTGAATATTTTCCATCCATTACCACTCTTTGCCTTCTAAGGTCAGCCAATTCTGAATCCAATCTGCCACATTTCCCCCTACCTCAAGCCTCTTTACTTTCTGCATGAACCTACCATGGGGTACCTTATCAAATGCCTTACCTAAATCCATGTATACCACATCCACTGCTCTACTTCATCCACGTGTTTGGTCACTTCTTCAAAGAATTCAATAAGGTTTGTGAGGCATGATCTACCCTCCACAAATCCATGCTGACTATCACGAACCAAACTGTGCCTATCCAAGTGATCATAAATCCTATCTCTCAGAGCCCTTTCCAATAATTTGCCCACCACTGACGTAAGACTAACTGGCCTGTAATTTCCAGGGTTATCCCTATTCCCTTTCTTGAACAAGGGAATAATGTTTGCCTCTCTCCAATCTTTTGGCACTATACCCGTGGACAGTGAGGATGAAAAGATCATCGCCAAAGGCCCTATGATCTCTTCGCTTGCTTCCCATAGAATCCTTGGATAAATCCCATCAGGCACAGGGGACTTACCTATCTTCAACTTCCTCAAAATTCCTAGTACATCTTCCTTACTAACATCGACCTCCTCTAGCCTACCAGCCTGTTTCACACTGCCCTCTTCTACAACTAGGTCCCTCTCAGTTGTGAATACCGAAGAAAAGTATTCATTAAGGACCTCTCCTATCTCTTTAGACTCCGTGCATAAATTCCCTTTACAATTCTTGATTGGCCCTACCCTTTCTCTGGTCATTCTGAAAGTTGACTGAAATGGTCCAGCAAGCAGGACAGGTTAGTGTGAGGGTAAGATGGAGCATTAAAGTGACAGGCTACTGAAAGCTCAGAGTCCTTCAGGCAGATTCAATGGAGGCATCCTCAAAGTGGTCACTCAATTTGGTCTTGGACTCCCTGATGCAGATCCCATTGTGAGCAGCAAATCTGAGTGGTTCAATTAAAAGAAGTACATGTAATGATTCCTGCACTGAGGAGTATTTACAGCCTTGTGCAGTGATGAGTGAAGAGGTGAAATTATAGCTGCGCCAGCTCCTGTGTTTGCGTGCTGTAGGGGTTTTGGGGGTGATCGGGGAGTGGACAAAGTTATTACAAGGGGAACAGTCCCTTCAGAATTCAGAAAGGGTAAGGGATGCTGTATTCAGTGGCAGTATTACGCTAGATGTGGCTGAAAATAATCCATGGAACATTGAGTATGATGGGATGGAAGGTGAATGCAAGGGTAACACTATCATTCTGGGAGGGAGGAAAGGGGAGAGTGCGGGAAATATGGTGGACTACAGTTGAAGGTGCCATCCATCCAGGCAAACCATGCGCACATAATCAACCTGCTGAGATAATACAGCGATTTCATTTTGGCAGAGAATTGTGGGTATCTGGTATCACCATTGCAAAGTGGGCAATCCTTGTTTAAGGAAAAGGGAAGATATTTCAGGCATACTGGTGTGGAGGATTGCTTCAATGGAACAAATATAACAGAGACGGAGGAACTTGGAGAATTGAGTGGGGTCCTTGCAGAAGGCAGCGTGTGAGGAAATACACTTCGGATTGCTGAGAGGTTCAGGGGACTTACAATTAACAGCCTAATCAGAAATTGAGATAGTGAGGTCAAAGAAGGGAAGGGTCAGAGATCAATTATATAAATTTGAGGGAAGGGTGGAATTAGAAGCAAAATTTTCCAATTCAGAGTTACGGCAGGACAAGATAGTCATCAATATTCTGGAAAAAGCTAAAGGAAGGAGCCCAATGTTAAACTAAAATAAGGAATATTCCACATAAAGACAGACCTAGCTAGGAATCAGATACAAAGGGAACACTTTTCATTTGAAATAAGTGAGAATGATTTTTTTTTAATCTTTCGAAGGAGAGCAGTTATCAATGGATGCAATAGAGAGACCTTGGGCTGGGCAGATACAGGATAGAGGTGTGGAAAGATTCAATATTTATAGTGAAAAGGGAAGATTTGAATTAGGAAATTGGAACCTCTAAGTTAAAGAGGGCATTGGTGTCACAGATGTAGTTGGGGAGAGTCAGACCAATAAATGGAGTCAAGGGAGGAAGAATTCAGTTTAATGGAGCAGTATGTGGCTGAAATAATAGATTTGCCAGGAAAGTCCTGTTTATGGATCTTGGCAAGGAGATAGAAACTTTATGGTGGTGGGTATTTATGAGGTAAGAAGCTGTGGAGGAAAGATCACCAGAAGGGATAAGGTAAGCAACTGCTCTGGAAACAATAGCTTGATGGCGGTGGTGGGTGGGATCATATTTTATGGGGAGGGGAAGGGAGGTGGGGTATGGCCTCCACCAGGTAGGAGTCAGTTTGCCAGGTTTTATGCTCAATGGCAGCACCATAAGTCAAAAGAACTTCTTTAAAAAAATAGATAAATTTCACTACCACATTTCTTAGAAAACAACCATTAAATTTTGTATTAATGAGGAAATGACTGGGAATCTGGAACAGAAATACAGCAAGCCAACCCTCTAATGAAAGGGATCAATATCATAGTATTATACAGGGGACAGAAATGAAATGATTGTTCATTAACCTCTTTTAACTTAAAAAAAACTCTGACTAACCTGCAAAATTAATTCCCGGCGGTTTGTTTCTGGCTCTTTTGTGTACTAATTATTAAATGTATTTTCTTTTTATTTAATGTTTCTGATCTTCTACATTGTTCATTAGAAATGGGTTGGCATTTTTAGTATGTAATTATCAGATTCTGAGAGTGATACTTTGCACATTTTAAGTCAAACAAGATGCATTAGGAATACTGTGACTACCCAGAATAAGCTAATATATAAATAAAATAATCTTGGCTGATGACCTTTGAGAAAAGGGAAATTTGTCTACAATATCTGGACAATAAAATAGCAGATTGGATTGCACAAATATCATAGAATCCAACCAATTCTTAATCAGTTGGGTGATCTGTAGTACTAGTTACTATTATGGTGGTGAAGATAAACAAAATACTATGTGATGATTTCACTTCTAGTCATGTAAAAGGATGTGGTCAAGCTCAGTGAAGCAGACCCTGGGAACAAAAGGAGCTGTTTTAATTTTCAAATTGGCTTCTACGTACATGGATCCAAGAGGAAATGACTGGAGATTAGGGGAATATTGCTGGTTTATCTCCTCTGCCATAATGGAGGATGGGCATTGGAGTTTCCTGCCAAATGGAGCAAATTATTAAGATGTGACTATTAGTGATACCTGTCCCTCCTGCCTCATAGAAACCAGGTGTCCATTCATTGAGTTGGGATCAGTGCTACAGCGCACCACTGAGACCTAATTCTCTATACCTGCCGTCATTTCTTCCTAAAGAAATTCAGGGGATACATATATTTTATGTCATTTCTTTCATACTGTAAGTTTGCTTAAAGTGCAACTAAGATGTAATCGCGTCCATTTGCCACACCTGCAGGGCTTCCATTTCCTTGTCCTCTATTAAGGGGGACTTTTCTTCTGGCGGCAGTTCTTTACTCTCAGTTTTCACAAAAATAAGAATTCCAGCGCTGAAATGAGTTAGAATACTAGGTTTGAAATCTGTCAGTATGCTCCTGAAAAGATTTTGGCCTGGATTTTGCAGTAAGAATTATGGTGAGGCTAACACTGCTTCACTGTTCTGAAGCAGTAAAACTAATTTCTAATAACCACATGTGGAGCTAATTGCAGCTATCAGGAGGCTGCATTCTAAGCTGCCTTGCTTTTCTATCAGCCATGCTACACCAGTATCTTGCTGATGGATTCTACAAATACATGAAGGCATCTGAAAGTATAGTATATACCCACTAGACATACAAAAGTAATGAGGCATATCCATTCTAGTGTCAGTGATTTATATATACTGTGATAAATCAAGGTCAATAAATTTATGTAATCTCAAAATTAACATGTACAATGTGGAGTCCCGTACCTTCAAATTTCAATTATTTATTTCTGTGTTTTTTAATCTGTTTTTCATGCCTGTCTTTCTTTCTTTACCTGTATTTCATTATTTATACATAACTTGGCTTTGCATTAACTATTCAAACTTACACTTCCTGGCTCCAGACATTGAGTGCCACAGTAAGGATTCTTTAAACTGAGGGGTTAATAGAATGGTTGACTGCCCTGTTCACACAGTACAGATTTACTGTCGCTGGTGTTGCACCAAAGTGGATTTCTATTCACTACAAGGTCAGTGAGAAGACCCATAGAAGGTCTGTTGACAAGTAGACATACGGGGAATGGCTAGAATAATCTGTTTACTGCTGACTGCAAAATCCAGGCCTTATTTTTCATTAGGAATAGCCAACATACATTGTTGATTTACATAGACCCATTATGACCTGTTAGTCTTAAAATTAACTATCTCCTTATATTTAAATAGATTTGCAGTCTGTTTCACTTTTGATTGGCTACGCAAGTCACTGCAGCTCACATTAAATGCATTGGCTATGAACCTCTGAAAATTTTCTAATAGATAAACACAGTAATTAACTGTAAGATTTTCTATTGAGTAGCATTTTCCTAAAATTGACAGTTCCAGAATTTTTTTTAAAGTTAAGGTATTTGAATGAATAATCCCCTTGAATAAATATATTTTAATCCTGTTTTCATTGTAATCTTTCCGCATTACAATGACGTACTTCCCAGTCCACCATTAGCTACAAGACACTTTAACTGCAGGTCTTTCTTTAACCAGAAAATATGGTGGAATCCAGAAAACATCAGACATCCATCTCTACCACTCATTTCATTCAACTGCACTAAAACTGCAAGTATGGACAATGCAAACAATAACCATTGACATACAGGAAAGAATCCTTTGGTTAAATAATTATTTGGAGAGACAGAGGAATCGGTGGTTGTTCTTTTTATACAAAAGATCAAAAGGAGACTTCATGGTGGTGTTTTGATAAGAGTAAACAAAAATGGACAGCTTCCAGTCAGTAATGAGGGATATAAATTTTAACTAATTGGTAAAAGAACCCAAGGGGACAAAGCTGAAGATTTATGTGCATGCTCCACCAGCTGTCCTGATGATCTCCTTAAAAATCCTATGATTTTGTTTGTATCAGCTCTCCTCATTCTGTCACAGTGTATGTTTCCCTGTATTAAATATCATGTTATGTCCTCCTATTTCATCAGTCTATACCTCAAGAAGTATATTAATATCCACTAATAGTTTACTACAACTCATAGACATATGTCATTTGCAAACTTTTAAATTATGTCTTGAATACCCCAAACCAGACACCAAAAAGATTAATAGTTATTATAATGACACTTTGGGAACTCTATCCTTACTTCTAATCTGAAAAACCGTAGATATCTCTTAATTTCTACCCTATCCAGCACCTTCAGAATCTTATATGTGCCAATGAGATTATGCCTCATTCTTCTAAACTCCAAAGTAAAAGCTCAATTTCTTCAACCCCTTCTCATAGGGCAAACCTCTCATCAGGAGCAAACTAGTGAACCTTCTCTGTACTGCCTCCAGTGCAAATACGTCCTGTCTTCAATATAGACACCACCAGAACTTTATGCATACTCCGGTATGGACTCACCAAAGCCCAATACATTTGTTGCAAGACTTCTTTGTACTTGTACTTGCTTTCAATAAAGGTTAACGTACCAGTTTTGTATCCATGCTGCCACTTTCCATTTAATCAAAAGGCTCTGATTTGGCTTTGAGTCTGTTATATGGTGTTTGTAAAATGCCTTTTGAAAGTCTGCTTACATAACATAAGTGACACAACTAAGATTGACTCAATCAATTACTTTGTCAAACAATTCATCAAGTTGCTCAAGCATGATTTTCTTTAAACAAAAGCACCTGATTTCTTTAATAGCCTAGCTGTTCTAAATATCAATCAATTTTGACCTGGATTGTTATCTCTAAGGTCTTCCCCACCCACCTTTCTTCTCTCATTGGAACATGTCTACACTGTCATCAAACCATCTTCTCTTTGAGGTAGTCGCCTGTTGTGCTTACAGTTTTGATTACAATCCAAGAAAAAAACTATGGATGCTGGAAATCTGAAACAAAAATAGAAATTGCTGGAGAAAGTCAGCATTTGTAGAGAGGAATAGAGTCAATGTTTCAGTTCCAGTGGCCCTTCTTCAGAACTGGATTGCAATGAACCTGGGCCAAATTGTTTTTTCTCTGAGTTATTCTGAACAAAGTCCATCATTATCAATGTTCAGTAGTTCTAGAATCTAACTGCAACTTTACTTCTCCTACCCCTTTCCAGTGATAGAATAGTTGATTTAATCAATACTTCCAACTGACCCTTATTCTATATCTTCACTGCATTCCTGGTAGCAAAGGATCTTAAGTTCCAATCCTCTACTTCTTTGGGCATGTTATTGCCATTATATTCAAGTCTCACCGAGCACCTTGTACCTGCCAATTACCAAACTCCTTTTTTTTAATCACACTATATACATTTCAGTTGGAGCTTAGATGGTTTTACATTTCTCACCCTCTCTTTCAACCCCCTATTTGAACTACTGTTTACTCTTGCACTATTTACCTCTCCAACTCTTCTGTGTTTTTGTCTAATATTTCATCCCAGTACTTAGCCCTCCTGCCAAATTAGTTCTATCTATCCCATAATACAAGTTAACCATCCCATGAGGTTATTGACCTCAGCTATGACAAAGTACAGCCTTTTATTTTGAACAATCTCTTCATTTCCCAGGCATGGCGCCAGTACTCCAAGGATCTGAAAATCTCTCTCATGCACCATTTCTCCAGTAACATGTCTTTCCTATTTTCATTAGCTCATGCAACTCTGGGTAATCCATAGGAACCCACAAGCAGGCGAAAGCAATTGAATTTCCAACATGCTCCACCATTCAATAAGATCTGGTCTTGTCTTAATTCCAATTTCCTATCTTTACTCCATAACTTTTGTTGGTCTTGCCTGTCCAAAATCTATCTAACCCAGCCTTGAATAAATTTAAAGACCAAGCTATCACCACCTTTGGTGAAGAGAATTCTGCACTCTATTTACCCACTGAAAGAAAAAAAAGTTCTCCTCATCTGCGCTAAAGGAGAGGTCCCTTCTTAAACTATGTTCCTTAGTTTTGGCCTCCCCCCAAAAGGAAACATTCTCCTGCTATATTCTCTATCCAGTCTCCTCAAGGCCTTATATATTTCAATGTGAACTCTCACTGCTCCTTCTAAACTCAATGGATATGGACCTAACCTGTTCAATCATTCTTCTTAAGATAAGCCCTTAATTCCAGGAATGAGTTGAGCAAATCTTCTCTGAACTGCTTCTAAATCTTTTTGTTTCAAATGAGGAGACTAAAACTACATACAATATTACAACGTTGTGACCAAGGCCCTGCAGCAAAATATCTCTACTGTTATATTTTATTGACCTTGCAATAAATCACATTTTTCCATTTGTCTTCCTAATCACTTGTTCATGTACCACAAACCCCACATCTTGCTGTATCACCAGTTCTTCTACTCTCTCTAATTAAATAGTATACTGCTTTTCTACTCTTTCTTGGAAAATGGACAAGTTCATATTCATCTGTGTTATACTCCATTATTTATTTGTTTCTTCACTCACCTAACCTGTCTACATCCCTTTGCAGACACCCTACCTCCTCTGACAACTTATTTTCCTACCTACCCTCATGCTGTCAGTACATTTAGCTACTGTACATTTTGTCTGTTCATTCAGGTCATTGATATAGATTGGAAACAGTAGAGGATCCAGCACAGATCCCTGTGGCATTACACTAGTAATATCTTGGGAACCTGAAAAAAGCCCATTTATCCCTATTCTTTGCATCCTGATGGCTAACCAATCCCTTATCCATGCTAATATTTTAGCCTCTATGCTATATGTTGTTACCTTGTGCAGCAAAGTTTGATAGGTGACCTAATCAAGTACCTTTAGATTACTACCTCTTTGTGGCCCTCCTCTTCCTTCATCGTGCTGTGGATACACTCTAGAATTCACTCGTCCAAAGCCTCAAAAGCCTCATTGATATTCAGCACTGAAAATTAGTTTAAGAGTGTCGTACGTCAAAAGGACTCCTATCCTGCCTGCTCTTCTTCCTCTGTCTGATTGCCACCCAGTCACTATCTTTCTGGACTCTGTCTAGCTGTGGAGTGACTTACCATGGAACATGTAATCCAGGATATTCTCAGCCTCCTGCACAGCGTATGTAGACTAGAATCATTCCACGTACTCAGAAAAGCTGAACTCCTGTTCAAACAACATGGAGACACTGCCTGGGAAATGGTAATTCAGCATGTGCAAGAAATGCTGGAGTTCCTATATGACAAGGGAACTGTGGACATCTGGTGTCAACTGCCCCAGCATTTTTGTTTATTACTCTAATTATTTAGGTATTTATTGCTGTCCATTGGTTTTATTTACACTTATTAAATTGAAACTACCATTCTGGTTACAAGGCAATTCATTTGAACAATTCCAATGTCTGTGTACACAGATCTGTATAATAACAACACAGTTCTGTACATCTGTGAAGCTGTCAGTCATTACCTTAAACCTGCTAATGCTGTTCCTATGTAGTTTAAAATAGGACTTGGAACTTTTTGGACATCCAATCCAAACCAGCCAAACCTGAAGAAAGACCATTTTAGACATCTGATCGCATTAAACAGTTGGTATCCTCTTTTGTACAGCACTGAATCACAATATAACAGAGATAATACATCTAGTTAAAGAAAAGCAACTGGCATCTCGTTTAAAAACAATGGCAAAGAACTGCAGATGTTGTAAATCAGAAACAAAAACAGAAATTGCTGGAAAAGCTCAGCAGGTCTGGCAGCATCTGTGGAGAGAAATCAGAGTTAATGTTTCAGGTCTGAGGAAGGATTGCTCGACCCAAAACATTATCTCTGATTTCTCTCCACAGATGTTGCTAGACCTGCTGAGCTTATCCAGCAATTTCTGTTTTGTTTAACACTAGTGAAATCTGTTTTGGCACAAGCATCGTTAACATTGAATATTTAAATACACATCTCTGAAATGGCCTTCAAGATGTACTAACTTTAAACTAAAATGGAATGTTATAGCCTTCCTGTTATTGGAGGACTGTTGTTAGACTGTGATAATCAACGAAAATACAAGAGCTTTAAACCAAAGATAGAATTTGTTATCCCATTAATTTTACAGCCCTTCTAATATTTAATAGAAATAATACACATACAAGGGAAAATCTTATGCAGCTCTATCATAAGAAATGCAAGAACACCATGTAAGTCTGTGCCAGATATTGAGGGAACTGCCAGGATTTCATCTTTTGATAGATATTGTGTCCATCTACCAGACTTAGCACCTGGCAGTCACAGGAACGAGAAGACTCAGACTTGATGAGTGACCTCAGTGAGGAATTGTCCCTCAGAAGCACAGGAGAGTTGCAACAGGAACCATCTCACCACTGGGGACATTATACAGCAAACTTTTGGACTGCTTCAGATGCAGTTCAAGTGACTTATCAGAACTAGAGGCTCCATTCAATGTATCTCACGAAGATGCTCTAGGATTACTCTGGTCTGCTATGTCCTTCACCACATCACGTTGCAGAGAAGGTGTGAAACTGTCATTAGATATAGATAGAGTGCATCTAGCATTCACCTCTTTGGAGGAAGAGGAGCATCCTGATGTCCAGTGATGCCTGCAGTCACAATTTTAGCCCCTCTTATTCAGACATGCTCCATTTGTAAAGCTTACATCATTGCAGGTTTCACTTATAAGGTTTGCACAATTGCATACTTCACTTGTAAATTTTGCACCATTGCAAGTTTTCCATCAAGCTTTCTATGGGTATTTCACTTAAAATATTTTAAAAATTCAAACAGAAAGCATCAGCAGTGTGGAACAGTAGTGAATAGTCAAGCAAATCCTTTTGTGCAATTAAGACATTTTCTTCTTTTTTTTAGTACTTCCACCTGGTTTTTGCCTCGTGGCCTCAGTAGAGTGAGAGGAAAGAAACTTGTTCCCTGCTCTGATGCCCAAGTACTCATGCCAGATGTCATCTGGATTCTTGAGCCTGTGGTGGTTCAGCTTGTCAGCCCCACCTGCAGATGTGTCAAAGCTGGCTTGGTCATTATAGCATAAGGCAAATCAAGGGAGTTGAGGATGACCCACGAGCACTTTCTCCATGTTGCCTCTCAGGGTCCACCCTCACGCCCCTACGAGGTTATTGGAGAGCACTTGCTTGCCTCTCAGCTACCACTGCAGGAATTTGACAGATGCTCTATAAAGTCTCAATCATAATGTGCAGGCCCTAGGTATGAATCAGCATATACTTAGTTACCTGTCACAGTTGATCCTTCATTCTTTCCATGGAGATGGTCTGGAACAAAATGCTAAAGGTTTCATGACACCGAACAAAAAAAAAAGTTCTGAAGAAGGATCACTGGACCCAAAATGTTAAATCTGCTTTCTCCCCACTGATGCTGCCAGACCTGCTGAGTTTTTCCAGAATTTCTGTTTTTGTTCCTGACACTCACTATGCTTCATTTTATGCACATGACCTCTGGAAATTCTGACAGAAACCCACATATTTCATGAGTTCCTTTTAGGTTTTTCTAATCAACCTGTTGAGAGATGTTAGTACACACCTCTGAAGCAGGTAGGACTTGAAGCTAGGCCTGCTAGCTCAGACGTAGGGACACTACCGCTCCCCCTCAATAACTGTCTCACAAGTTCCTTCAGGCCCAGAGTCTTAGCACCTATATCTAGTTGAGCAGAGCCTGAAATGTCCCTGAGGACTCTCCATTGCTGACTTTATCTCCAGCATTTAACCTGTTCAGTTTTTGAAGTGCTTCTCACAACATGCCACCTCTTCTACCTGTGAAACTGGATGGACTGAGGTGAGTGTTTCTGCTCTGGTGGAGGGTGTGAGGAATCATGTAACAGTGCATTCTCAAAATGACGCTCCTCCACTGAGGACTCCTCAGGCTTCTCCAATATTTCCTATGCAAGCTTCACCTCTGTACCTATCGGAAATGGAAACATTGAGTTTGAGTTGAATCTAGGTGAAATTGGATTCTGAATTGACATTATGCAGATAATGACATTAAATGTACTGTTGATATCAATTCAACATGAGTGAAAGTTCAGTGCCATGTAGCAGTCTATCACCTGGTCTCTGAGCCAACCCCATCTCTCCATCAGCAATGGCTTTACAGCACCTGCTTGCCAATTGCCAGAGTGTCGTCTTCCATCAGGCTTTGGGTGGACCTGAATATCATTCTACCTCTAGTTTTCTGACTCTTCCTTGTGTTTTGGCTGTTTTCTCCTGCAATGGGAAAATGCAGGGCATGAGGAGTGTGAGGAGTCCAAATGTTGCTGAGGAGGGTGGATGAAAATTAAGGACAGTGACTGTTATTGTAAAATTGTTACTTTTCAAAAATTTGATGAATTAAGCAAGTGAGGAACGACCTTAAATTTCTGTTTCATTGTGGTTAATTATAAAAAAGCTTTCTGAATTGAAAAATAGCTATATTATCCAGGTCAAAAATAAAGCCTTGGGTCTATAGTTTTATGGCCCACATTAATGTAAACTCAGGCTAAAAAATATGAAAACGCTTTGAAGTAAAAAGCTTTTACTCGAGGACAGAGTTATGTTTTGAAATAGTTTAATTCTGTAACTTAAAAGGACGTAGCAAGCCCACATATACTACATTTGAATTTTTTGAGCTTTATGTATTTTGCTGTATCTTACAATTATATTTTGTAGCCTTAGTTTTAACATATTTCCGAATGGTGACAAGGTATGATTCCTGCTAATGTGACTCATTTCTTTTGGAGAGCGAAATAAGTCAGTCTGGCCTTTGATAAGTAGCTTCATTTAATTTGTTTCATGCATCAATAGCAGATATTGTGGAGCCACCATTTCACTTAGTTAAAAGAGGTTGATGGGTTTGGCATTTTCCAGAATATTTTGATAAAATCAACTAGACATTTGGGATTACTTGAAATTATTGTGCAGAGGTGATAGTACATGCATTCAAACAAACACAAAACTTGCTCTGCCAACTAGGAATGGGCACACACTACCTAGCCAATCTGAGATTGATCACATGCTAGTCATGCAGTGGAAAGCCAATTAGAGTTTAGGATAAATAGAGGTAATGGACAGAAAGGAAGAAAAACAGAAGAACAACTTCAGTCAATCGAAGAGAACAATAGAATATGTTCAACAAAGCCGGATGCTGAGTGCTGGTATTCCGTAGTGAAACAACTGAATCTACTTCCTTATTAAATATTATTTTTTGATTCGATAAAATTATAAAAACAACTTGTAAATGAGTACCATAATTAATCAGAGCCAGGAGACATTTTAGATTGCCTCTTTCCCAAAACTGATTCAGTCATTTGTAATTGATATAGATCTTAAAATTACAGTTAATTTGACTCACTAAGTATGACATCATATGACACCATATTGTTGTTATTCACAAAATGTTAGAGGTTACATTGTATTAAAAACAGTAAGAACTGAAAAGTCCCCGCTTCAGTGGAGTGAGAAGCAAAGCTACTGTTTGAACTGGAAACGTTAACTTTGTTTTTCTGTCTCTGATTCTGCCAGAAAATACCAGAGAATTTTCTGTTTTTATTTAAGATCCTCAGCATTGGCAGTAACTTGCTTTTATTACGGGAAAATAACCATCATGTGTATATTTACTTACATATCACATGGTGAGATTTGGCGAAATACATTCAATGTCAACTCCATTGTATGTATAAAAGTAAGATTGTTTCAGACTTGTGAGAGCCACAAGATTAATAGTGACTGAGGAATGGAAACAACAGGGCAGTTGGTTACGTGTGAATGTGAGGGATTTCTATTCAAATGGGAATTTGAGGTGGAAGCTGGAGTGTCAGGAATGTTTGAAAGCAAGATATGCAGTTCAGAGAAGTACTAGATATTTTCTAACCAACCTGTTTAAAAATGCTATTGTGCACCTGTGGAGCAGGTGAGATTTGAATCCAGGCCTCCTGGCCCAGAGGGAGGGACACTGCTACTGCACCACCAAAGTCTTTCAGATTAGGGCGATACAGGAGAGTGTGATAACTGTTAGCGGAGATTGTAGACCGTCACCATTGCTAAATCATATGAATTCATTAAGCATTTTCCAGAACTGGATCCAGCTTCTTGGTGCCATACTCCTGCTGTAAGTAGCCTCTAAAATATGCAGTTTGGTGACAACTTACCGATCTGCTCGTGCCATCCTGATGAAAGAGTTTTTTCCCTCATAACTTGCTACCCTTGGAGGGGAAGGCTGCATTTCCACAAAGTCCCACCATTCTTTATTTTCCTAGTGGAATCCTGAATATAATTACTGCTGCCATTGAGTTTTACCTATATCCACTTCACTAGAACTGCTTCAATGTTTCTTTAGATGTGTCGTTTCCAACCACCGTCCCTGATTGTCTGGAGAACCCAGATGGATAATATTGTTGCTTTTGTCAATACATCATAGAAAGTTATTTCATTGGGTTTGTCATCTGAAGAAATCCCATTGCTCCAGCAGGAAATAAATAGTACATATTCTGCCATAGTTCTTGAAAATAATCCGAAATGCATCCTGGAAATTCAACGTGTGTAATTAGGATTGTGTATTTGTTTGTTTTTAAAGATTGAGGAGGCTTTGAAAATATAAATTAACCAATTAGAAAGCAGAAAATTAGACAGAACATTGGTTAACCCCTGAGAAAGAAATAGGTCAATAAGTTGAAAATAGATGTGGTATTTGCACTATCTGTGATAACTATCTTATTTTTGGAGAGAATTATGTGATCATTAAAATGTAAGGCTGATGTGACATTGAATAATAATTGAAGCCACATTAGAAATTGTCCAGTTATGTTCTAGTTCGACTGAATACAAGCCTAAAATGCAACTTGGTGATTCCCAGTACTGATTTAATCTGATCTAATTACTGTATTCCCCAAAGTTAGATGCAGCAGTTCAGAGGTTTAATTTGCTTTGGCCCACATTCAGATATGCGTCGACATACTAAATATTGTGCAAAAATACATTCGATGGGTTTGTTGAATATCAAGATATGATGACTACATGCACATTAAGGAAAATCTATGCAAGATTAGAACTTAATTTTGTGATTTTTCTCCTTATCAAAGGCTGCAGAAGTCCTTGTTCACAGTGTACAATTGCTATGGAATCATTTCTTTACAAATAACCCTTTTCCTGATTTTAATCAGTGTGTTAATTAGCAGGGGTAATAATCTCTGTGATATTACCCGAGCCATGAGCAAACTGGCATAAGGTAAATTAAATTAAAGATATAAACCTATGGCTAAAAAAATTGGTGTGGTAGAAATGGATTTTAATTCTTGGGACACTGGTACCAGGAAAATGGAATTTGTACCATTGGGACTGGTGTCCTGAAGAGTTACATAACTGGAGTGACTGCTCACATTACCAAGGAGCTCTTTTTTCTGATATTGCTCACCAACGTGTATGTATCTGTCTGCCTCCGTGGGCAGGTTAGCAGCTGTCATGTAGAGCCAGGTCCAGCATATCACTGTTGGAGATACCCGCAGATCTGCACTCTATTGCTGCTAAACGACGACAACAAGGCAATAGGGATGAGAGACCTCAACCTTATTTCAGATGCCCTTTCCTCTCAGAGGTGCACCGTGTAAAATTGCATGAGAAAAGTAGTTAGGGATCATGAGGGAAGCATTCTGTAAAACTTCCAAAATTGACACTTAGCCAAATTTTGGGAAGATTCAGCCCATTGTGTTCTTTCACTAGACCTGAAATGTTAAGTCCACTTTCCCTCAATGGATGCTGCCAGATCTGAGTTTCTCCAGCAATTTCTGTTTTTATTTCAGATTTCCAGTATCTGCAGTTCTTTGGTTTTTTTTGTTGTTGAGTGTTCCTTTCAGATATAGGGGCTTAGGATTTGTGGTCTTCAATCACAGGATGGTGCTCATCTCTGAATTTAAAGAAAACTGTCCATAATGAACGACTGATTTCTGTGGCATCGATTTTCTTTCCCTTCCCTGCGAAGTCAGGCTGATCCCCAAGTATTCAGCAACTGTGATGTCATTCAAGCAGAGTAAATGGTCAATTACATTGAAGAATTCTCACAGAGAACAAGCCAGGAAGCAAAATGCACTGATTCGCCTCGATTTTTAAATATATTTCATGGGTAATGCAATATTGAATCATACATACAATATTAGAATCTGAAAGATATTTGTTTTGATCATCTTTTAAACAGTGATATAGCATAAAAACATAACCTTTCATCCATTCAGTGATTTTTAACTGATTGCAATCTTTGAGGACACAAACAGTGCACTATATAGAGAAGCAGGTAATGACTGGTAGCGATTTCTGTATTTAACTGTGAGCTCCAGAAATACTGTCATTTTTAAATAATCAATGATAGCAATGGCAAAATCTGGGCCGATCTTGAGCACAGCAGGGTAATCCATGCTACCCACCCAGAAACGAAGGGCAGTCCAAGTAACTGGTTTACACAATCCTAACAATCTCAGTAGATCAGAGAAACTCAATTAAACACTTCAGACCTGAGCAGAAAAGAATTAAAGTTTTTAAAAAATTGAAAAATGTGGCTGAATAAAAGCCTGCATCTAGAGTTGTTTTAAGACAAGTGATATTTCTTTCTCGCATGAGATTTCTGATTTTTTTGGTGATTGTGATTTGGAATCATAATCCACAATTCATACTGTGCTGACAGACTGACATTTTATGAGGAGCTGTAACCATTCACAATATTCTATTGACAGACATGAAGTCTGAACTTATTTATGCATAATACAATGAGACAATGTCACATGCAAGACTTATTTCAAGTATCAAATATCTGCATTGAGCTAAGCTTTTTAACAGCAGCTATGTTTAAATAAAATCAGGTTATGGTGATAGTTAAAAATTACTCCAGTTGCCGCTTTCCCAAAAACTTTCCTTTCATAAAGCAAGATAAGATACCACAAATGGGATTTTTTTTTAAACTCAATCCTGCTAAGTGGCTGCCTAGCATTCTGTTAATACATACAGGCATCATGCATTTTTGTTGCATTTCCATCAATTTGAAGCTTCCTATTAGAAAAATTTATATTATATAATAAGACCATTTCTCAGCTCTTGAATATTTATCATTACATCGCATCTTTATTTTAGGGGTAGAGTTTCCATAGTAGTTCTCCCAATCAGCAACTGTAACTTCAACAGTGTCAATGAGGAGGTTTATCCCCTCCCCCACTGAGTAAAGCACTGCCATCTGTTGCATCCTCAGACACCCCACCATCTCATCATTCTGACATCCACCACTTTTGACCATTGGACCATAAAATGTAGGAGTAAAAGTAGGGTATTCGACCCATCCATCCTACTCAACCATTCAATGAGATCACTGCTGATCTGATAACCTTCAACTCCACTTTGCTGCTTTTTCCGCATAACCCTTGATTCCCCTGCTGATTAAAAATCTGCTTATTTCGGCCTTGACTATACTTAAAGACAAAGCCTCTGAAGCCGTCCACGGTACAAAAATTTCACAATTTCACTGTCTGAAAGAAGAAATTCCTCCTCATCTCTGCCTTAAAATATGTGACTTCTTATTCTGAGATTATGCCCTCTGGTTCTAGACTCACCCACCAAGAGAAGTAACTTTTCTGCTTCTACCCTATCAAGTCCCCAATGGATTATGCAGTTTCAATAATATTGCCTCTCATTGTTCTAAACTGCAATGAGTATAGGCCTATAGTCAACTCTCCTCATAAGACAGTCCCTCCATACCTCGTATCAGCCTAGTGAATTTTCTCTGGATTGCCTCCAATGCCATTTTATCTTTCCTTTGACAGGGAAACTTTTCACAATATTCCAGCTGTAGTGAGTCTAATGCCTTGTATAATTTTACCAAAAACTCCAGACTTTTATAATCCATTCTTCTTCAAATTAAGACCAACATTCCACTTGCCTTCCTTATTGCCTGCTCATTATGTATGCTAGCATTTCGTGATTTGTGGAAACCCAAATCCCTCTATGTTGTAGCTTTCTGCAGTCTTTCCCCATGTAAATAGTATTCACCTCCTCTGTTCTATCTGCAAAGGTATATAACATCACATTTCCCGTATTATATCCCATCTGCCAATTTTTTGCTCACTCACTTAGGGTGTCCATATTCCTATGTGAATTCTGCATCATTCTCACCACTTGCCTCCCCTATTTTTTGTCATCTGCAAATTTGACTATTGTACATTCACTTTTCTCATCCATGTTGCAAATAACTGTGACCCCAGCACTGATCCCTGTGGCATTCCACTGGTAGCTGTTTGATATCCTGAAAATGTCCCCTTTTTCTGAACTTTCTGGCCTCTTGTAGTTAGACAATCTTCCTTCCATGTTAATATACTACCTCTAAAACCATGAACTCTTATCTTATTGAGTAGTCTAATGTGTAGTACCTTACCAAATACCTTCTAAAACTCCAAATATATTACATCTATTATTTTCCCTTTATCTATCTTGCTTATTACCTTTTCAAAGAACTCTAATAAATTTGTCAGGCATGATTTCTACTTTGTGAAGCTATGCTGACCCTGTTCAATCATAATAATTTTAAATGCTTTGCTATTAATTCTTTATTATAAACTCTAACTTCTTTCCAATAACAGATGTTAAGCTAACAGGCCTGTTTTGACTCCTTCTCCTTTAAAATAAAGATGCTACATTGGCTATTTTCCAGTCCTCTGGGACTTTTCAGAATCCAAGGATTACTACCAGTGCACCCACTATCTCTGCAGCTACTTCTTTTAATATCCTCAGTTGCTTCCCATCAGGCCCATGGGCTATAATAGTCTTTAGCCCCATTAGTTTCCCTAGCACTTTTTTCTTTAGTGACAGTTGTATTTATTTCCTATTCGCCTTTTGTCTCTTGTTTATTTAGTAATTTTGGAGTGGTATTTGTGCCTTCTTCTGGAAAGACTGATGTAAAACATTTATTCAATTCCTCTGCAATTTTCTGTTTCCCCATTTTTATTTTGCCAGCTTCATTCTCTAAGGGGCCTGTCTTCTTTCTTTTTAACTTGGTCTTCATCTTGATATTACCCTTAAAGTTTATCTCCTCCTTCTTCATTATTTTTGGTCATCTTTTGTTGAATATTAAAACTTTCCCAAAGCTCTTGCTTACCACTAATCTCTGCCACATGTATTTTTTTCTTTCAATTTGATGCTATGCATATATTCCCTGGTTAACCATGGCTGACTTGTCCTCTTCCTAAAATCCTTCTTCCTCACGGGATTATATCTTTGCTGTGAGCCATGAACTATTTTCTTAATCATCTGCCATTTTTCCTCAACTGTCTTTGCTGTTTGACTTCTTTCACAGTTCTCTCCAGCTAGCTCTGCCTTCATTCATTTGTAGTTGCCTTTATTTAAGCTTAGGACAGATTTTCTGACCCAAATCTCCACCAACTCAAACTGATGGCTAAATTTTACCCTATTATGGTCACTTTTTCATAGGGCACCTTTTGCTCTGATATTATTTATTAAAACTGCCTCAATACACTTTATCAAATCCAAGCTAGCCTGATCCCTAATTGGATCCTGAACATATTGTTCTCAGAAACTGTCCCAAACACACACTGTGATGAGTTCTTTCTAATGGCTACTTCTACCAATCTGATTATCCTAATCTACATGAAGATATGATTAATCTACTGCCTTTTTTACATGCCCTTACTATGTCCTGATTTATTCTCTGTCCTATGGAATAACTACTGTCAGAGGCCCAAAGATTACTCCAAGCAGTGCTTCCTTCACCTTTTTATTTGTTACCTCCACCCAAACAGATACTATGTCTTCTGATCCAAGATCACTTCTTGCTATCATACTTATTCCATCTCCTTTAACAATACTATCCCACCATCCTTTCCGTGTTCCCCCTAGTTTTTCTGGGGTAGTCTGAGCAGCACATGGTATCTGCTGAGCAGAAATCATATTGCATTTTGTTTCTCAGTTTGTTTATTAATTAGTAAAAGTGTGCATCTATATTATTTTACATTTAGTTATTCTACCTGCTAAAATGAACAATGTTGTTTGCCTGGATCAGAGGTTTGGGGCCCATATAATGGAGGCACGATGCACATCACATACACTACATGACCAAAAGAGGGCGATAGTAAATTATTTACTCCTTTGTTGGCAACTTTTCAAGACTATCTTTATTTGCTGTCCAATCAATGATTGTATTCTGCGTTCAGGTTGATATTTTGACCAGATGAAAGTAAGACTTAATTAGCATCAAGTCGTTCAGCTGATCTATTTTTAATCCATTTCTAGGTTTACACGTAATCAAGTTCACCAGGCTAAATCCATGCTTACAACTGGCACTTCACACCTGAAAAGTTGGACAAATGCCCAGAGATGAATTTTTTTTCAAACTGTTTGTCTTTTAGGGTTTAATCCACCAAATCACCGAAAATCTGAATTGAGCCCGTCATGACTTTTACCGCAACCTTTAATTTGAAATTGGAGTATTCCTCACATATCTTTCTTGCCATACTTTTGTCATAGTTTGGTATAAAAGTGGAATGCTTTGATATCAGTCACACAATGATGTTTTTTCCAAATTCATTATCAGTTGACTTGGCGATTGCAGCCGGATCAAATGTGTGCCAATTCCATAATTCCTCTGGTGGAAATCTGCTTTCCATCTAGTCACATAGTAGTTGAATACATTGAAGGATTTCACCCATGTCCATATTATGTTTGAGAGTAGCCAGAATCTTGTTCGCTTCATCACTCCAACAAATATATTTACCTAGACACTGAGTCCTAAGTTTATTTATCTTGGCCCTTCGAAATTGCATAGCTTCGATTGTTGTTAAACAGCTTCTCTGCAAGAATTTTCCCAATGATGTCAATTCAGCAAACCATCATTCAGAACTGTCAATGTAATGCAGTATTGTGGCTTTGTGAGCATCTTCAGGCACTATTTGTTTATTTGATTATTACACTTATTCACTTGTTCAGTGCACTACTCAATCAAGATGTTATAGTTTCACATTAATGCACTCAGTGCAAAGCATTTTGACAGTCACCTCAAATAACTTAGAGGTTGAAATGCCACTTTATCACACTCTGTGACTTTGCCAAAATCTTCAAATTGTCCTTTGTTCACAGTCGACCTGCTGAAAATTGTATACACTGTTCTTAATGACAGAAAGTCCATCTGATGTAAACATCAACATCTTCTGCAAGTCAAGGTCACTGTTAACATAAAATTTCTTCTTTTTTGTCCATTGGAGGCTCTGTTGCAGGGAAGTCAGTTTCAAAATTCCTGCAAGGAAAATCTTGTAAGCAAGTTGAGATTCTGGTTAAAACCTGTTGTACAAAATCACTATTTTTTTGTTCTGAAATGTCTATGCTGTCATCCACTATCAAAGTATGAAAATATAATTTGTGCAATTTAACCTGGAACTGTTGCTGTATGAAGAAGGTAATACACTCTACAACTTCAAAAAAGCAACGCTGGCCGCACTAGCTCTCAGTAATTGCTGTATACTTCACCACATGATCATGAATGACCTATTCAGAAAGCATGGACACATTCATCTTCATTGCAAGTATATCATTATCAATGACAACTTACACCATACTGGGATTATTCTTTCTGTGCCCCGTGCACTCTTCCAGAAGTGTCCTGGAATTCATTGGCTGTCTGTATGCAGCTGATGGGAATGTGCTGCATTGAGATCTGGAGAGGAATATTGCAAATGTTGCACTCTTTTCTTCCTGTATGTGCTTTCAAAAAATTACATGCCCCAGAATATTTAGTTCTCAACTTTGATCTTCTCGTCACCTTGTCTCTTTATTGACAGTAAGATCATAGCCATTTACCTATATTAGTGCTCTTAATAATATCATTGAAGTTACTGAAGGTTCTGTCAAAGTCTCGAGATTTTTGTCATGATCTGGAATGTCCTGGATTATTGTGTAGTAACTTTTATCATTGAGAGCTGATTCTGATTACATTTGGTGTGGGTTTATCAGCAGAGTACCACAGTAACTGTGTGGCGCCACTTTCTGCTCCAATCTCCATTCTGTCAAGTCCGTGCACAAGGTGTACCAATGCTGTTGTAGATACCCTGAAGTATTAAGTACCTAATCCCCACCACTCAAGTATGATTAAGAGCAGAGGTCAATGGCAGAATGGGATGGAATTAACAACAGTGAAGCAAGTCAAAGGAATTATCGATCAGGAAATAAATTAATCCACATATGTACATCCATAAGTTCCACTGGCTCAAACTAGCAATGAAGAAGAATGTGAGATTAAAAAAGGTTACTTACATTGGTGAAACAGAGAAGAACCAAAATTAACCACCTCTATAACTATGTTTCTTGTGGATTGATCTCTGTCCACTTTGCTTACACAGGCTCAAGTTAAACAACTTAAACCCTAACCAATGCATATAACCTTCTGAGAGAAAACTGTATGTAAAATCTCCATGATTCTCAGAGATAATTTTTAATACACATAATTTGTATTTCTACTGTTTGATTCTGATCAGACATCATTTCATCCTTAACCCAGAAGCACAGCAACTTTAGGAAGGCAAAGATAATTGACCCAAATACCTTCGCTATAAAAAATCCACTTCAACAGCGGAGTGAAAGACCTTTTTCAAGGATTTTTCCTCCAGCCCAAAAAGGGTACAGAGTGGCCTTTTGGTGGAGCTTCCGGATTTAGACTTTTCTAGGATGGATGAGGTCATGGGTCAATGAAGTACTCCTATAAACTTTGGGAGCTGATTCCAAGTATGAAAATGATGCGATTTCCACAATATGAGACTACTTCTACATTGATGATGAGTATTCTGTTCCATGCAGTTGTGCAATACAATAGGACTGTTGCTGAAATTGCGACTTAATGTAGAGTATTTCATCACCTTAGTCAGTATTTACCCTACTGCCACCAGCATTTCTCCAGAACAAAACTGCCAATGTCTTTATCAAAATACCTTATTATCTCAATTTCAGTCACTTTTACCATATATATGTTTCTCATGTCTACTGCTCTTTTAGGAAAAATAAACATCTTCAAAATTTAAATCCTACTTGAGGCGCGAATAATTCCAAATTATTTGCCTACAGTCAAAACCAAATACAGTCGCTCTGAAACTGTGCTGTTTTGTTTTCCTATAAGATTGGAAACGATTCTGACTGCAGAATTCTTTGCCAATTGGATACACTTGCACAAATTATTAATTATAAGATGCATTAAGTGAATATAATTATAAAGGCATTTACCTACCTTGAACTAGCCCAGCCCATTAAAAGGCTAAAAGTAGCCCAGATTAAAACTCCCATGCCAAGCCCAACTGTTTTCAATATGGGAATAACTGTGATATTTCCTGAAAAATGAAAATAATTTGTCAAAGCCATTGTTTATATTAAGCAGATAGTGAATTTTTGATATGTTGTTGTTACTCTTCCTTGATTCCCTAACGTATGCTGAGGTAAGGAAGTTGATGTTGGCTTCAGTGCCATGGGAAGCAGAAGAAAGTCACTCATGAATTTCAGCCCATGAAAAAGTAAATCCTGTCAGAAAATGTACGTGTGTTAATAATGAGTAAGGAAATGGTTGGGTTAGACAGCCTCTGCAGTATGGAGAACCTTCTGGGGACAGGAAACTACCAAGGGAGTAAATACATTTGACGTATGTTTAGTAAAACATTTTACAAAGTGTACTTTTCCAAACTAAAGTGAATTTTGAGATCATACCTATTTTAACAATATTGAATTAGAGTACATTCTTAAAGATATGACATTTGAATTTGCATGTTGTGATGTTCAATTGCATTGTGTGGATAAATTAGATGTTAACATGAATTTAAGGTGAACAAATACAGTAAGTTTTTTTTTCGGTGGTGGGGGGATAGTGGTGCGGGATTATGGCTTATCAAAGTAAGCAACATTGATATTAAAGAAAGGGAATCAATGTTCACTCATGGCACCCAGAGACAGCAACAAGCTCACAATCCACAGTGAGTGTAGTCACTAAGTGCAGTCAATGTGATTTTTCAAATTTCCCATGTGGCTCAGTTTGTGCTGATTTATACGCCATTTAAGTAATGAATGTCAAATCAACCAAACTGTAATAACACTCACAGTCAACAATCAGAAAATAAATATTCATCGTATTGCTCTAGATTTTATCGAATACTATCTCATAGACATTATACTCCTCTGCACCATTCAGTGTGCTCAGAGCAAAGAACAATTTTAACTTCACAACTACAGTTGTATTACACCTTCAAGTTGGTGTTTGGGTACTCAATTTCAGAAGTGAAACATTTCACCTCCTTCCATTCGCAATCTAGAAACACATCCACACGTGTAAAGAAAGGATTTTTTTTGTTTCAAATATAGAAACAAATCAACTTGCAATTAATCATACCTGTAGCCCACAGAAATCCACCTAGCATTGTGAGAGGCCAGAACTGTGGACACTGTTGAATGAGATGTACCACTAGTGAGACAACCCATACTGCAGTACAAAAAATCCACTGGAAAAATAGACCTGTAAAACACAGAGTTTGCAACCTCAGCAAAATTTGTGAATGCAATATACTTCAAAAACAATGTATGTTAATCAAGGAGAATAGTTTTCAAATACCTTTTTTACAAATATTGACCGAACTGCTTGTCCACGGATTGTGATAAGACATTTTGTGCAGAAGTGACAACTGACCAGAATGTTACAACCTCGGTCTTTATGAATACTGAGCAATAACGACTGAGTTGCACAAACAACTTACTTGTTGATTTTTGTTTGAATGTATAACAGAAAGTCCTCATTTTAAATCTTACTTTTTAAATATTTTTCTTTTAAATATTTTCTTTATGTTCTCTCACCTCATTTAAAAGTACAATTCCCTGTTTTAGCGTCCTTTAGTTTCTGATCACATTTCACGTCATTGTGCCTCCCACCTCATCACATCAGTCATGTCACTGCATCATCAGGAAGACTCTGATTGTACTGCTAGACTTGGTGCCATTGTGTCCGCACCTTATAGTTTTAAAACAGCTGCTCAGGTATTGAAGTTAACTTCATTTTTAATCTTTATTTTTCTTTTAATTTCTCTGCTGTTTCTATCTATACTATTAGAGGAACTGCTGTAGATTTAGTTTTATGAAAGTTGTTTTGATTTAGTAATGGAATGCGGCGTATCCTGTGATGCAACTTAATTGATTGAACACGCCGGCTTGAAACAAAGTATATTTTATTCATATACTACACATAAAATACAGACAAAATAAAAAGAAAAGAATTTGCTTAATTGTAATTCTATCAAAATGCTTAACAGAAAAATATATATATATATTAATTAGTACTAATTAACTGTTCCAATATATTAACATCCCGTAAACTGATCCTTGGCAAAGGCAAATTTAGTAAAATAGATTGTCTCACATGCAATTCTAGCAGCAGGAAGAGAACCCCAGCTTTCAGCTGTAACACAGAGGGGAATAAGAGCTTCCACATCCAGCTTCAAAACCCCAGCAACTGCTACTGAAGGCTAAAACTAAAACAAAATCCTGGTTCTGTGGGAGCTTGACTCCAAACATTCAGGCTGCTTCTATTGTTCCAACTTTAAAAAATGCAAGGCCTCACAAGCTGTTTCCATTATTGGCTTTGGAGCAGACTGCTTGTTATCTCTATCTCAATCTTTCTTCATAAAAAAGAAGGATAAAATACACCTCTGAAAGCCAAAGAATCATCATACCTCCCCTGTTATAAAAAAAGGAACCATCAATACATAAAGATGGCTTAATTTTTAAAATCCTTTAGTCTTACGCTATTAGTACACTGCAATACACATACATTACATTGACTCTAAGCATGCAAACATTCATTACTGCAGTCCTTTTCAGTCTGTTCATTTCCTACCACCGAACGCGTACGTCTTCCTACACCAAAGTCATGACAACGCATTGGCAATGTTCTCTTGTCAAATTGAATGGCTGCAATAATGAGGTCCATTTAAACAGTCCATATATTTTTCCAAAAACTTTAAGCAGTTATGAGCAGTATATATAATTACCTCAGCCCCATTACTGGCAATATAAATGTTGAAAAGTTGCAACGATAACACCAAACTCAAGGTCTCCTTCTCAATTGTGGAATATTTCGGTTGATGGTTATTCAATTTTCTAGAAAAATACCCAATAGGTCTTTCTATCCACTCATCACCTTCTTGCAGGAGTACAGCACCAACACCCACTTCACTTGCATCAATAGTCACCTGTTAGTCAGCGGAACAACCACACTGCAAATTCCTCGATGCACTGAGATTTTCTGCACTTCTTCAACAAGTTAGTCAATGGAGCAACCGCTCTGCTAAAATTTGGTATGAGCTTCTCACAAGGCTCACTCAGTTCCGAAATCATATGCTTCCCTCTTCATTGATGTTATGGGAAACATCCCAATAACCTTTGTTTCACATCCCATGTGGTCATTTGTCCATATCCAATGGCATGGCCCAGGAATGTGACTTGGGATTTTGTGAACTCACTCTTAGCCAAGTTTATCACCAAACCTCCCTCCCAAAGTTGATTGAACAATTCCAATAGATGTTCTACATGGTCTTTCCATATGTGACTAACAATCACCAGGTCATTAATGTACACCACACAGCTAGGTAATCCCAAAATGACTTTCTTAGTTAATCTTTGAAATGTGGCTGGTGCAATTTTCATACCAAATGACATAACATTAAACTGGTACAATCTATGCAGTGTCATGAAAGCAGAAATTTCCTTTAGCTTTTTGGATAAAGAGTGCTCCAGTATCCTCTGATTGAGTCCAGCTTTGAAATATAAGTTGTTTGTCCCACCTTCTCAATACAGTCTTTCCAACATGGAACAGGATATCAATCAGATTTTGTAACTGTGCTGACTTTGTGATAGTCCACACATAATCATTGGGTACCATCTAGTTTTGGTACCATTAATATGGGTGAGCTCCATTCACTGCAACTCACTTTGATTGTATTGTCTTTGAGCATGTGTTCAATCTGTTTATGAACCTATGCCGATTTTAGAGGGTAAAGTCTAAAGGATGTTGTTTAATAGAAACAGCATTTCCTAAATCTGCATCATGTCTATTTAGTTTAGTATATCCCAGTTTATACCCACATATCTCCTCATGTGAATGTAATAACTCTTTCAGGTCATTTCAATTTTCCTCTGGAAAGTAACTCAACAATTTATCCCAATTTGTGAGAACTTCTCACTGTCCAATTTAATTTGAGGAATGTCCAATAACTTCCTTGAATAACTTTGGGAAAAAATGACCCTGAATCCAAATGAATCTCTGTGGGTAATCAGTATCTAATGAAAAAAATTGTGTAACTTTTCCACAAATCTTTTAGCCTTCATACTCTGTAATGAAATGGCCCTCGGAAATCTAATTGGTAGATGGAGCTAGTGAGATATTTGCATCACTATCAGAGAAGGTATTTTGGCAGTATAATGAGGTGGAAATGCCATCTTAAGTGCATATGTGCTAGTACCAGAAGTCTAGAGACAACATTTTAGGAATCTAAGGAGGGAACCTGGTCAAATGTACATAGAGCTTGAAAGGCTCAAACAAAGTAATTTTGATGGATAGATAAGGCATTGAAAGTAGATCAAAAATATGATGCTCTTAGAGAGACAGTTATTTTGGAGGAATTCAAAAATTCACTTCCGGAAGTAGTGAGAATTCATGTGGAAGAGCAGAGAATTAAGACTGTAAGATTGGTAGCAGAAATGGAAAATGGCTATCAGTTGGTTCATAAATCAAAGTTTGGCTTCCGATATCAATTTCAATCTGTATGGGATAGAAATTGGGGAAAAGAGAAATCCTCAGGTGGTGAGGGAAAAGGAGATCATGTTAAACATAGCAAAGATAGCTTATCAAAGGATAAAAAAGGAAACCCATGATGGGGAAAGAAAAATTTTAAAAAGCCCAAGTCACATTCCTGGGCCAAACAAAAGGTCCCACAGTATGTGAAAACAAAATAAATTGGAGAGTTTCCCATGCCATCAACAAAAAGGGAAATATTATGATTCCTCAGACTGGATGGTTTTTATGGGAAGTGTGTACCAGATTTTAGCAGAGTGGTTGCTTCACTGACTAACTTGTTGAAGAAGTGCAGAAAATTGTGGGAGTCAGAGAAATGTCAGAAGGCATTTGATAGCCTGAAAGATGTGTTAACCACTGCTCCAGTGTTAGCTACACTTAATTACGCAAAGACATTCAAAGTGGCTATGGATGTGAGTGATGGAATGATAGAAACAGCCTGAATGGGTGGGATGAAGCTCCCACAGAATCAGGATGTTTAGTTTCTTTCTTCTATAATAGCTTCTGTAGTCTTGAAGCTGGATATGGAAGTTTTTATTGCTCACTGTGTTACAGCTAAAAGCCGTCGCTGTACTTGCATGTGAGACAATCTATTTTATTGAATTTGCCTTTGCCAAGAGTGTGTTTGTGGAATGTTACTGTATTGGAACAGTTAATTAGTAGCAGTTAATATATATGTATCATTTTCTTAAGCATTTTGAAAGAGTCATGGTTAAGCCAATTCTTTTCTTTTACTATTATTTTGTCTGTATTTAAAATATAGAGTAAAAATAAAGTGTGTTTTGCTTAACATGAAGTAGTTTGACCAACTGAATTGCATCTGGAATGCAATGCCTAACACATACCTTTAAAATAAAAAAAAAAGTTAGAGTCTACACTATCTATATTTTCAGGGGGTTTGGTCTGCTCCACAACAATGAGGCACGATCTGGTTGACTGGAACTGAGTTCACAGAAGTTGAGAAGAATGAGAGGGATCACCTAAAATACTGACAGGGCTGGAGAGGGCAGGGATGATGTTTCCCATGGCTGGGACATCCAGAACTTGTGGTTACCATTTCAAGATGGGAGGAGTCCATTTTGGACTGAGAGAAGGAAATATCATTTCATTCAGAGGGTGCTGAATGTGTAGAATTCTCTACTTCACAAAGTTCTGGAGGTCATCTCACTGAAGAAGAATCATATTGGACTTGAAAGAGACTCTCCATAGATGCTGCCAGACCTGCTGTGTTTCTTCAGCATTTTCTGTTTTTATTTTGGATTTCCAGCATCCCACAATATTTTGCTTTTATTACAATGGTAGTCTTACCTGTTTCAGTAGTTCCGATAGCCCTGAAATAGGTTGAACGTCAAAGATATTGTAAATGCACATAAACAGTAATCAAGTTTGAAACTGTTTGACATTCATTGTCCCACTTTCCAAAAGCAGAATAGCCAACTTGAAACAAGTAGATCAATTGGAAAAATATTCTGCCTGTTATCTGCCAGAAATAAGAGACAGCATTTGTGCGTAAAGATGTACAATTAGATGGTCAATGATGTGAAGTCGTTAGATCTGCACAAAATAAACTGTGAAGGCTCATGCAATAACAAGTACACCAAGACCTGGGTTTTCTTAGCAGACAAGATGCCACCAAAATCAGGCAATTAATAGACTAAAATAAATTCTTGGAAGGTAACTTACCATCCCCTGTATCAATTTTCTTCACTGGAACAAAATTACTGCCAAAACAAATCACAGCAACTGCTGTCGAGACAAAACCTTTGACCAATGGCAAGGTGCCTGTGACATTGTGTGGTATCGCTTTTTTTGTATAAGTAGATCTCTCCTCCATAGTGCCATTTTGCAGTATCCTGTCTTGTGGAAGAAAATTACAAAGAACAACTTTAATATTTTGTCTGACAGTAGTTAATCTTTACCAAGCAGAATGCAATATTGAACCTACTGTTGCTGAAACTGTTTGGGTCTGTTCCTGAATCACATCCAATAATATACGCTGCCCCAATGCAGATTGATAAGACAGACCATCTCAGGCTAAAGAACATGCTGGTTGACAGGGAGCCACAGTCCTGGAGCGATCAGTCTCGCAAAGACGGAGATTCGCAGTGTGACCAGTCATGAGGAAGATAATGTTGTGCTCCTTTCACAGGTGTTGATATGGCCTTCACTCTGCCTAAGGTGTCATTGGTCATTTGCAAATTACCTGCCAAAAGAAATGCCCGTTGGACTTCAAAGCTGCAAACACATTCACTATGAATATTATAAAACAAGAGATGCTGCCCATAAGTAGAATTTAAATGAAATCTGGAGATAAAGTTTGAACTTTAGTTGGGAATGGTTCAGAGAAACCAGACTAAAATTGAACCTTTTGTTCAATAAGAAAATTGCAGCTGAGAGATAAGCTTTCCTGTTATGTTGAGAAAGTGATTGTGTGGCAGTGGTCGTTATCAATTGTGTTTACCAACAGACAATTCAGAACATTTCCATTAAAACAAGTTACAATATACAAGAGAAGTGTTATTGTTACCAGGGTCATTCTGTGCTCAATCAACAACATGCACCACTTGCAGACGCAGCATATTTTCTCATAGTAATTTGCTCCTGTAATCAGCAATCTTATTTACCATACTGCACGTATTCTCGTACATACTCAAAAACCCTGATTTACTTCCTTCCTGATCCCAGCTGATAAATTATGCTCCTTATTATAGTGCTATCTCTCCAAGCATTTTTTGGTTATTATTGCCCTGCCACATTAATTAGATCCCTCCAAATAGCACTAGCAAAATGCCTTGCAGAGATCTCAATGAAGATTCTGTTCAAGTTTAAAAAGTCCAGCCTGTACAGGAAACATTTCTAGTGGGGTTGGCCCCAGTGTCCCAAGAATCTAAAGCCCTCATCCCTGCCCCACTTCTCCAGCCACACCTTCGTCTATTTCTATACCCACTTGCAAGTGTTACCAGCAGTAACCCAGAGATTATTCGGTTTGATTTTCAGTTTGCTAATTTCCTACCTCACACCCTAAATTCTGACGGCAGGATCACCTCTTCCTGGCCTATGTAATTTCAGACTGATAAGGACAATGACATACTGGCTATTCACCAGGATGCTCTGCTTCTATTTAGTGACAGCCTTGACTCTGGCACCAGAGGGGGAACACACAATCCTCGACTCACATCTGCAGTTACAGAAATACCCACTTATTCCCCCAATTATTAAATCACCTATCGCTGTTGCTCTTCTCGTCATTCTTAATTCTACTCTATAGTGCTGAGCCACATATGCAATATGGAATGACTGAATGTATACATTTGGTCTTGAATATATATTTTGAATTGTCTTTTACTTGAGCTTTGTGGAAAAGAGCGTGAAGTGCTGATTAGTGAAGTGTTCATGGAAGGAGAACTAGGGTTAAAGTCATTGCCATTGCTCACAAGTTATTTGTTTATATACAGCCTGTGGAGAAAGGGCCAGTCAAGGTTGCAACCTCTCTTCCTCTTCCCGTTAAATCTCAGCCTCCTCCTCGTGCTCCTGCCTCTCAACATCTCAGCTCATTATTGATGAAAATGCCTGTTCCCCCATGGTGGAAAAGTTAAGGTTGACAAATGTGAGTATTTCAGGGTCACTCCAGACAGCAGAAGCAGGGTCCTGGATTGGAACATCAAACGTCAGCCTTGAAAGAGCCCTATGGCAACTTAGCCCACAGATGCTGCTGAGTACATGTACTGGGGTTCCAGAATGGAGTTCCTTTTGATATATCATGGTGCCTGAGATAGAGCCAGCCCAGGAGATTGCTGCAAAATAAATGTACCATGACAATAGCCAGGATATCTGCCAATTATCTGCATCATGATCCATCCTTGATCACAAACCAGCTGCATGCTGAGGGATGGAAACTCCATTTTGTTACTAAAAATGACCAAGTTCACTTGAGGTACCCATGATGTAATGTGCTTGCTGAAATCCCATGCTGACCTTGATGGTTGCTTTGTCAGCTTGTACATGGCAAAAGTAAACAAGAGGAAGTTAGTTGGCTTCACACAGAGAGTTACAGTGATCTTCGCTATGTGGCAATATACTACTCTACAGAGTACTCTGTAATGCAAGTGTCCTCCCACATCTAAGGAAACCTTCCATATATTGTAGTAATTATTCCCTAAAGGATTAACAATGTGATTATTAATTAGATTTTTCTTATTCCTGAACACTAGACCTTACATGGTTCATTCTCTCATTGGTTCTTCAGCTTTCAAATCTATCTCATATATGTTCAAGAAATAACTTGAGTAACTCACCTTCTAAGTCCCGCAGCCTGTCCACCATGTACATGACACAAGTCAGGAGTATAGCAGAACACACCACTTACCTGGATGAGTACAGCTCCAACAACACTCCGTAAGCTTGATACCATAATGGACAAAGCAACCTGCTTGATTGGCAAAACATCTATAAACATCACCAATGTACAGCAGCAATAGTGTACAAGATGTACTGCAGAAATTTATGCAGGCTTTTTAGATAATGCCATCCAAACCCACAAACAGGACCATCTAGAAAGACAAGGAGTAGCTCAAATATGGGACAACTACCAAACGTAAGTTTATCTTCAAGCCACTTAGCATCCTGACTTGGAGATATATCATCTTTCCTCCAATGTCACTTGGTCAGAATCCTGGAACTGCCATTGTAACAGTACCTTGGGTGTACATACTCTAAATGGACTGCCGTTGGTTCAAGAATTTGGCTCGCCACCCTCTTCTCAAGGGTAATTTGGAATAGGCAGTAAATGTTGGGTGAAGGTCACATTCCATGTGTTGCAAAGTTAGGTAGAGTATTCAGGAATTGGAAGGCATGAAGTTAGAATTTGTGGCAAAGATGATTGTGGGGAAAAGAGTGCTTTGGTGCCTTTAAGAGCTTGTGCTTGGTCTGTGCTTGGACGTTTATACATGCAGGTGCACAGAAGATGCCCGAATGGAAACATTTTTTTTCCAAGACAACAAGTTTGAAATCAGCCAATTGATTTAGACGAAGCACCTAGATACAGAAAGCCAACTGCATTTAAATCTGATGGTGTTGACAGCCTGAAACCAATCATATTATAAGAATTTGATTACGTCATTACAGGTATATTAGATGAGGCCATTTGGAAAATCGGGAAGAGCCAACTGCCATCTGAAAGAGAGAGACAACGGCTACCTGCCAGAGTTAGCACCGTTCAGCTCTCAGAGAAAGCCCATCTAATTAATCAATGGTACCACGCTATTTTAGCTCAAAGTCCTAATTGAAGAAATTAAAGAGATAAAACATTCCTGACAGCAGAATTAATGGAAGAAAGGTGTTTGTGAAGAGACTGGAGATGACAGAATATTCCAGAAGACAGCCTGTGTGAACTTGGAGAGATTAAGTTAGAATTTATTGCTTCTTGTTAATTGGTTAATTTGATTTAGTGAGACTTGTCTTTATTTAAACAGCATTCCCGTAGAATTTAGACCAGTTAGGGAGTACTTAGTAGTCTAAGGGGGAATTGTCAATTTGTTAATATTTTCGTTAATTTGTTCATTGTTGGGTTAAATAAATAAATTGTCTGTTGTTACTTGTAAATTGGAAATCAGGGATTTTCTTTCTTTTAACCACTCTTTTAACAGATTGCTAGGCAAAAGAGAAGCTTCTCTGGATGTTTTGGGAATAATCATTAGAGAGGAACCCCTACTCCTGTCATTACAGTGGGGCTTGTGTTTTGGTTTAATTATCAGAGGGGTTTGGCCATTCCCCATCGTAACACATGAAAGGATAACAACATGTAGATTGATTAAGGAAAATTTGGAGATGGCAGATGAATTGAATGCATATTTTCTATCAGTCTTGGCAAATAGCATCCCAGGGACAGCTATAAATCAGAAAATGGAAGGGATGAGGACCTCAGGAAAAGTACAATCACCAGGGAACTAGTACTGAGTAAACTGTTGGAGCCACAGGCTGACAACTTTTTGGGATCTGATGGATTTTACGATTAGGCCTGAAAAAAGTAGTACGTGAAATAATTGGTGATGCACTGAACATTGATTTCCAGAAAGTATTCGATGAAGTGCCTCATAAAAAGTTATCGCAAGAAATGCAAGCTCATGGTGTTCAGGTGATAAGTTTGGACGGATAAAAGATTGGTTAGATCACAAGAAGCAGACAGTAGACATAAATTTTTTTTTCCCTCTTGTTAGCAAGAAGTAAATGCACATTTCTAGTTCCTAGATAAAGGCACACTGTTAGGTAGTAGGCAGAACTTTATGGTGTGCAACACTATCTTATAGACACCTACCTATGAGTAACAAAACAGCATTACATTAGAAGACTAAACAGTGAGAGCACAATCAAATATCCATGCAATACTGCCAATGGCTGAACAAGGCTGCAAAACAGCTTTTTGTTTTATGTAAATGTCTCCTACTAGTCTGCTGGACATAGTGGGCAGTAACATCATCATTAATGTTTTCATTGAACTGTAGCAACAGCAATACAATTTTACTGGTATGCTGACTTTCAAAGAATTAAGGGGATTAAATGCACCTATTGTGCTGTTCTGACGCTGGATAATTTTCTGTACTATATATGAACTCTAAGTGCTTTTACCGTCTCTTCAGCTGGTTTTTGTCTCCATTTCTGCTATACAGGTGCTTCTGTAAAAGTAACCTGTCTCATAAAAAGGCTGGAATCCTATGGAGGAGATGGAGCCTCAGCTGCCATCTGGAGAACTAGGCCCTCACATGCCTCTTTTCTCAAAGACTTGCTGCTTTTTGTGTTACTTGGGCATCACACAAGCCAGCAGTGGGTATTTCCCCATGACCAAGGTGCCTGGAGGTTAATGTCCCACCACTGAGGGCTGCTAGCTAGTCAGAAGCTTGCAGCACATTGGTGCTCACTGGTCGGGCGATGGCTGCTGCTGGTACTATATTGGGAGAAGGGTGTTTGAGGATAAAAACATCAGATCCAACTCTGAGCTCATGGTTGACAGAGCTGTGGTGGTTCCAATGCACTTCTATGGCTCTGAGACGTGGACTGTCTACAGCAGACACCTCAAGGTGCTGGAGCAGTACCGCCAATGCTGCCTGTGCAAGACCCTGTGAATCAGCTGGGCAGATAGGCACACCAACACCAGCATCCTCAACCAGGCCAACATCCCCAAAATCAAGGCACTGACCAACCTTGATCGGCTACGATGGGCTGGACACGTCATCTGCATGACTGACATAAGTGTCCCTGAACAAGTGCTCTACTCCCAACTCCGAACCGGCTGGTGAGACCCAGAGGAAGTGCTTCAGTGATAACCTTAAGGCCTCACTGGAGAAGTGCAGCATTCCCCCAATTCCTGGGAATCGCTGGCCGAAGACCGTCCAAAGTGAGGAGCATCTGGGAAGGCATTGAACACCTTGAGACTTGACGTCACGAATACAGTGAAAGGAGCGTGCTGCCACACCAAAGGCCAACTCACCCTTTCCCACAACCTCTTTCTGCCCCAAGTGTGGCAGAGTCTGTGGAACCCACATCAGACTGTACAGCAACCTGTGGACTCACCCTGAGACTGGACGAGAGTCATCCTTGTGTGCGAGGAACCGCCAATGAGAGACCCTCATAAGGCTTCAGATTGAGAAGGGGCCCAGGTAAAAGTAAATTCTGGCAGAAAGAGGCCCTTTGGAAAAGAGCAAGGACAGCAGAGTGGCTCACATCAGTACCCCTTTCCTGCTGCTCTCTGTTTCCTGATACTAGGCCCCTCAATCAGGCATTGGGGGGCCTTCTGAGTAAGAGATTCCCTTGGAAATCACACCATCAAATGTGATAGGATATGTTACTCATGCTCTGTCATGCATTGTAAGCTTACTGCCTGCTATTGGGTTACCATCAGTAGGACGGGACCATTCAGTGGGCATTAATCTTACCTATTCCATTCTGAAGTTGATTATAAATTTTGACAATGTTAGTTAAGTCCCTCAAAAACTATAGAATTATAGGGAACTAACCTTGTGAGAATTGTTAAGTGTTTCTGCTTGGAAAGTAGGCTAAAACATGCCTTAACAGAAAGTCTAAGTGTTAAATGGCCTCTTTCTGTGCTGTCATGACAAATGACTCCGTGACCTGCCAAGAGCACCATCAGTGGACTGGCATAATTGATAATACTATCCAGTACCCATAAAATTCGCTATAGGGATGGATAAGTGCTTAATGGGTGCCGGGAATTGAGCAACTGTATACGCAGGACGTTCTTCAATAATGAAGCCTTCCTGACAATTTATTTTTAAAAGCTGCTTGATTTGTCCCAGAAGGAGCAAGAGGAATAGAAAACCATAAACAGTTGACACTTGTGCCCTGTCCGTGGTGAGTGTGGTGTTCAAGGATGGGTGTTTAATCAGATGATGGCTTTGCACCAAACCACTTCCCATAAACGTTTAAGGGCATATTAGTGGTTTAGGGCTCACAATTGCAGAAATGTTAGTGATTTTGTGATACATCAACTTGTTTGAGTTTCTGTCTACCCTTTAATGTAACTGTACCAGGACATTGCCTAACTTCATGTCCATACAGGATGTACTGTGGTGCGATGAACATGTTGAGAGCCTGCTGAAGGATGTGGAAGCAAAATGAACAAAGTGTCTATCGGGCAATGTGTTCTACTGGCATCACTTCCCCTTGCAATCAAACATCTTTTTTATTTACTCATGGGATGTTAGAGTCGCTGGCTGGGCCTTGTGAAGGGCATATTATTGTCTGTTTTTTGTTGCCCTTGTGAAGGTGGTAGAGAGCTGCCGTCTTGAACCACTGCAGTCCACATACTACAGATTGACCCATAATGCCCTGATGGAGGGAATTCCAGGCTCTTAACCCAGTAACAGTGAAAGAACAGTGATATATTTCCAAGTCAGGATGGTGAGTAGCTAGAAGGTGAGCTTGCAAGATGGTGGCAATGTTCCCACGTATCTGTTGCCTGTGTCCTTCAAGATGAAAGATGTTGTGGGTTTGGAAGGTACTGCCTAAGAATCTTTGTTAAATTTCTGAAGTGCATCTTATAGATAGTACTCACTGTTGCTACTGAACGTCAGTAGTGGAGGGAATGAACACTTGTGGACGTGGTTCCAATCAAGTGGACTGCTTTGTCCTGAATGGTGTCAAACGTTTTGAGTGTTGTTGGAGCTGTAGCCATCCAGGCAAGTGGGGATTATTCCATCATACTCCTGACTTGTGCTTTCAGATGATGGACAGGCTTTGGGGAGTGAGCAGGTGAGTAACTCGCCACAGTGTTCCTTGACTCTGAGTTGCTCAGTGTTAATGTGGCAAGTCCAGTTGAGTATCTGGTCAATGGTAACCCTCAGGATACTGATAGTGGGGGATTCAGCGATGGTAACACTATTAAATATCAAGGGGTGGTGGTTCAATTGTCTCTTACTGGAGATGGTCATTGTCTGGCATTTGTGTGGCACAAATGTTACTTGTCACTTGTCAGCCCAAGCCTTGGTATTCTCCAGATCTTGTTGTTTTTGAACATGGACTGCTTCAATTTCTGAGGAGTCATGAATGGTGGTGAACAATGTTCAATCATCAGGGAACATCCCCACTTCTGACCTTAGGATGGAGGGAAGGTCATTGATGAAGCAGTTGAAGATGATTGGATCTAGGTCATTAGCCTGAGGAACTCCTGCAGTGATGTCCATAGACTAACACAATTGACCCCAATAAACTAAAGAAAGCCACTTGTTTTCTCCCGTTAGTTGCTGCAAACTGTTGTGTTTAACCAATAAGTCAAAGACTTTATAATTTGTGAACTCTTCAGCCTATGCCCCTTGTGAAGAGGATTAAGGTTTTAACTTGCAGTTTACATGTTGTCAGTTCATAGTTTACCTACATTTAGAATCTATTTATTCATAATAAATAGTAGTTTTTCTAAAGTACAGAAACCTGCCCCATGACTCTTGTTAATCTGAATCTATAAGTAAACTGTGGAATTTGTATACTTTGATAAAATTTGTATCTGTTGTGATGATTCTGGCAGTGGCGGGACTTGATTTCCAGTGCATTACCCAGTGAGACATAACACCTAATGCAGGAAAACATGGACAAGGTCCAGCCTTGGAATGAGAAAAATAACATTCACACCAGAAAAGTGCCAGGCAATGACCACCTCCCCAAAAGATAACTCAACTCTCACCAACATAATATTCAATGGCACTACGATCTCTGAATCTCCCACTATCAGAATCCTTAGGATTACTGTTGATCCGAAGCTGAACTGAGCCAAACAGTAAATGTGGTGGCTATAAGAGCTGGGCAGAGGTTAGAATTTCAGCAGCAAATACTTCAGTTTCCTCAAAGCCTGTTCACCAACCACAAGACACAAATACAGAGTGTGATGGAATACCCCTACTTACCTAGATGAGTACAGCCCCAACAACACTCAAGAATTTGACACCATCCAGGAAAGTACTTGAATGGCACCCCATCCACCATCTTCAACAATCACTGTGTGCAATTTACAAGATGCACTACAGGAACTCACAAAGTCTTCTCCAACAGCACCTACCAAATCCATGAATTCTACCACCTAGAAGTCAAGGACAGTAGAATCATGGGAACATGACCACCTACAAATTCCCATCGAAGTCACACGCCACCCTGTATTGGAAGTATATCACTGACCCTTGTGTATCAATGGGTGAAAATCCTGGACCTGTCTTTCTAACAGCAATGTTGCTGCTCTTACACTTTATGGACTGCAACAGTTCATCATCTCCTTTTGCAGAGCAACTAGGGATGAGCAATGCAGCAACGGCAACACCCTATGAAAGAATTTTAAGAAGTTTCTAAGCTGAAATGATTTGCATTTTCTTCAACCACCAGCTCCGAAACAATTTAATTGGCTGCAGCTCTCACTTACTTTGCTTGCTTGACATTACCACAGTTTAGGTTGGGGACTTATGACTTGGAATTTCTCCTGCATAGTTCTACATCTCATCATTCAGTTAAAGCATAGGAATGTCAATGCACTGTGCCACTGTGTCATCTACATTTGGAAATCAGAAATTTTAATGCCAATGTGCCAAAGGTTAAGGATTTACTATGAAAGGTGACTTGAGAAATGACAGCAATTCAATCTTGTTGCAGACGTAATTAAATGCATTTTAATGAAAATGCACGTGACTTCTATCAGTGTTATTTTATACTCACAGTGCTGGTAATACTTTGTAAAGCAACAAGAACTTCAGGTAGCCCCTGGATTTATTCCAGTATTTTGTTTCTCTTGTTGTCCTTCATAATGCAGCTGTGGCAGTACTAACCATCGGAGGCCCTATTACTGAATCACTGCCTTTGAGTAGCATGCTTTTGTGACGTCACAACAGCAGCTCTGACCTCCAAGCTTCATTGTGACATCACAATAATTCACAGTGTTTCAGTCAGACTCAAGCCAAAGCCTCAAATTCATTGGGGCATCCTGCATCAGCTTGCTTCCCAAATTCATCTTTCCATGGATCAACCTTAACAGAGAACATATATTGGAGAAAAGAAATTCATGAAACAAACAGGACAAAGGCAGCACTGTTTCCTTATTATGAACCAACCTTTTTTTTAAAAAATGCAGTAGAGTGTTTGATGACCCATCCTACATCTACATTGTCCAGTTAGCTAATAATCATGTGATAATCTGAAGGCATGATATTGTTCCTTCAGTCAATTCTGTGTCAATTTTTCAGAACCTTAATGGTGAAGGAGGTTGAAATGAATTAAATAATATCCTTTCAACTGTGCGAACCAGTTTCAAGTCTAATCCAGATTAGTATGCTGGTTCCATCTGTGGCCAGTAGTTCTCTTTCTTTTCACTGGGAGGGATATATTTAGAGTTTTGCCGTGCTCAGCAAGAGAGGTTACTTTCTGGAATGGTGAAGTCATAAAATGTTCACTTAAATTTAGGTCATTTCAATCTGATTCATATCCTAAATATAGAATCCAGAAAGTACCTAATTCAGCATTAACGGATTCCCCTAGGATGGGCGATCACATGAATACAAAATGTCATTCTAATACAGCAAGGCATATCTTTAGAGGAAGAGGAGGAATAGGCCATTCTTCCCCTTGAGCTTGCCCCCACATTCTATATCATGGTTCATCATCTCCCTCAACCCCATTTTCCTATACTATCCCCAAATCCTCACTGTAATCTCTGTCCTGATTAAATCCAATGCCTGAGTTTCCACCCCAAACCTCCTACCAGCCCAAATATAGAATTCCAGAGATTTACTACACTCTGACTAGAAGGGATCCTTCAACACCTCAGTTCTAAATGTCTTGCCCTTTTTCTGAGACTGTGTCCCTGGGTTCTACACCCCTCAGCTGGAGGAAACACCCTGTCTATCCTTCCTGAACTTTGTAAGTTTCACATTTTTCTAAACTCTGGAGAGGCTTGTCCAGACTGTGGCCTACCAAGACACAGTTCAAAATATAAGTTTGTGCGACTGAACGAATTTGCGATGAGAATCTAGGGACACACTGCCTACACAGCTGCATGTATTGCTCCTTAGTAATATTAACCAGCAAACCTTCAGATCTGTGTGAGTGAATGATCGTTCAATGGGTGAGTGACTGGGCTGGTGGGTGGGTGAGTGAGTGTGTGAATGAGTTTGGCCCTGCTTTCTGCCCGCTCCCCTGTTGACGAGGGACTTGGAACCTAGTCATGTTCTGTCTTTAGCTCTACTTCTTAACCAGAAACAGAAAATAATGTTCTATTGGTTAGTTCTGCTGCTACACACTCTTAAACTGTAATTTATACTAAATACTCATTTAAATAATCAATTTATTGCTCTTAAATTGATCTATCCCCCAAAACACATGTTGATTGTTGTAGTAAAGCTTGACTTCCTGAAATCTGCTCACCAGCCCCTTGAATGACCGAAATATTTAAATGTGCCCCCCTGCCTCCATTGCAAAAAGGTTGGAAAATACTGCTGCAGGGAATGCATGCCCCTTCTTTCAATAACTTCTCATGGGGCACTCCTCACAAGAATGTTAATTCATAACATCCCAGGAATCAGTCTGGTGACCCTTCACTGTTTTCCCTCTATGGCAGGTATATCTTTCTTTGATAAGGGGATCCAAACTGCTCACAATACTCCAGGCACGGTCTCAATAATACAATTGAAACACGGCATTTTTACACCTGAAGGTGATGCTGAGCAGAGCACATACTATACTTCACAAGCTGAATGGTAACCATGGGATTAAATTTTCTGCTCTTGTCTCACCAGGGAGGAGTGGAAAGGGGTGGGAGGGACTACAAATTAGTACAGAATTAGACAGCGCTAGTTCCCTGCTCTCTGCTCTGCTATACCAATGTAACAATGGTTCACCTGAGGATTCAGGGATAAATGTGAGATACCTGCCTCCTTAGAATGAAATTTGATGAAGTTAACACATATTTCACCCTGTTTTCTGTGTTGGATTCCAAAGAATCCACCTCCCTACAACATGCACTCATGTTGCTTGGACACAGTGAATAATTATATTGAGGCCACAAAGTGTGCTATTGTTTGTGGATGAGCAGAGGTCAGAGTTGCCTTTGTCACCAGCACCTACTCCAGCTCGCATCTGCTGTACTGCTCATGTTGTGACAAGCTAGCTACCTCTATTGGCCAATCCACCAAAGTACCTGTGCTAGAAGAGACTACACACGAATCATGTGGTGGTACTTCCTCAGAGTATGTGGCATCCTCTGAGGATTCCTCGTCCTCGTACCTCATGAGTGAAAGAGCAGTGGGGGATGAAAGAAGTAAGTTCTTGCTTAAAGTGAAAAGGATACAAACTTGGCATGGAGCATGCCACAATGTATTATTGGGATATTGGTTCAACAAGAATTACTGAAGATCCGAGATGGTGCCAGAGTGTGGTGACTCTTTGCGAGCTGCTCCCAGCTGATCCTTACATGTATTATTATAATTGTTCTAATCTTTTAAATCTCATTTTTAATTCTGTCAGAATTACTAACAATTTTCTCCTCAATCTACCTATGGGTCTGGCAGTCTCTCGACCTTCGAGAACAACCAATTCCCCCCTGACGAACTGGATCTGACTTGATGAAGACCAGACATCACAGAGCACCCAACTGCGTGAACCAATGGGGCCTGACTGCCAATGCCGGAACCGTGGCCAGAACAACAAAGTGACCAACCACTTACCAGCTTCACAAAGGCCCGAAACAGACCTCGATCGGCGACTTCATGGCCCTACCCAACCTTGTGGAGTACCGACCGTAACCTGAACAAACTGAGAACAAGACTGTTTAGAAGCAACTGAGGCCACAACCAGGACCCCACCATACCATCTGCAATGGCAAACCATCCACTGTGGTTCACTGGCTGGACCAGAAGCAGCCACCTACCCATGAAACATGGGAGGCGTGCTGGTCTGCAGGTGAGACTGAAACGACGTGGTTTCAAGTCCCCCCCTTCCCAACCACATGAATACATATCCCGGGCAAATGTTCAATCCATTGAAAACAAGTAGGACAAACTTAAATCTAGACTTACCTACTGAAGGGAATTGAGAGGCTGCTGTGTGCTCTGTTCTACAGAGACATGGTCCACTTCTGCTTCACCTGACTGCGCCTTACAACCTGAAGGCTTCTCAATTCACCAGATGGACCACACACTGTTCTCGGGCAAGTCAAAGGGCGGAGGGGTCTGCCACGTGATCAACGCTTTTTGGTGCTTGGATGTGACGACCCTAGTGAGTTACTGATCCCTGACCTACCACCTGCTGCAGGGGTTCATTTCTGCTATCCTGACAGCAGTTTATATCCCACCCATGCACAGTTTAACTTTAGTTAAAATACAACAAAAGAAAGAATAAAGAAAAGAATTGGCTTAGCTGTAACTCTATTGGACTGCTTAACAAAATAATAAATACAATAACTATTATTAATTAACTGTTTCAATATAATAATATTTCATAAACACACAGCTCGCAAAGGGCAAATTCAGAACGCAGACTGTTTCACATGCAACTCTTGTAGTAGGTAGAGAACCCCCAGCTTTTAGCTGTAACTAAGAGAGGGAGAAAGTAACTTTCACTTCTTGAAGACCCCAACAGCAACTGCTGAAAGCTAAGCTAAAGATCCTGGTTCTGTGGAGGCTTAACCACACCCACTCAGGCTGCTTCTAATGTTCCAACTTTTAAAAAAACCCAAGGCTCTACAAGTTGTTTATCTTCTCATAGACTGCTTGTCTCCTGTCCCCCAATTTCTCTCTTTAAAAAAAAACAGAATAACCTCTTAAAGCCGCAGCATAGTCATACACTCATCTCTGGATCATTTGGATAACAAAGAACCTACATCAGATGCCTATTCATTGAATTTAGCCCCACCTTCAACACCATAATTCCACCAAACTCATCTCTAAACTCCAAGACTTAAAGCTGTGCTAGACCCCTCTGCAACTGGGTCCTTGACTTCCTGACCCACTGACCACAATCAGTAAGGATAAACAATAACAACCTCCTTCACGATAATCCTCAACACTAGTGCCCCGCAAGGCTACGTATTCAGCCCCTTCCTATACAGCTCATACACTCATGATTGTGTGGCCAAATTATGCTCTAACACTATTTACATGCTTGCTGATGATACCATTGTACTGGGTTGGATCTTAAACAACGATGAGACAGATGAAAGAGATAGAGAGCTTTACTGCCATGGTGTAAAGGCAGCAATTTCTCCCTCACTGTCATAGATCATAGAATCCCTACAGTGTGGAAACAGGCCCTTCGGCCCAATAAGTCCACACCGACCCTCAGAGCATCCCACCCAGACCCATCCCCCTATAACACACGTAATCTACTCATCTCTGAACACTATGGGCAATTTAGCATGGCCAATCCACCTAGCCTGCACATCTTTGGACTGCAGGAGGAAACAGGAGCACCCAGAGGAAATCCACGCAGGAAGAACGTGCAAACTACACGTAGACCGTCGCCCAAGGGTGGAATCGAACCCAGGTTCCTGGCACTGTGAGGCAGCAGTGCTAACCACTGTGCCGCCCCCTAAAAATGTCAATAAAATGAAGGAGCTGGTCTTTGACTTAAAGGAGCGGAGTGGAGTGGAGGACATGCCCCTGTCTATATCAATGGTGCTGAGATGGAGGTGGTTGAAAACTTCAAATTCCTAGGAATAATGATCACCAACAATTTGTCCTGGTCCATCCACATTGGTGCTACATTAAAAAAAAACACAATACCTCTACTTCCTCAGAAGGCTGAGGAAATTTGGCGTGCCCACAAGAACTCTTACAAATTTTTATAGATGCACCATAGAAAGCATCCTACCCGGATGCATGACAACTTGGTATGGCAACTGTTCTGCAGCAAAAAACTATAGAGAGTCGTGACACAGCTCAGTTCATCATGCAAACCAGCCTTCTATCCACTGGCTGTGTCTACACTTCCTGCTGCCTTGGAAGGCAGCCAACATAATCAAAGATCCTTCCCAACCTGGTAAGACTCTCTTCCACCCTCTTCTATCAAGTAGAAGATGCAAGAGTCTGAAAAAGTACCAACAGATTCAAAAACATCTTCTTCCCTGCTGTTAACAGACGTTTGAATGGACCTCTCATATATTAAAGTTGATCTTTCTCTCCACCTTCTCTGTAGCAGTAACACTATATTCTGCATTCCGTTCTATTACCATGACGTACTTATGGGTTTTTTTCCCTTTACTCATTCACAGGATGAGGGTGTTGCTGGCTAGGCAGCATTTATTGCCCATCCCTAATTGCCCAGAGGGCAGTTAAGAGTCAACCACATTGCTGTGGGTCTGGAGTCATATGTAGGCCTGACCAGGTAAGGATGGCAGTTTCCTTCCCTAAAGGACATAGTGAACCAGGTGGTTCCCTCCTGACAATTAACAATGGATTCATGGTCATCATTAGATCCTTAATTCCAGATATTTTATTGAATTCAAATGCTATCATCTCCCGTAGCGGAATTGGAACCCAGGTCCCAGAATATTATCTGGGTCTCTGAATTGACAGTCCAGCAATAATACCATTAGGCCTTTGCCTCCCCTGCAAATGTAAGGTATGAGTTACCTGTACCGCACGTAAAACAATACTTTCCACTGTATCTTGGTATGTGTGACAATAACAAATCAAATCAATTACTCCAACATGCATGTCCAGTACTTATTTTTATTAATTCATAGGATATGGACATTGTTGGCTGGACCAGCATTTATTGCCCATTCCTAACCGGCCAGAGGGCACTGAATCGCATAGCTACCAGTCTGGAGTCACATGTAAGCCAGGTAGGATAAGTTTGGCAGATATCCATCCTATAGGACATCTATGAATTAAATGTGTTTTTTTTTAATGATAACTAACCCCAGTTACACAGTCACAATCACTATTTTTAATTTCAGATATTACTAAATTCTTATTTCACTATCCACCATGTTGGTATTTGAACTCGTCCCCAGAATATTTGGCCAGATTCTAGATTACTAGCCCAATGACACAACTCCCCATTTACTTGTGGCTTTGCCAATGTCTAGGTGACCACCTCAAATGCAGTCAGGATGGAAATGGCTGCAAGTCCATCCTCCACATTAATCCTGGAGTTGCACCCTGTCTTCTCCTGCAACAAGAGAAGACAAATAGTTGCAAATGTGAAAAGTTTAATCTGCATTGAGGATGAACAGAGAATATTTGAATAGAGTGACAGTGAGGAATGAGTGTAAGAGTGCAATAGTTTGAGTGTGACTGTGATTGTACACTATTTAATTGAGATTTCCAGGGTGCCTGGAAAGAAAGTTGTATTGAAGTCAAGCTGCTTGCTCAGACATGTGACTTAGAGAGAGTGATGGTTGCCAGCAGAGAATGAGATGGCACTCATGTTGACAGACCAAATGAGGTCATACTGCCTTTTCTGTCAGTGTTTCCATGTGCTCAGTACCACACTCATGATCCTGCAAGACTCTGCAATCTCTAAGCATTCCTGCTTCAAGGCTTCACACTGAATGGTCTTTTCTTCTCCTCTCCTGGCAATTATCCTGACGTCCAGAGCTAAATCCAGGAACCAGGAATGGGGAGAAGGGGGCTTTTCAAGACAAATGTTTCCTATTATCTAGATGTTCTCTCCAGAGCAAATTTTCCTGCAATCAATCAGATCCATAAAACATAGGAGCAGAAGTCAACCATTCAGCCTATCGAATCTGCTCTGCCATTCAATAAGATAATGACTGATCTTACAAATCTTAGCACCACTTCTGCCTGTAGCTCTTGATTCCCTTGATGATTAAAAATCTGTCTATCTCTGTCTTTAATTTACTTAACGATTCAACCTCTGGAGTCGTCTGCAATAAAGAATTCTGCAGATTCAATTCCCTTTGAGGGAAGATATTGCTCCTCATCTGTGTCTTAAATGTGTGGCCCTCTTGGTCTGAGGCTACGTTCTCTAGTCCTAGACTCTCCTACATGGGAAAACAATCTTTCAATATTACTCTGTCAAGCCTCTTAGAATATTGTATGTTTCAATAATGTCACCTCCCATTCCTCTGAACTCCAATAAGTCCATAGACTCTTAGAGTCATAGAGGGCTACAGTACAGGAATAAGGCCCTTCAGCCCATCGAGTCTGCGCTGGTCGAAAACTACCAGCTAACTATTCAAGATAACAAGCATGGGGCTGGATGAACACAGCAGGTCAAGCAGCATCATAGGAGCAGGAAAACTTGATGTTTCGGGCCTAAACCCTTCATCAGAAATGGGGGAGGGGAAGAGGGTTCTGAAATAAATAGGGAGAGAGGGGGAGGCGGATAGAGGATGGATAGAGGAGAGGATAGGTGGAGAGGAGGCAGACAAGTCGAAGAGGCGGGGATGGAGCCAGTAAAGGTGAGTGTAGGTAGGGGGGTAGGGAGGAGATAGGTCAGTCCAGGGAGGACGGACAGGTCAAGGGGGCGGGATGATGTTAGTAGATAGGAGATGTGGGTGTGGCTTGAGGTGAGAGGAAAAACAGGTTAGGGAGGTGGAGATGAGCTGGGCTGGTTTTGGGATGCGGTTGGGGGAGGGGAGATTTTGAAGCTTGTGAAATCCACATTGATGCCATTGGGTTGCAGGGTTCCCAGGCTGAATATGATTTGCTGTTCCTGCAACCTTCGGGTGGCATCACTGTGGCGTTGCAGGAGGCCCAGGATGGACACGTCATCTGAGGAATGGGAGGGGGAGTTGAAATGGTTCGCGACTGGGAGGTGCAGTTGTTTGTTGCGAACTGAGCGCAGGTGTTCTGCAAAGCGGTCCCCAAGCCTCCGCTTGGTATCCCCGATGTAGAGGAAGCCACAACGGGTACAGCGGATGCAGTATACCACATTGGCAGATGTGCAGGTGAACATCTGCCTGATGTGGAAAGTCTTCTTGGGGCCTGGGATTGGGGTGAGGGAGGAGGTGTGGGGGCAGGTGTAGCACTTCCTGCGGTTACAAGGAAAAGTGCCGGGTGTGGTGGGGCTGGAGGGGAGTGTGGAGCGGACAAGGGAGTCGCGGAGGGAGTGGTCCCTCCGGAAGGCAGATAAGGGTGGGGAGGGAAAAATGTCTTTGGTGGTGGGGTCTGATTGTAGATGGCGGAAGTGTCCTCCGACAGAGGACAACTGTCGTTGAGAGAGACAACTGGTGGTGGTTTAACCTGACAGTCAGGCAAAAGGTTGAGAAGGAGAATCCTTCATAGTAGTCTCAGCTGGTGCAGGACTCAAACCCATGCTCTTGGTGTGACTCTACATTTCAAAGCAACCATCCAGCCAAATGAACAGACCGACACCACCAGGCCAAAATGCAAGTGTGTTTATTTTGTCAAAGTTACTATAAACAACAACTCTACAGATTTTCAGGTTTATTTATGAACAGCAACAGCTTTTATCCAACTACAAATAACTGGCTAGTATTTAATGTGGAAACAGGGGCCCTGTCCACAGCCAGAATGTCCAGCCCTGGCAGCCACAACTAAATTTAACATTGTTTGGGCAGTGGTCACCACCTTGAGTCCGTGGGTCCCATTTCCGAGAGCCATCAGCCAATTGGGTAATTATCAGCTCTTCACCTCCAACAGTGCCTTCCTGTCTCTATACATCATGTCAATGACTGGCAGACCCATGGGCACCCCTCTAGTCCTGCCACTAATTCAGACAGTTAAGTGTGGAATAAATGCCGCCATTGCTGATATTCATTGACAAGTGGGCAAGGGACTCTCCGTGTGGGGACTTCCCAAGGAAACTGATGTAAGGTTGTTAGTGGGCTCCAGGGGCAGGGGTTATCCCACATTCAAAGGAACTCAGTGCCTGATTGAGGGAGCCAGTATTGGGAAGGGGAATCCCTGCTGAGAACCTCCCCCTGCCCATGCTGGCCTCTGATAGGCTGACTGCAATGGTGGGCAGCATTTCCATTCCTGGGGTCCATGATTTGAGGGTTAGACCACTATGGGCTTATTAAGAGCCCGCGAGGAATTTAGCAGAATGGGAAACTCTAAAAGAGGCAATGTGAGATTCCTGTCTCCAATACAGCTGGCAGTGAAATCCCTGGCACCACCACCAAACATTTCACAATATTTCCAACATGTTCATATTTCCCCTATGTAGTATCTAAGTGGAGATGCTTGTTAAACTAAGCCAGATGTCACACATTTGTCATGAACCACAACATCCCAGGGGATATCAACAATGTTTATATACAAACCCTCAATGTGCTTCGGTCAAATTCCTTCCTCGACTACTTTAACGTAAACCATCTTAATTCATCTACTCCTCAATATTGCTTTGCTGAAATGTTGATTGTTTTTCCCTAATGCTGCCATTGATGCACTTGAGTCAAAGTAAATGAATGTCTGAAGATCTATTTTTCTAAATTTCATTGCAGAACAGATTTTAGGGAAAGTGTTCTGGTATTCCATGGCAGCAAAACTGGGAAAAAGTAACAGAAAATCAGAATATATCAGAAATTATAAAATACTGAGAAGATAGCAAGCACGTCAGGAGGAAATCTATTCATTCTTGGAGACAAAAGGACTGCAGATGCTAGAAGCCAGAGTCCATGGGTGTGAGGCTGGAAAAGCACAGCAGGTCAGACAGCATCTGAAGAGCAGATAAGTCAATGTTTCAGGCCGAAACCCTTCATCAGGATTGGGGAAGAGGAGGGTAGCCCAGACATAAATAGAGGGATGGAATTGGGACAGGGGAGGAAGGGTAGGAGAGATGGTGATAGATGGATGCCAGTAGGGAGTTATTGTGATAGGTCGGTGGGAAGGGTGGAGCGAAAAGGTGAGCAGGAAGATGGACAGGTTAGGTCAGGTCAGGAGCAGGAGGGCTGGACATAGAATAAGGCTGGGGATGGAGGGATTTTGAAGCTGTTGAAGTCAATGTTAAGGCCATTGGGCTGTAAGCTTCCAAGACATTATCCGCGCCAACACCCTCCAACTATTTATTTCTGGGCTCCCCTCCCCAATCCCAGTCCTGACAAAGGGTTTCGGTCCGAAACATTGACTTAACTGCTCCTCAGATCTGTCTGACCTGCTGTGCTTTTCCAACCTCACACCTATAGAATCTATTCATTCTGTCTGATCTGTCAATCTCTGAAGAGTTCAGATCTGTTTGTTAAATTGACTCAGTCATTTCAGAAATGGTGCACTCAGTTGGAGCATTGTCCTCCCTGCTTTGGATGTCGTTAATCTCCTTGCCTCTTATCGTCGACTGTGTTGAATCCATTGGTTCAGTGGGGTCTTTTTTAAATCTTTTGTACATCTGGTAGGCTGATTGTAACAAAAAAGCAAACATTACATTGTGAGCAAAGACAACAACACACTACAAATTATTTTCAGTTATCAACTATAACACATATCTATCCGCCTTTGCAAATTGGCTCCACGAAGTCAAAGTACTCATTGAAGTCAAGGAGAAAATTGTCATGAGCAGAACCAGCTGTTCCACCAGGTCCATTACGAAAATGTTACTCCCCTCAAAAGACTTTGAAAGAAAAAAATGGATGAAGGTCAGAAAGCAAGCGTGGAAATTTCTACGTGATTAACCCATGTCTGTTCACAGCCACACAAACAATATGCAAACTTCATGTTGTCTGAGAATTGTTATTATAGTCAGGTGCTGCCCAGTGTCATATTTGCTATTCTGTTGCTGCTCACCTCAGCAGGTTGACTTTGTTTGTGTGAGACTGGCAGTGCTTGACTTTAATCTACTCCTCTTATAGGGGAGATGCATTTTGGCTACAATCACTGCTGGAACAGTTAAAAGGGAGTGTGTAAGCAGAAAGAGTGAAAATGCTGCAACAGACCAAATCGTATGCCCTTCAGTTCCCCTGATTCTGCACTGGAGGTTTTGGTGCTGGAGGTTCACATAAGGAGAGAGATCCTCAACTCTTAGAGAGCACAAAGATCTCCAGCCAGACACTCCATAGGGCAGTGGGAACAGATAGTCATCATCATCAATGCCACTCATCTAGCTTTGAGAATCTGGATTAGCGCCATAAAAAGTTCATTGACCTCATATGAGTGGTTAAGGTTAGCAAATTTATTTTTACATGCCATACCCGTACCAATGAACAACTAACATAGGAAACAAAGGACATAGGAACAGGAATAGGCTATTCAGCCCTTTGAGCCTGTTCTGCCATTCAATGAGGCTAAACTGTAGCCTTATTACATAGACCATGGCCATATCGCTTAATGCCTTGCTTAGCAAAAAGAATCTTTCTCAGATATAACACTAACAAATGATCTACTATTGTCTTTGTGTGTAGAAATGCATCCCAATATCTCTCCTGAACGGTCTGATCCTAATTCTCAGACTACGTCCCAAAGTCTAGAATCCCCAGTCAGGGGAAATAGTTTATCTTTATCTACACTGTCTTTTCCTGTTAATATCTTGGAAACTTCAATCAGATCACCTTTTAACTTTCTAAATTCTAGAGAAAACGTGCCTAATTTGTATAATCTGTCCTTATAACTTAACCCCTGAAATCAGGTAACATCCTTGTAAAGCTACGTTGTACTCTCTCTCAGATCTACTCACAGTACTCCAAGTGGGGTCTGACCAAGGTTTTGCATTAACTGTAGCATAACTTCTGCATCCTTGTACTCCTGTCCTCTAGATATAAAGACCAGAATTTCATTAGTTTTATTGATCATTTATTTCAACTGTTCATGGCACTTTAAAGATCTGTGCAGCTGGATCCTCAAGTTTCTTTAGACAGAGATAAGAGATAATAGGTACTGCAGATGCTGGAGAATCCGAGATAACAAGGTGTGGAGCTGGATGAACACAGCAGGCCAAGCAGCATCATAGGAGCAGGAAAGCTTGACGTTTCGGGCCTAGACCCTTCTTTAGACATGCACTGTATATAAACTCAATCCATCCAGAAAATACCTTGATCTATCCTTTTATGGTAACCTCACACTTGCTTACATTTCACTCCAACTGTCACAGTTTTGCCCATTCACTTAGTCAATCAATATCTCTTCCTAATTTTATGCTATCACCTACACTAACTACAATGCTGCCTAACTTTGTGTGTCATCAATAAATTGGGATATATGACTTTCTATGCCATCACCCAAGTTGTTCATAAATAATCCTCATAGTGCTGCTACCCTCTTGTCACTTACCCATCAACCATCTCTATTAAGCATAACCCACACCCAACACCCATTGTTTCAGAGATAAAAGGTACTGCAAATGCTGGAGAATCCGAGATAACAAGGTGTGGAGCTGAATGAACACAGCAGGCCAAGCAGCATCATAGGAGCAGGAAAGCTTGACGTTTCGGGCCTAGACCCTTGGTCCTATGATGCTGCTTGGCCTGCTGTGTTCATCCAGCCCCACACCTTGTTATCACCCATTGTTTCAGCTCATTATCATCTGCTTAGCATTACTGCAAGCCGCACAATTACATTTCACAGTTTTTTCCTACACATCTTACTATTCAATTGTATCAGAGATAAAAGGTACTGCAGATGCTGGAGAATCCGAGATAACAAGCATGGGGCTGGATGAACACAGCAGGTCAAGCAGCATCATAGGAGCAGGAAAACTTGACGTTTCGGGCCTAAACCCTTCATCAGAAAATGAT